>OZ017740.1:198943353-199275853 GCA_963969285.1 Odontomyia ornata
TATAAGTATATATATATATATATATATATATATATATATATATATATATATATATATATATATATATATATATATATATATATATATATATATATATATATATTTTTTTTTTTTTTTTCTGTTAGATGCAACCAATCAATCCAAATTAATTTTTCCTCAGTATTTCTCACGCCATATTTAAATCAAAATAGTGTTGCCCCTACTCAAAATTACTTTATTCCTTACGGCACTGAATGCAACAATTTAAAGAATATGTGTTACTAACACTAAACAAATTCTATAACGCGTGAAGGGGAGTACTAGAGCTATTCATAGGCAAAATGGCACCGAAGAACGCAATGTCATTCGCTAACGAATAAATCTCTTGATTTATTAAAGCTCCACTATGTATCTAGTGAAACAAGCTGAAACAATAAGTACTGTGTTCACCAGTTTAATCTTCACTGCAGTTTTCCAGAAGATCGTGAGAAAATTGAACTTTCCAGATATTGAATTCAATGAATACAAGAAGTCGTTAATAATTCTTTGACATTTGGAATGGTTTACCTCTCCTATCAAAAGCCGCCTCTAATAGCTAAGCACTGGAATCGACATACCCGGTTTAATACAGATAGACTAACTCCTCTTGTCTCTTTCTCTTAATGTGCGTGGTTTCGTAGGTGCGTCACATAATTGTAGTCTGCCTTGTTGCGTAAGAAAGGTCGAAAATGCTCTTTGTGTCTTGTCATTAGTTCCTATGTTGTCCTTCCTATGCATACCATGCCGCATTTCTTACATTTCTGTTTGTATATACCGCTGTTCTCGTATATTGATGTGCCATCCGCTTTCGTGTCAGTTTGTTTCCGATGTTGTTAGTTTTGAATGCAACTTGCAGTTTGTATTTCCTGAGGAAGCTTGATAGTTTGTTTGTCTCTTTGCCCACGTATGTTACTGGAATCTACTGTTAGTCATTCTTATGGGTTTCAGTCAGTAGGCGTTACTGGTTTTGTTTGAACTGTGTAATAAACTTGTCAATGTCGCGTTGTTTGTATCCATTATTAATAGCTATTCTGTAAATGTTGTTAAGTTCGTTCGAGTAGTTAGTAGGAGCCATGGGGATGGTGTGATGTCTATGCATTATTAATCTGCACGCTGCTAGTTTATGTATGGGGTGATTAGATATTACGCGTCCGGTATAATCATTTGGGGTTGGTTTTCTGCATATTTTGTAGTCTTATAATGTTTGTTCCCCTGTCACGATTAAGTCCATATAGTTGAGTTGCAACATACATAGGAAAATAAAGCCTCAAGTATATAGATCTGTGATAAGACCTGTGTTATGCTATGGATGTGAAACATGACCCCTAACCCAAGTATTCGCAAATATGTTGGACACCTTTGAGCGACGGGTCCTTATGCAACTAATCCGGGTATAGCTAGACAGTGAACAATTGCGAACTCGATACAACCATGAGCTGTATGAAATTATTGACAGACGGAGCTCTTAACGATTTGAAGGCCATGTAAGCTGCAATGGACTGACCACATAAATCGTATGGACGAACAGCGGATACACAAACAGGCATTCAATATATTTGCGGATGCTTGGGTTAGGGTCCATATTTCACACCCATAGTATAACACAGGTCTTATCACAAAGTTGTATACTTGGAGCTTTGTTTTCCTGTGTATGCAGCTGGTCTTCAAAATCGTCAACACTGAATAAAATATTTTATTTGCGAGCTGTGTTCTTAGGTGTATTTCGTGTCTTTCATTTCCCGTTTTCGTTATTTCTATACTGTATTTGCCAAGTGTGATATTATATGTATTTGAAGTCTTCTTCCTCAACTGCATCATGAGCTTTGTTTTATTTTCATTGATTTGTAGCCCAACTAGTTTTGCTTCGCTGTCGAGTTTCAGGAAAAGTTTTTTTGCAGTTGTTAATGACCCTGACAAAATGTTGATGTCATCCGCATATGCTGCTACTTGGCTTGACTTGTATTGTAATGTACCTATCGACAGTTAGCTTCCTTATGACGTACTCCAGAGCCAAATTGAATAGCAATGGGGCCAGCCCATCTCCCTGCTTTAGCTCGATATTTGTGTCAAAGGCATCGGTGAGTTGGTTATTGATGCAAACTTGGGAGGTTGTCGACGTCATTGTCATTTTGGTAAGACGGACTGATTCGGTTGGGATACTAAAGGAAAGCATTATTAGGTACAGAACGTTACGATGAATACTGTCGTATGCTTGCTTGAAGTCAACGAAAATTTGGTGTACTTCTATGTTGAATTCCCAGCAGTTTTCAAGTACTTGCTTGACTGTGAACAATTGATCTATTATTGATCTACCAGCTCTAAAACCACCTTGATACTTCCCAATAATACTGATGTACTATAACCCGATTTTATTTTCTAAGATTTTAGAACAAAGTAGTGATATGCCTCTATAACTTTCACAGTATAGCTTGTCACCTTTTTCTGGATAGAGAATATAATTGATTGGCTTCACTCTTTCGGCATATGTTGTTGTTGCCAAATGTGCTGGATGATTTTGTGAAAAGCTTGATGAACACTACTGCCACCACATTTGATGAGCTCCACTGGAATCTCATTGATGCCTGAGCTTTATTATTCTTTTAGGCTTTGATGATATAACAAACTTCATCCAGAGTTGGTGAGGCCAATGGAAGCTCTTCGGAAACATCTCTAGGCTCTGATGTTGTTGAAGTTAAGGAGTTTCTTGAAATATGATGCCCACCTTTCCTTGATCATGGTTTCATCAGCGATAATATTGCCGATTTCATCACGATAGTGCGTGTTTTTGGACTGATAACCACGTTTTAGGCTTTTCAGTACATTGTATACTTGTCTTGTGTTGTTGTTTGCTAGGCTTACACCTATACTTCTCAATTGGTCGTCATAGTATTATCTTTTCTTGATTCTAATCATCTTATTCGCTACTCTTCTGAGATTTCCATAGGGATTTTCTCTTCGTCATGGTTTTCCTACCTACGTATTCTTTGTATACCTGATTCTCTTTGTCTAACGCATTCTGGGACTCATCATCGAACCAATGATTTCTTTTGCGCCGGGCTTGATGTCCGATTGTGTGTACTGCGACAGTCTTGATAGTCGCCTTCACCTTCATCCAAAGCTCGTTGCTCGTCTTTAACGATGCGTCTGATAAGATATGAGCCAGCTGGTTGTCGAGGGTCTCCATGAAATTTTTGGCCACAGACACTGTTTGGAGTCTTTCAATGACAAATTTTTTTTAGTGGGCTGGTCTTTGCCGAGTATGCCTTTGACATACGACATCGATAGGTTAATTTGACCAAGTAATGATCTAAGTTACAATTGGCTCCTCAATATGTACGGACGCCAAGTATCGATCTGGTTTTGTGTATTGCCATCTAGTGATGCGCAGGTCATTTTATGAATGCATCGATGTGGGAAGCAAGTCAAACGTATGACTAGATTTCTGCTATATGCAAAGTCAATGAGGCCCTGGCCGTTGTTATTCGTTTCATCGTGGAGGCTATATCCTCCAGTCATTACGCAATGAGATAGCTCATTGCCAACCTTAGCGTTGAAATTACCCAGAATTATTTTTGTGTCGTTTGTAGGCAATGAGTCAACTAGTCCCTCAGGTGATTGTAGAACGTTTCCTTCGTTTCTTCGTCCTTTTCTTCGGTCGGGGCGTGAACATTAATCAGCCAGATTTTGAAGAATTTCGCTTTTGTACGCAAACTAATACTGAATCTTAAACTTGAATTTAGCCATGTACCACATAATGCTTTTAATATATCTATGGTTTATAATTGGCCTCCAGGTTTTGTAGTGATTTTCCACCGTCCATTTCGTTCGATTGGACACTTCCCGAAGGAAATCTTAACTGATTACTCATCAGCCAGTTCTTGGAAAATGTCAACGAACCCTATCCAACAGGTCAACAAGTCCGGATACTTTTAGTTTACTCCGAGGTGGCTGCTGACAGGCTAGCTAGTTTAGAGAGGAATTTAGGTCGCAGGACTTCCGCGAGCAGATTACTGTCGAATACAATCCATCATCCACCGTTTTAAATGCCTGATTAAAATATGTCAAAACGACTTCCATCGAAACGGTCCTATTTTATTTTAACTAATTCATTTGCACCTCTTTTTGACCAAACGTCCAGTCGCAAAAAAAGAAAACAGAAAGAGACAACACTAATTAACATCATGCACCGCGTACTGAACCGAAACACCGAACTGACCAGTCTCCGACTTTCAACATCTCATCTCCTCAGCGGCGTACTAACTTTTGGTCTTCCTTTTCTCCTGAAAAAGAACGATTATCTTCTGAAAAGGAAAGATTTTGCTTTCATCTAGCAATCGATATTATCATTACATACAGATGAAGGAACTATATATTTCAGTCTTTTTGAGGTGACTTATTTGTACTATTAGTTTTTATTTTAAGCTACTTTTCTTTAAATTGTTGGGTGGTGTTTTCGGAAATTGTTCAAAGAATATAAAAAACAAAAATGCGTGCATTAAGAACTAAGAATTCCTTATAATCGGTTAAATAGCATTAGTTGTTAATATGGTTTCTATTGGTTTTTATTATTATTTTTCAACTATTAGTACGATCAGTATTATTTCTCTTTAGGGTATTGTAAAATCATTTTACAATACCCTACTAGAATCGCGTCCTGTCTGCCCGTCTGTCCGTCCGTCCGTCCGTCCGTGTGCCACACCGCTTTTTCTCGCAAAATACATAAGCTAGAAACGTAAGATTTTGTAAGTAGGTGTGAAGTGACGCCCTCTTCAAAGTTTCAATACGAAAAAAAATTTATAAGGTCTTTAAGAGGGGTCTCCCCATATAGGGGAGTTGCCCCTGAAAAAAAGCTTTCATCGCATGTAGGCAATATGGGTATCAAATGAAAGGTCTGTAATGATTTTAAATGTCTAAGTCCGAACGAGGAACCGACTGTAATGATTCCCAATATTTCATACATAAGTTGCATAACACAAACTCAATGTAATGATTCATTCATGCAAAACTCAAATTGTATTAATACAAATTACATAATGAATGTAAACACATTTCGTCTCATATTCCAATCCCATGGCAAAGTCATAGATTACTTTCATGAGCCATTGCATTGGAATATGAAACCAATATATATCGCAAAGACAAATGTGACGAAGAACGTATGTAACATAATACCTACCTCATTACTCAACGTTCAATTTCTTTCACTCTTACTTTTCTTCCGCATTCGAATTGCCATGTGCATACTTGCGACCTAGTTATATGCATTTTGATACGATGGGATTTATGACCCAGAAAATAGGTCATAAATTGCATTCGTATATATGGATAGATATGATGAGTATAATGAATGGGAATGCGAGGTGTTAATGACCACACAAATTGAACGATGAATAATGAGGGCGTGAGAAGTAGATTTATGAATAGATTGGGTATAAAAGGAAAATGAATGTATCGATTCGGGATCAGTAAATTCTGACCCGTCCTATAATAAAGGTTTCGGCCAAAGTAAATCTTAGGCTGGTTTTTATTAAAAGACGAAAGAGGGATTTATTGTTCAAAATACTTTGGCTGGTTTATTCGGCCAAACTTAGTTTAGCTTGCAGCATAGAAGTTCGTTACTTCGGTGCTATGTCAAATTTGGCCAGATACAAATCGGGCTAGACGACACTATAGGGAAATATTAGTCAAATAAATTAAATCGCGAAAAAAAAATCAAACAAAGGAGAGCGGAAGCTACAACTCACGTGAAGCGACTGCTAGTGTGTATCACACAACTCCACTGCTCCTGTTTGTGAGGCCCGAGTACCAAAGTACCTTACATCCTCCGTAAAGGACCGACTCGTCAGAAGACGCGAATCTTTTATCCCCTTAGGATGTTTGGGCCCCACGTTGGGCGCCATTTGTAATGATTTTAAATGTCTAAGTCCGAACGAGGAACCAACTTCTCATCGGTTCTAGACGTTAAGTCCGAGTAGTGCCAACGGATGGTACCCACCGGTCAACCAATCCGTGCACCGTAATCCATTCACGTGGTGGCTGCTTGTCGGCCAGCTAGATCGGAGAGAATTCCGGTCGCGGGTCTCCGAATGGATTACGCTCATCTACAATTTTCCACCATATAATAAATGCCCGTTTTCAAACGCGTCACCAAAACAAAACCATACGGAGGGGAAACCTACTTTACGTTACTCCGTTTTTCTTCATTCAATCAGTCAAGAACAAAAATCTAATTTTTACTTCGCGTTCCCGAATTTCCGACGCGGTACCGAAAAATATGCTACGCTAACTCAACCCGACGAAAGCTACGCTAATAAAAAGGCAAAACAACAAAGGTAGCGCGTACCGCGCGCAACGCGGAACCGACCTCAGCGGATTTTCTCAAACCCTACCCTCGAGACGGCATACTTACCATGCACTCTATTTCCCACTGAAAGATGGGAACCGCTGGAAAGGAAAGTCGTTATTACTGTTTAGCAATTCATGTTATTATTTTTTTTCATATTTACTTTATATCAAATTAATCAAGCTAATTATTATTGAGTTATCTATTGTGCAATTAATGTAATGCTGCTTAAACAAGGCTTGTCACCTTTTAACCATACTGATATAATTCATGCTAGATGATACTGCAATATTAAGCACATTTTTCTTCAGTACAATATTTGTTTTTATAAAAGTAATGCTAAACCTCTATGTACAATTCAATATCAATGTAAAATATATAAAAAAAAAACTTTCATAGATAACATAGTCTACACCGCAGTGTCTTGTATTAAATGTGAATAATTTCAAGGAAAATAATACAAGAAATTAACAAAAACATAATTAAAATGATAATTTTAGAAATCATATGAATATATGCATTAAATCAAATTTATCTCAAACAATAGATAATAAACACTCAGCATTAAATTTCTATTTTACAATTAAATTTGTAAGTTTATCGATAAAAATTCAAATTTACTAAAAAAATATTTTTATTTACGTAATAATTGGTGATGATACGAAAAAATAATGTCAGAAAAATTGCTTAATCATTTTGTTCTTTACACTTCCCTCTTTTTTGTCTTTTAAACAAAACTTAGAAAATCGAACAATTCAACTAAATGAAGAAAAGGATTAGATGTAAAATCTAATTGGTAATATTTTACTTTTAAAGATTTTTTTGTTTATTTTTTGTTTCGTGAGATATAATCAAAAAAAATTATTATTCCCATCCATTAATCATGCTTAATTTATCGACTTATCGAATAGAATAGAATTTATACTTATTCGGGATTTTAATCATCAATAATTGTCTTGCATGTCCATTGCTTGGTTTTACTCAAGAGACATTCAAAATCATTTTGACTTGCATCGGAGAGTGCTATGTATATAATGTTCTCTTTTTTTTCTTTTTAGGTACTATTCAATGACTTTTCTTTCTTTCTTTCTTCATTTGGTTCTTTTTCTTATTTATTTTTGAATCAGTTGTCTGGATCCAGAAAGTATACATTTTGCAACAGTAAAATTGTTTTTCAGCGAGGTGGACCCCACAAAAATGAAACCAAATTGGAATTAAGGTTAAGATCAAATACTAAAATTTAATCTCAAAGTTAAAATGATTTGTTTGTGTTGTTTTTTTTTTCTTTTGGCTATTTGGAACAAATAATATTTAAAATCAACTGCTGTATCATGTGGTGACAATATTAACTATCACAAAAAAAAACGAACCCATGCGTAATCAAAACAGAATTCAACATTCATCTCTCAGGGAAATTTGTTTAGAACACGGGCCAATTACACTTTAGATTACCAAAAAAAACAAGGATGCAGTGTACAAGAGCAACCAACATTGGTGTCAACGTTCACAGGGAATGCTAGAAGGACAAACATGCAGTTACTTCAGATTTATTGACTATGCCTCTTCGCACCAGTAGTTTTCTCATTCGAGGTCGTCGCTTTTTCGAGTGACAACACCACGTACTTTTTGAGTTTCTCCCTTGATTTTGGTTAGAATTATACTAATTATGAATAGCACACAATTGGTTTCCAAATCCTCTTGTAATTGGATGAAATTCTATTCTCCGTATTGTATAATACTTTTTGTCTGAAAATCGAAGGATTCTAATTACAAAATTTAATAATTAAAAGGAGTTCACCACAATTTCTGTTCATACTCATTCATACCTTACGACCAAAATTATTAAAATTTTTGTTTTTCATGCTATTCAACTATGCTTGATCCTATAATGGAACTAAAAATATTTATTTACAGGGAAAATTAATGGTGTAATTAATTTATAGCTAGTTGGTAACAAAGAGTGATTTTCCTTTCGAACAATTATCGAATAAATAATAGAGATTGCCAGGTCGTATTTAAATAATAAAAAGCTTGCACTGATGAAGAGTTTTCGTTGTTTTGAAATGGAAATTTGAATTTTCCCCTATTTTTTTATTTCAAAGCTAAAATCTCTTGAATGCATCCATACTATTGCTACGGAGTTTATTTCTTTGTTACTTTGTTAATTATAATATGGTTTGAAAGGCAAATTCTTCTGGCTGCTGAGCATTTCTAAGAATCTAAGGCATATTCCGGTTTTCTCTGTTCAGTATATCGTGACAATTCTCGGAAAGTATCATGAACAAGATTTTCACGGGTAACATTCAAATGCACAAATTGAGATACGGCAACAGGGGCGCCAGAAAACATGTACAAAAGAGCTGGTGTAGCAATGCTTTGCATTGCATTTTGCATTTGAATTGCTTGATCAGTTTGCAAAAGCAGTGTTTTAGCTTCGGCATCAACAGGAACGGATAATTACACAGGTGAAAATCCTCTATCTTTCTGTCCCATTGAACATAGTCTTGCTGGAGGTCGGTGAAATCTTTCATTTATCTTTTACGGTTTGTATGTTCATATATATTCATTTAATTCCTACCCTATCTGTTTTTCCATAGAAACTGAAAAGTGTCTTTTATAACTTTAAATCAAGACTCACTTTGTAATAGCTGCTAACATGTTGCATAGATTGTTGCTTTTAGTTTTGTTCCCTCCTGAAGCGAGCATTGTTCATTTTTCGTGGCGTTGGCTGTCTGCTCCCTGCGACTCCATTCTTATTGGAATGGTTTTCAAATTAGATTGAGAACAAAGAGCAATCGTTCTCCATTGAAAGATACAGGACAGCAAGTGTAGGCGGCTTTTGTTCAATCATGCATGACGATGGAGCTGACAGACGGCTGCGCTGGTCTGGTCGTTTTCCCGTGACGTGTTTACACTTTGCACTGTTATCGTTTGCCCAGGTGAACGGGAAAATGCAACCAGGCCGCGGCTTTTCTTGCGCTTATTACAAAGTCGTCCAACGGCATACAGGTATGCATCCAATACACTACAAGAAAGTAAATATGAAAAAACCTGGCGATTTTCATGGAAAATTAGCTTACGATGTTATTAAATGAGACGAGTTCGTTTCAAATATGTTAAGTATATTAAACCACCTGGCAAATCTTAAATCGCGACCGGCCAACTCAAGGCAAACTCGCCAAATATCGCGTTGCGAATTTTTCACAACCTATTCTTGGGTGGCGGCCACTACGTGCACACTTCACTGCCATGTGGCTGTCAATTCCTCTTGACATCCCACGACAAAATTGACGTGGGATGTGCGCTCGTCGCAACCAACGTGAAATGACAAGCCACCTAGCAGCAAGGTGTGTTAGTAGTGGTCGCCAGCGGCGTCGCATTATTCATTACAGGGCAGTGTCCACGATGCCTACCAGGCATGGGGAGACTGAAGGAAACGCTGCTTGGCCCTATGATGTTTTTTTTTCTTTTCTTTTTCTCTCAGCGTAGTAGGTCTTTGGCATGGTAGACTCCCAGCTCCCTTCCGGACATGTCCGCAATGAGGTACCGCGTGGGACTTAAAACTTGTAAGACTCGACACTTCACGAACTTCTTGTCTAGCTTGGCAGTGTTGTGCCGACCTGGTTCACTTTGTCTAAAATTCCGTCGGTAGATTTCGTCGCCTGCCTTGAAGCCAGAAGGATGGGATCGCAGATTGTACCGCTCCTCCCCCACCCGTCTACTGTCTTTAATCCTCTCCCGGATTTATTCTCGTAGAATTTGAAGTTTCTCGTGTGGCTCCAGCACCACTATTGGGTCTTCCAAACCTTTCAACTGCCATAATAGCCGGTACGAGTTTCCGTGGCACATCATATGCTGGCCGAACACGGCAAATTATGGGCAGATGCCTATGGTGGAGTGATAAGACGAACGCAGGGCACAGGTGATGGTGGAAATCCTGCGTTCCCAATCCATCTGATCCGGTTGGACGTAGGCCTGAATGGTGGCTATGAGGGTGCGGTTCAACCGCTCGGACGCATTGGCTTGCGGAGAATAAACGGCAGTCCGCTGATGCGTAATGTCGTACCTTCCCATTAATTCCCGAAATCTAGACGACGTGAACTGAGCTCGGTTGTCGGAGACCAGCTTCTCCGGTACTCCAAATATATGGAAAACGCGATTTTCCAAAACTGACTATGGGGCCGGTGTGCAGGTTTCGAAGAGGTTCCACAATCGGAAATTTGGACAAGTGGTCCAGGACCACGACAGCTCCCGTGTATCCCGAAGTCGAGGGAGGGTACGGACCGATGAGATCTATATACAGGCGCTGGAACACCCGCTCCGGTAGTTCGAATTTTCCCATTGGGGGCCGAACAACAGAATTGAGCGCTTTCGTGCATTTGCACAGCTCACAAGCAGCTACGTACTTTTTCACTTGCTGCGCCATCTTAGGCCAAAAGAAGTAAGTCTTCAGTCACCGAAGCGTACGACCATAACCGCCGTGTGCACTCAATGGGTGGTCATGAGCCCGCTTAAGCGATTCGCAGGTCAGTTCTTCGGGCACCCATAACTTCCATTGTTCCTCTTATTGAATGGGGTCTCCGGAGGTGTGTCTCGTCCGCGTGTATATAAATCCCTCCATCACCCGTAGTTCTGGCAGCTGTGGCAACTGGTCCTGAATCGTATTCATCAGCTGGATATAACATGCTGACTCGAAGGTAGGATGGTCCAAGTCGATCCATAGGGGGCTGTCATCCTCCAGGGCCAACTCGGCTCCTTCAGGGGTGAACATTCTTGATAGTGTGACCAGCACCACGTGCTGACTTCCCTTGCGGTGTCTTATCGTGAAGTCAAACGCCTGTAATTTCAAAGCCCATCTGGCCAAGCGGCCGTGGAGATCCGTTTGGCTCATCAGCCATTTCAGTGACGCATGATCAGTGACGATTTCAAAGGGATGTCCTTCTACATATGCTCGAAAACGTTTCACTGCCAGCACAGCCGCCAGGCATTTCTGCTCCGAGACCATGTAGTTCCGCTGGGCCTGGTTCAGCTTGTGGGACATGAAGGCTATAGGTCTCTCCTCGCCGTCTTGTGCAACCTGGACTAAGACTGCTCCCACCCCATGTTGACTCGCGTCACAGTGGATTGAGAACGGTTTGTCAAAGTCTGGGCTGTGCAGTACGGGGGCTGTTTTCAGACTCTTCTTCAGCTCTTCAAAGGCTCGCAAGCTGGGCCCTTCCCAGACGAACTTACGTCCCTTACGCAGCATGTCCGTCAAAGGAGTGGTAATGGTGGCATAGTCACGCACAAAACGCTGGGACCATCCGCATAAGCCTAGGAATCGGCGTAACTGCTTAGTAGTCTTGGGCAATGGAAAAGCGTCAATCGCTTGAGTCTTGTCCGGGTCGGTCTTGATATTGCCATACCCAATGATGCGACCCAAATACTTCACCTCCGTCATCACGAACTGACTCTTCTGTATGTTGATGGTTAACCCTGTCCTCCGGATGTGTAGAGCCACCTCCTGAAGCAGGTCGATGTGTTCGTTAAAGGTCTCGGTTATAAGCAGCAGATCATCCAAGTAAATGAAAACTTTGTGCCGTAAATGAGGTGGTATCTCCTTATCCATGAGGCGCGTCATTGTTTGAGGGGCATTGCACAATCTGAATGGCATGGTCATGAATTGATATAGGGGCCGACCTGGGACTGTGAAGGCTGTTTTCTCCTTTGAGCCAGGGTCTAAAGGAATTTGCCAGAAGGCGTCCTTGAGGTCTAAGCTCGTGATGAAGTGGGCGTTAGGCAACCGACTCAAAATGCCTTCAATCAACGGTAGAGGGTATGCGTCCTTGACAGTGACGTCTGGCATCTAAGCATAGCCGGACCTTGTTCGGCTTGACAACTAAGGTGACCGGGGAAGCCCACGCGCTCTGCGATTCTTCGATCACGCCTAATGCTAGCATTCGATCAACTTCGGCATATAACAGCTTTTCCTTCGCCGGAGATATGGCAAAATGTCTCTGTTTTATGGGTTTAGCATCCCCCACATCTATTGTGTGTAACACCAGTGCCGTCCGCCCGAGACCTTCCTTCTCATTTGATGGAAAAGCCGATATAGCCGAGTCAAGTCGCAGTTGTTGATTCACATCCAGTATATGACGTAATAAGTGAGTGGTTTGAGTTTGGTCAGGAACAGTGGTGACGGACTCCAGGGTCGTGCCGGAAAACAGTGCCAAGGCCAAGTTAAATTTTCGAACGAAATCCACCCCTAGATAAAGATTCTCGGTTAATTGAGGTATGATGTAAAATTCCAGAGGTTTAGTTACTCCTTTAAAGGTGACATCCGTCTTAATTTTTCCCACTACAGAGTGACGAGTTCCGTCCGCCGTGCTTAACCAGGTGGTAAAATGGTGGATTTGGTCCGCGTGCATTGCCAGCACCTCCCCTGCAAAATCGGCTGATATGCAATTCACACTGGCTCCCGTATCGACTAAACCTGACAATCGTTTTTGCAGGAGGTGTACGGACGCATATAGTCGAACGTCATCCCTCAATAATTCGTCTAAGTGTATGTCCTTCAGCACCTTCCTCGACTGCCTGACGCTTCTCCAGAAGCTCCGCATCCGACGCGTGGCTCGCTTTCTTCGCGGTGGGACAGTTGTAGCCAACTCCTCATGGAAGATGCGCTGTCGAGTAGCCAAATAATTCCGCAGTCTGACGTGGAAGGGTTTGACATGCCAAGGAACCTTCGCCTCGCTATCATTTCCCTGCGCGTCCGCCTCGACAAAGGATGGCGTTGGTTGTGGAACTTCGGGAGAACTGTGTTTGGCGGTGCGAGTCAGCAGAATGGGAGTCATGTCTGGGGCTTGGTTATAGCTAGTGATGGGGTCAGCATTGGTTCGTCCGGGTTTTAGGAGTGCCGACGGGTGGTCGCGGCACTCGCTGGCAAGTTTTTTTTTCGCAAGTTGTAATTTGCGCAATCAAGTGCGTACGTGTCTGCCTTCCCGCATCGGTAACAGAAGAGCGTCGGTTCCACTGGACATGCATAGAACCGATGCCCCGTTTGTCGGCAGTTCCAACAGACCGTCGGGCTTGTAATTGCTTCAAGGGAGGGTCGATCAATCATTGCTGGGTCCTCAAGCTCCTGTGGTGGTCCGCTCCTCGGTACTGGTACTGGGTCAGCAAGTAGGTGGTCCGCTGCCATCAACTCCGCGGTGTGATGATTTCGTGGATTTGGTCCCGTTATGCGAGGTTGTGGACGGAAGGTACCTCGCCGCTCATCCAGTTGTTCTTGCCTATGGGCATGGAGGCGTAATCCCTGTATGGTGTTGATGGGAAAATGCAGAAGGCTGTTCTGAAGCTCCCAACGTATATTCTCTCTGATAATTTCTACCAGTTCTTCCTCGAGCATAGTTGTTCGTAAGCGAATGCTCAATCTCACTATGCTTGTGTAGTACTGGTCGAATGGTTCGTGAGCAACTTGTTTCCGTTTCTTTATTTGTTCCCTTAGCTCTCTTTCAGTGAAGCCGTCATCAAATCGATTGCGGAAGGCTGCACTGAAAGAATCCCAAGTGGGACGTGGCGTCGATTCCTTAAAACTCCAGTACCAGTCGGCAGCGTTTCCGCTGAACAAAAGGTGTGCATGCCGGAGGAAGGCCGAGAAATCACCTCCCAGGGTGCTGGATACTAACGCCTGAATCCTGAAAAGGAACCGGTCCGCTGATATCATCGCGTTGAAACCCGTAAAGTTCAGGCGCCAACTCTCCATGATACGAGGCGTCGGGTCTCGGAAAGGTGTCAATGCGTTCCCGGGGGGAATCGCATCTTCGATTGACTTGCTGTAAGGGACTGCCTCGGGGACTGGAGGTACCAACGGAGGTGCGGTGCTGTGTCGTGGTCGATACTCGGGAGCTCTGGGGTCCATGCCCGAGTTCCTTGGAGGTAGGGTCCATTGATCAGCTGGTCGAGAGTGGGGCATAGCCACACTGGGATTGGGCTCCCAGCCAAGCGGAGTTCTCACGTGGCTGGGTGGTTGGCTCATCGAGAGGTTCTGGAGCCTTCCCTCCAAGTTGCCAATCCTCTCAGACATGTCTCGCATTAACGCCACGAGGGTGTCAATGGAGTGGGTGGAAGGCGCGGGTGTAACCTCGGCCGCGACAACTGCAGCAGGAACTTCCCCGCCCACGGCTCCTTGCTAATCCATCAGTGATTGGGGCGGTTCGGCATCTGGGACCCCTTTTGCCACTGCTCCACGCGTTGGGTCGGGCGTTCCGAGGGGGACGTCTACGGCGGTCCGCTCTATGGGTCGCCGGCATAGTGGGCAAAGCTCGGACGTTAGAAGGAGCTGTTGGACACAGGCACGATGGAACAGGTGTCCGCACTCCAATCGCACGCTGTGTACACCCTCCACTACGTCTTCAAAACAGATCCCGCAGTTAGCGGGTTGGACCCTTTTGGATCGGGTCCAACGCTTATCTGCGGTCCGTTTAGTTGCCATTGTCGTGTTTGATCTGGGTGGTGGAAGTCAGTCTTACTGGAAGGAAAAAAAATGTTACCTCCAATGTGCAAAAAAAACTTAAAAATAAATTAGTGGCCGATAGTGGCGAGCTATTTATGTAAAATAGGCAAAAAAATTGTTTTAATTCATACTTTCCTTTCCAGCAGTCTACTCCTCCAAAGGAAAATGAGAGTGCGAGGTCGTCTGCCGAAGAAAGGGTGCTTCCGACCGATTTATAAAAATAAACCCCATACCCACATACATTACAAAAACCGTCTCTAAACTACGTTAAATGACTCGACGAAACAAGTGGTAGAGCTACCGTAACAGTTTTGTACGCGGTCGAAATTCCCGACGCGTGGGAGCATTCCGGGCTCCGCAACTCCAGCATACGCCACTGAACGTTGAACTGATAGCACTCGTATATCACGCATAAGAAATAAGTAGAATCCTTCCGCGACATAAAGGCAAGGTAGCCTTCTATTTTCTTGAGAGTCCAGGCCGACAGGAGAAACCCCATCTGGCTGACAGTTCCATCAAGAAAATAGAAGGTCCTTACAAGGGTTAACCTGGGACAACACATCGGAAGGATTCTGCCGCGAAAAAAAATCAAACAAAGGTGAGCGGAAGCTACAACTCACGTGAAGCGGCTGCTAGTGTGTATCACACAACTCCACTGCTCCTGTTTGTGAGGCTCGATTACCAAAGTACCTTACATCCTCCGTAAAGCACCAACTCGTCAGAAGACGCGAATCTTTTGTCCCCTTAGGATGTTTGGGCCCCACGTTGGGCGCCATTTGTAATGATTTTAAATGTCTAAGTCCGAACGAGGAACCAGCCTCTCATCGGTTCTAGACGTAAAGTCCGAGTAGTACCAACGGATGGTACCCATCGGTCAACCAATCCGTGCACCGTAATCCATTCACGTGGTGGCTGCTTGTCGGCCAGCTAGATCGGAGAGGATTTCGGTCACGGATCTCCGAATGGATTACGCCCATCTACAATTTTCAGCCACCAATAAATGCCCGTTTTCAAACGCGTCACCAAAACAAAACCATACGGAGGGGAAACTTACTTCACGTTACTCCGAATTTCTTCATTCAATCAGTTAAGAACAAAAATCTAATTTTTACTTCGCGTTCCCAAATTTCCGACGCGGTACTGAAAAATATGCTACGCTAACTCAACCCGACGAAAGCTACGCTAATAAAAAGGCAAAACAACAAAGGTACCGCGTACCGCGCGCAACGCGAAACTGACCTCAGCGGATTTTCTCAAACCCTACCCTCGAGACGGCATACTTACCATGCACTCTATTTCCCGCTGAAAGAAGGGAACCACTGGAAAGGAAAGTCGTTATTACTGTTTAGCAATTCATGTTATTATTTTTTTTTCATATTTACTTTATATCAAATTAATCAAGCTAATTATTATTGAGTTATCTATTGTGCAATTAATGTAATGCTGCTTAAACAAGGCTTGTCACCTTTTAACCATACTGATATAATTCATGCTAGATGATACCGCAATATTAAGCACATTTTTCTTCAGTGCAATATTTGTTTTTATAAAAGTAATGCTAACCCTCTATTTACAATTCAATATCAATGTAAAATATATAAAAAAAAAAATTTCTTAGATAACATAGTCTACACCGCAGTGTCTTGTATTAAATGTGAATAATTTCAAGGAAAATAATACAAGAAATTAACAAAAACATAATTAAAATGATAATTTTAGAAATCAAATGAATATACGCATTAAATCAAATTTATCTTAAACAATAGATAATAAACACTCAGCATTAAATTTCTATTTTACAATTAAATTTGTATGTTTATCGATAAAAACTCAAATTTACTAAAAAAAATATTTTCATTTACGTAATAATTGGTGATGATACGAAAAAATAATGTCAGAAAAATTGCTTAATCATTTTGTTCTTTACACTTCCCTTTTTTTTTGTCATTTTTATAGTAGAATCATTTAAACAAAACTTAGAAAATCGAACAATTCAACTAAATGAAGAAAAGGATTAGATGTAAAATCTAATTGCTAATATTTCACTTTTAAAGATTTTTTTGTTTATTTTTTGTTTTGTGAGATATAATCAAAAAAAATTATTATTCCTATCTATTAATCATGCTTAATTTATCGACTTATAGAAGTAAATTAAGTCGTTTTTCATCGAATACAGTTTTCGGGACAGTAATCACTAGCATACAAAATACGTCGTAAACTCAATGAAGAAACTTAGAAAATACTGAACCAAAATAAATAGGAGATTAATCAAATGTTGAATTTATACTTATTCGGGATTTTAATCATCAATAATTGTCTTGCATGTCCATTGCTTGGTTTTACTCAAGAGACATTCAAAATCATTTTGACTTGCATCGGAGAGTACTATGTATATAATGTTCTCTTTTTTTTCTTTTTAGGTACTATTCAATGACTTTTCTTTCTTTCTTTCTTCATTTGGTTCTTTCTCTTATTTATTTTTGAATCAGTTGTCTGGATCCAGAAATTATAAATTTTGCAACAGTAAATTTGTTTTTCAGCGAGGTGGACCCCACAAAAATGAAACCAAATTGGAATTAAGGTTAAGATTCAAATACTAAAATGTAATCTCAAAGTTAAAATGATTTGTTTGTGTTGTTTTTTTTTCTTTTGGCTATTTGGAACAAATAATATTTAAAATCAACAGCTGTATCATGTGGTGACAATATTAACTATCAAAAAAAAAAAAAAACGAACCCATGCGTAATCAAAACAGAATTCAACATTCATCTCACAGGGGAATTTGTTTAGAACACGGGCCAATTACACTTTAGATTACCAAAAAAAAACAAGGATGCAGTGTACAGGCGCAACCAACATTGGTGTCAACGTTCACAAGGAATGCTAGAAGGACAAACATGCAGTTACTTCAGATTTATTGACTACGCTTCTTCGCACCAGTAGTTTTCTCACTCGAGGTCGTCACTTTTTCGAGTGACAACACCACGTATTTTTGAGTTTCTCCCTTGATTTTGGTTAGAATTATACTAATTATGAATAGCACACAATTGGTTTCCAAATCCTCTTGTAATTGGATGAACTTCTAGTCTCCGTATTGTGTAATACTTTTTGTCTTAAAATCGAAGGATTCTAATTACAAAATTTAATAATTAAAAGGAGTTCACCACAATTTCTGTTCATACTCATTCATACCTTACGACCAAAATTATTAAAATTTTTGTTTTTCATGCTATTCAACTATGCTTGATCCTATAATGGAACTAAAAATATTTATTTACAGGGAAAATTAATGGTGTAATTAATTTATAGCTAGTTGGTAACAAAGAGTGATTTTCCTTTCGAACAATTATCGAATAAATAATAGAGATTGCCAGGTCGTATTTAAATAATAAAAAGCTTGCACTGATGAAGAGTTTTCGTTGTTTTGAAATGGAAATTTGAATTTTCCCCTATTTTTTTATTTCAAAGCTAAAATCTCTTGAATGCATCCATACTATTGCTACGGAGTTTATTTCTTTGTTACTTTGTTAATTATGATATGGTTTGAAAGGCAAATTCTTCTGGCTGCTGAGCATTTCTAAGAATCTAAGGCATATTCCGGTTTTCTCTGTTCAGTATATCGTGACAATTCTCGGAAAGTATCATGAACAAGATTTTCACGGGTAACATTCAAATGCACAAATTGAGATACGGCAACAGGGGCGCCAGAAAACATGTACAAAAGAGCTGGTGTAGCAATGCTTTGCATTGCATTTTGCATTTGAATTGCTCGATCAGTTTGCAAAAGCAGTGTTTTAGCTTCGGCATCAACAGGAACGGATAATTACACAGGTGAAAATCCTCTATCTTTCTGTCCCATTGAACATAGTCTTGCTGGAGGTCGGTGAAATCTTTCATTTATCTTTTACGGTTTGTATGTTCATATATATTCATTTAATTCCTACCCTATCTGTTTTTCCATAGAAACTGAAAAGTGTCTTTTATAACTTTAAATCAAGACTCACTTTGTAATAGCTGCTAACATGTTGCATAGATTGTTGTGTTCAGTTTTGTTTCCTCCTGAAGCGAGCATTGTTCATTTTTCGTGGCGTTGGCTGTTTGCTCCCTGCGACTCCATTCTTATTGGAATGGTTTTCAAATTAGATTGAGAACAAAGAGCAATCGTTCTCCATTGAAAGATACAGGGCAGCAAGTGTAGGCGGCTTTTGTTCAATCATGCATGACGATGGAGCTGACAGACGGCTGCGCTGGTCTGGTCGTTTTCCCGTGACGTGTTTACACTTTGCACTGTTATCGTTTGCCCAGGTGAACGGGAAAATGCAACCAGGCCACGGCTTTCCTTGCGCTTATTACAAAGTCGTCCCAACGGCCTACAGGTATGCATCCAATACAATACAAGAAAGTAAATATAAAAAAACCTGGCGATTTTCATGGAAAATTAGCTTACGATGTTACTAAATGAGACGAGTTCGTTTCAAATATGTTAAATATATTAAACCACCCGGTGAATCTTAAATCGCGACCGGCCAACTCAAGGTAAACTCGCCAAATATCGCGTTGCGAATTTTTCACAACCTATTCTTGGGTGGCGGCCACTACGTGCACACTTCACTGCCATGTGGCTGTCAATTCCTCTTGACATCCCACGACAAAATTGACGTGGGATGTGCGCTCGTCGCAACCAACGTGAAATGACAAGCCACCTAGCACCAAGGTGTGTTAGTAGTGGTCGCCACTGGCGTCGCATGATTCATTACAGGGCAGTGTCCACGATGCCGACCAGGCGTGGGGAGACTGAAGGAAACGCTGCTTGGCCCTATGATGTTTTTTTTTTCTTTTCTTTTTCTCTCAGCGTCGTAGGTCTTTGGCATGGTAGACTCCCAGCTCCCTTCCGGACATATCCGCAATGAGGTACCGCGTGGGACTTAAAACTTGTAAGACTCGACACTTCACGAACTTCTTGTCTAGCTTGGCAGTGTAGTGCCGACCTGGTTCACTTTGTCTAAAATTCCGTCGGTAGATTTCGTCGCCTGCCTTGAAGCCAGAAGGAGGGGATCGCAGATTGTACCGCTTCTCCCCCACCCATCTACTGTCTTCAATCCTCTCCCGAATTCGTTCTCGTAGAATTTGAAGTTTCTCGTGCGGCTCCAGCACCACTATTGGGTCTTCCAAACATTTCAACTGCCGCAATAGCCGGTACGAGTTTCCGTGGCACATCATATGCTGGCCAAACACGGCAAAGTATGGGGAGATGTCTGTGGTGGAATGATAAGACGAACGCAGGGCACAGGTGATGGCGGAAATCCTGCGGTCCCAATCCTTCTGATCCGGTTGGACGTAGGCCCGAATGGTGGCTATGAGGGTGCGGTTCAACCGCTCGGACGCATTGGCTTGCGGAGAATAAACGGCATTCCACTGATGCGTAATGTCGTACCTTCCCATTAATTCCCGAAATCTAGACGTGGTGAACTGAACTCCGTTGTCGGAGACCAGCTTCTCCGGTACTCCAAATATATGGAAAACGCGATTTTCCAGAAAACTGACTATGGGGCCGGTGTGCAGGTTTCGAAGAGGTTCCACAATCGGAAATTTGGACAAGTGGTCCAGGACCACGACAGCTCCCATGTATCCCGAAGTCGAGCGAGGGTACGGACCGATGAGATCTCAGGCCAAAAGAAGTAAATCTTCAGTCGCCGAAGCGTACGACCATAACCGCCATGTGCACCCAATGGGTGGTCATGAGCCCGCTTAACCAATTTGCCGGTCAGTTCTTCAGGCACCCATAACTTCCATTGTTCCTCTTATTGAATGGGGTCTCCGGAGGCGTGTCTTGTCCGCGTGTATATAAATCCCTCCGTCACCCGTAGTTCTGGCAGCTGTGGCAACTGGTCCTGAATCGTATTCATCAGCTGGATATAACATGCTGACTTGAAGGCGGGATGGTCCAAGTATCGGTCGATCCATAGTGGGTGTCGTCCTCCAGGGTCAACTCGGCTCCTTCAGGGGCGAACATTCTTGATAGTGCGTCCGGTACCACGTGCTGACTTCCCTTGCGGTGTCTTATCGTGAAGTCAAACGCCTGTAATTTCAAAACCCATCTGGCCAAGCGGCCGTGGAGATCCGTTTGGCTCATCAGCCATTTCAATGACGCATGATCAGTGACGATTTCAAAGGGATGTCCTTCTACATATGCTCGAAAACGTTTCACTGCCAGCACAGCCGCCAGGCATTCCTGCTCCGAAACCGTGTAATTCCGCTGGGCCTGGTTCAGCTTGTGGGACCTGAAGGCTATAGGTCTCTCCTCGCCGTCTTGTGCAACCTGGACTAAGACTGCTCCCACCCCATGTTGACTCGCGTCACAGTGGATTGAGAACGGTTTGTCAAAGTCTGGGTTGTGCAGTACGGGGGCTGTTTTCAGACTCTTCTTCAGCTCTTCAAAGGCTCGCAAGCTGGGCCCTTCCCAGACGAACTTACGTCCCTTACGCAGCATGTCGGTCAAAGGAGTGGTAATGGTGGCATAGTCACGCACGAAACGCTGGTAGCATCTGCATAAGCCTAGGAATCGGCGTAACTGCTTAGTAGTCTTGGGTAATAGAAAAGCGTCAATCGCTTGAGTCTTGTCCGGGCTGGTCTTGATATTGCCATGCCCAATGATGTGACCCAAATACTTCACCTCCGTCATCACGAACTGACTCTTCTGTATGTTGATGGTTAACCCTGCCCTCCGGATGTGTAGAGCCACCTCCTGAAGCAGGTCGATGTGTTCGTTAAAGGTCTCGGTTATAAGCAGCAGATCGTCCAAGTAAATGAAAACTTGGTTCCGTAAATGAGGTGGTATCACCTTATCCATAAGGCGCGTCATTGTTTGAGGGGCATTGCACAATCTGAATGGCATGGTCATGAATTGATATAGGGGCCGACCTGGGACTGTGAAGGCTGTTTTCTCCTTTGAGCCAGGGTCTAAAGGAATTTGCCAGAAGGCGTCCTTGAGGTCTAAGCTCGTGATGAAGTGGGCGTTAGGCAACCGACTCAAAATGCCTTCAATCAACGGTAGAGGGTATGCGTCCTTGACAGTGACGTCTGGCATCTAAGCATAGCCGGACCTTGTTCGGCTTGACAACTAAGGTGACCGGGGAAGCCCACGCGCTCTGCGATTCTTCGATCACGCCTAATGCTAGCATTCGATCAACTTCGGCATATAACAACTTTTCCTTCGCCGGAGATATGGCAAAATGTCTCTGTTTCATGGGTTTAGCATCCCCCACATCTATTGTGTGTAACACCAGTGCCGTCCACCCGAGACCTTCCTTCTCATGCGATGGAAAAGCTGATATAGCCGAGTCAAGTCGCAGTTGTTGATTCACATCCAGTGTATGTCGTAATAAGTGAGTGGTTTGAGTTTGGTCAGGAACAGTGGTGACGGACTCCAGGGTCGTGCCGGAAAACAGTGCCGGGGCGAAGTTAAATTTTCGAACGAAATCCACCCCTAGATAAAGATTCTCGGTTAATTGAGGTATGATGTAAAATTCCAGAGGTTTAGTTACTCCTTTAAAGGTGACATCCGTCGTAATTTTTCCCACTACATGGTGACGAGTTCCGTCCGCCGTGCTTAACCAGGTGGTAAAATGGTGGATTTGGTCCACGTGCATTGCCAGCACCTCCCCTACAAAATCGGTTGATATGCAATTCACACTGGCTCCCGTATCGATTAAACCTGACAATCGTTTTCGCAGGAGGTGTACTGACGCATATGGTTGAACGTCATCCCTCAATAATTCGTCTAAGTGTATGTCCTTCAGCACCTTCCTCGACTGCTTGACCCTTCTCCAGAGCACCTTGTTTCCGTTTCTTTATTTGTTCCATTAGTTCTCTTTCAGTGAAGCCGTCATCAAATCGATTGCGGAAGGCTGCACTGAAAGAATTCCAAGTGGGACGTGGCGTAGACTCCTTATAACTCCAGTACCAGTCGGCAGCATTTCGCTGAACAAAAGGTGTGCATGCCGGAGGAAGGCCGAGAAATCACCTCCCAGGGTGCTGGATACTAACGCCTGAATCCTGAAAAGGAACCGGTCCGCTGATATCATCGCGTTGAAACCCGTAAAGTTCAGGTGCCAACTCTCCATGATACGAAGCGTCGGGTCTCGGAAAGGTGTCAATGCGTTCCCGGGGGGAATCAAATCTTCGATTGACCTGCTGTAAGGGACTGCCTCGGGGACTGGAGGTACCAACGGAGGTGCGGTGCTGTGTCGTGGTCGATACTCGGGAGCTCTGGGGTCCATTCCCGAGTTCCTTGGAGGTAGGGTCCATTGATCAGCTGGTCGAGAGTGGGGCATAGCCACACTGGGATTGGGCTCCCAGCCAAGCGGAGATTTCACGCGGCTCATCGGGAGGTTCTGGAGCCTTCCCTCCAAGTTGCCAATCCTCTCAGGCATGTCTCGCATTAACGCCACAAGGGAGTCAATGGAGTGGGTGGAAGGCGCGGGTGTAACCTCGGCCACGACAGCTGCAGCAGGAACTTCCCCACCCACGGCTCCTTGCTAATCGATCAGTGATTGGGGCGGTTCGGTATCTGGGACCCCTTTCGGCACTGCTCCACGCGTTGGGACGGGCGTTCCGAGGGGGACGTCTACGGCGGTCTGCTCTATGGGCATAGTGGGCAAAGCTCGGCCGTTAGTAGGAGCTGTTGGACACAGGCACGATGGAACAGGTGTCCGCACTTCAATCGCACGCTGTGTACACCCTCCACTACGTCTTCAAAACAGATCCCGCAGTTAGCGGGTTGGACCCTTTTGGATCGGGTCCAACGCTTATCTGGGGTCCGTTTAGTTGCCATTGTCGTGTTTGATCTGGGTGGTGGAAGTCAGTCTTACTGGAAGAAAAAAAAAATGTTACCTCCAATGTGCAAAAAAAACTTAAAAATAAATTAGTGGCCGATAGTGGCGAGCTATTTATGTAAAATAGGCAAAAAAATTGTTTTAATTCATACTTTCCTTTCCAGCAGTCTACTCCTCCAAAGGAAAATGAGAGTGCGAGGTCGTCTGCCGAAGAAAGGGTGCTTCCGACCGATTTATAAAAATTAACCCCATACCCACATACATTACAAAAACCGTCTCTAAACTACGTTAAATGACTCGACGAGAAAAGCGGAATACGTACACCAAAAAATATTTATAAATATCATACTTACATCTATAAATTTAAATAAATACTCACATTCATATCCATACACTTCCGTAAACAATCATATCAGCATGTAAAAACAAAAATACGACAAAGATTCTACATGCCCATATCCATATCATATTACTCACTCGCAATGTCAACACAAAACCTACAAACAAGCAAACAGTCAACTCATTCATAAATTATTGCATTTGAATCTATGTGCTTACGTTTGTACATGCACTTGAGGAAATACTATGATTCATAAGACAAAACCGCATACGCAGATATTCATATGAATATACCCATATTACGCACATGAAGAAAAGGTCGCGTGGATCAAAAAATTGCAAACACATCAAAAATGTTTCAATGAGAATTGAGTAGCTTAGGTCAATGAATTGCGTAGTGATAATTGATTGAATTGCAAATCAATGGCACCAATAAATTTATCGAACATAAATATATGGATATTAGTAATGTAAATTTTTGGAGTAAACAATTAGGTCAATTATTTTGTAAGAAGTATATTGTAAGCTAAAATTGAATATAAATGGTCGTAGGAAAATTTAAATGAAACATTCTTGGCAAGATACTCAGCGTGTATTATTCATTCTGATTATTAAACCTTGAATCAAATAGTCGCGAAGTTATTTTTGCAGACTTAGTAATAACGGCGTCGTGGACAGTAATGTCCTCGCCATTATATCTGCGGAGCGATTCGCTGTTTAGGTGAATATAATTATTGTCTTAGTAGGCCCTGCAACTTATCCTAAAGTGTTTAGCGATCTTACGGATAACCGTCCGCAGTCTTTCACTGCAGACAAGGAAGTTAAGGACTCATTGCAAGGCAATTGTGCCCACTTATTACATGGCGATCCTGCGAACTGCGCAAAGGAAAATACTATCAACGACGATTTCCTGGACTTGCAATCAGAGGGCAATTTCGACGCTATTTTTGATCGGTGTCGCGAGCTAGCAGAAAAAGAGCTAGAGTATGTTCCGGAAGCATCGACTATCAACGAGGTACCGAAGTAGATCCCAACAAAGATCGCAGATCTAAAATATATTGGACCAAAGCCTCGACAAATTAGTGGTTTTTTCAAACAACAACATAAAAAGGATACAACGGTGATACCGAAGAGAAGACTGCTAGAGGGGGAGCGAAAATAAAATTGAAGAAGGCCCGTGCAGAATCACACTGCGTTATCAAATTGACGCACGGTGAATCGAAGAAGTTACTGTTAAAACAACTGGATAAGCTACGCCCGGACAAAAAAAGAAATCCCCGACAAGATGGGCAATAAATGCTCAACCAACACAAATGCTGGTATCGTGGAGGAATATAGGCAGTCGATAACCACTTCTTCAATTTTCATCATTGCTATAGTTTTATTTTTTGTGTATGATAGATATAATAAAAAATATGTAATCAAAAGGTTAAATAGGACAACTAATATTTAAAGCTAGATCAAATATAGAATATATTTTTACAGTCAATTTCTGCATTTAGTGTTACCAGAAATTTGTTTTAGCCTATGGATAAAGTGAAAAACATTGTAGACGACAACGAAAGGACCCTTAGGAATTTAAAGAAAACAGGAAAGAGCTTGTATGCTGTTGAAACCATATTAGAAAAATTAGGTAACCTACAGAAACAAAGAGAATTATTCAACTCTTTAACATCCGTCCTTTCAGAAAGCGATTCCAATATTTTGGATTTGAAATTAAAATTTAAAACAGAAGCTGCAACTCTAGAAAGAGAACTTCAGTTTCAGTTATCTCAACAAGGATACACTGGTCAAGATACAAAAGTATCAGAATTAGGAAATAAGAACCCCATATTGATAGAAAGTTCCAGAATGGCAGAATTCTCGTTAGAAACCGCGTTGAAGGTTATTCCTATCTTTGACGGAAAATATAGGGAATTAGAATTGGCGAGGTCGAGAATGTACAGGACAGCTTCCCGGTATAGACCACAGAATATTTAGGATTTCAAACGCCTGCGCAAATTTCGTTACAATTTATTGCCACAATGCAGGTAGAAAACTTACATTTCTTAGAGACACAGGTGCGGACGTGTCTTTCTGTAAAGAAAATATCTATAGGAATATAGAATATGAAATAAGACCTAATGAAAGGGTTAAGCTCTCAGGAATAACTGAGGAAGTTACTAGTTCGTTAGGAACTCTAGATTTAAATTTACAAATTGGGGAATATAATTTAAGAAATTCATTTCATATCGTAACCGAGAAATTCCCGATAACCACAGATGGTATCTTAGGGAGAGATGTACTAGTCAAACATATGTGCAAAATTGACTATGAGACGTACACCATCTCATTTAATATAAAGGATGATGAAGTTGTGTTGGCTATGAGCACAAGAAAACCCAACAATTACCAGATAAACGTATCTGCGAGAACCGAAGCAATAGTTCCGGTAAATTTAGAACTAGATGAAGACTGCATTCTATTCCGGTCAGAAATTCAAAAAGGTATTTTAGTTGGAAATACCATAATACCCGCGAAAGGAATCCAACATGTGAAAATACTGAACACAAAGACAACGATGTTGTCATTAAAGAATTCAGAGCACAAGTTGAACCTTTAAGCGATTACGGTATCCTTACACTGAATAAAAGTGACAAAAGACATCAGGAAGGTCAGATGTCGAATAATAAACGTTTCGAGAAATTGCTGGAGATAATAAATGAAGATAATTTGGATAAACCATCCATGAACAGTTTATTAAACATAATTCAAGAATTTCAAGATGTATTTTATCTAGAGGGAGGAAAATTGACAACGGACAATTTATACAGACAACGTCTGCAAACAACCAACAAAAACCCGGTTTATATAAAAAATTATAGGTTGCCACAAACCCAAAACGAGGAAATTTTGTGACAAGTTAAAGACTTGGAGTCTAATGACATCATAGAGCCGTCTGTTAGCCCTTACAACTCATCTCTATTGGAAGTACCAAAGAAGTCGAGTGATGGAGAGCAGAAATGGCGATTGGTGGTAGATTTCCGCAAACTTAACGATAAAATCGTTAACGACAAATTTCCTTTAACAAGACTCGAAGACGTTTTGAATAAGCTTGGAAGAGCTAAGTATTTCTCTACTTTAGATATGACTAGCTCTTTTCATCAAATTGAACTTGAGAAAGAGTCTAGGCCAATAACAGCATTCTCGACGAATGACGGTCATTATCAATTTAAGAGATTACCGTTTGGTTTGAAAATTTCTTCTAATAGTTTTCAACGAATGTTGACTATGGCATTAAGTGGTTTAAGTCACGAAGCTTTCCTATATGTCGATGACATTATAGTATTTGGATGCAGTATTAAGCATCACAACGACAATCTGAGCAAAGTATTAAGCAGGCTGCGTAAATACAACTTAAAATTAAATCCCGCGAAATGCCAATTTATGAGATCAGAAGTAGTGTACTTAGGGCATTTGATCACTGATAAAGGTATCAAAACCGACCCATCAAAGTACGAAGTTATCAAAAACTACCCAATACCATGCAACGCGGATGAAGTACGGAGATTTGTAGCTTTTTGTAATTATTACAGGCGATTCATCCCGAATTTTGCGCAAACAGCCAAATATCTTAATTCTTTTTTAAAGAAAAATGTTACCTTCAATTGGACTGAAGATTGTCAAAAAGCTTATGAGACTTTAAAATCGAAACTTATTGAACCACCTATCTTGCAATACCCAAATTTCGAAAAACCATTCATCCTTACTACAGACGCATCTAATTATGCATTAGGAGCAATTCTGTCACAAGGCAAAATTGATTCTGACTTACCGATATCTTACGCTAGCAAATCATTAGCGAAGCGTGATATCAATAAACCAACTATTGAGAAAGAATTGCTAGCAATACATTGGGCAATAATTTTTTTTTTTTTTTTTTGTGGAAGGGAGGTGAAGGCATTTATGCCCGCCGATTCTGGCAGTGTGGGACTCCCATGGAGGATACCTTTGGACTACCCACTAAACACCTCCCCTGTCAATCTGAGAGCTTAGGCTGGAACCGTTTGACACATTACTTTGGGCCAGGTCTCGTTTCGTTACGCCGTGGGGCGCCTTCAAGCTGGGGAGTCCCTTTCCTAGCGGGAGGGAAGAGGGGAAGAGGAATTGCCAGAAGAGCGATCCCCCAGCCCCAGCGCCTCCGGCTGCTGTGAGTCCCTTTTACATTTTAGGACTGCCCGAGCATAATGTGCCACCTGGTTCCATTTGTCAACCGATTCGAGCATCACCGCAACTATATTATCCGGGGTGAGCTCTCCCGTCTCCCTGTAGAGTTCCCTTCGCAGCCTGGCCCATTTGGTACACGCAAAAAATGTGTGACAGGCATTGTCCTCCTCTCCTGGGCAAAACCAACAATCGGGAGACCGTGACTTGCCGATCTTGTGCAGGTAAGACTGAAAACACCCGTGCTCGCTCAAAAGCTGGGTCAGATAGAAGTCAGTCTCACCATGCCTTCGATTTAGCCACGGTCTCACATCCGGGATGAGGCGCGCAGTCCACCTTTCCTTCGTGCGATTCCTCCAAGACTGCTGCCAATCGTTGAGCGAGCTTACCTTGACGGTAGAAAATTCATAGTGGTAACTGACCATAGACCACTAGTATCACTATTCAGTCACAAAAATCCATCTTCAAAATTAACAAGGATACGAGTAGATTTATCTGATTATGACTTCACAATAGTCTACAAGAAAGGCAGCATGCAGACGCCTTGTCTAGAATCGAATTGGATTCAGACATATTAAAATCAATGATACCTCCAAATACTGATGAGAGTGTTAAACGAAAGTTACTAGTTGTAACAAGGGGCATGGCGAAGAGTACAAAGAATGAGAAGAGAGTCGACAACGGTTGCACCCACACCATGATAGAATCTGATCAACTCTATTGCTGGGATTGTACAAGTCTGTCTGACATTACCGGTATAGAAAAACTGAAATTTATAAAATTGCACGATACAAATAATGAGAATAAAATAGTACGTACTAAGACTCATATAGAAGCACGTTATAGCGATAAATCTGGTAAGAAACACGTTTCTACCAATGCTAAGCTCATAACGAAAGGTGCTGATGTGTACTTAGAAAAGAGCAATAGCAATAAGTCTAATTTGAAATTCGTTTCAATATTAGAAAAGTTATTGGAATTCACCAGACAAGAGAATATCTGTGAACTCTCTTTATCTGAAGATGATGAAATATTTAAATCTATAGATAAGAATGAATTCAAAAGAAATTTTAATACATTGCAACAAAGAAGTACGCGTACAAAATTGAAAATATTAATTTACAAGCCGCCAAAAATAGTAAATGATGTAAAAGAACAAAAGAAATTGATTGAGGAGTATCACGATACACCTCACGGAGGACATTTCGGAGTACGTAAAACGTTACTCAAATTAAAACAAAAGTTTTGTTGGAAAAACATGAATAACATGGTCAAACAACACATAAATAATTGTAAGACTTGTCGAATCAGCAAGCAAATAAGACACACTACCGAGAAAATGATTAAAACAGATACACCGTCTACAAGTTTTTAAACGATAGAAGTAGACACAGTTGGTCCACTTCGTATATCTAATGGTTACAGATACATATTGACGCTACAATGTGAATTAACAAAATTCGTAGTAGCATTCCCCATAGAAAATAAGGAAGCACATACTATAGCAGTAGGCATAGTTAATGAATTTATATTAAAATTTGGACATTTTAATAAGTTAAAAACCGATCTAGGAACTGAATTTTCAAATAAACTCATGTCTGAAATATGGAAACTACTAAACATTGAACAGATATTCTCAACTCCTTGCCATCATCAAACATTGGGAACAGTCGAACGCAATCATCGAGTACTTAATGAATACATGCATTCTTTTGCCGATGATTACGAATGGGACAAATGGGTACCATACTCCGCATTTGCATACAATACAACACCCCATGTCGACACAGAATACACTCCATATGAGCTAATATTTGGAAAACTTGCATGTTTTCCCAATGAGATAATTGAAAACAATGACAAAATTTATGATTTGGATACTTACGCAAATGAACTAAGTATGAGGTTGAGAACATCGCTACTGAAAGCACGCAATATTATAGAAAAAGTAAAGACTAACCGCGTAGATAATCAAAAGTATACAAACCCTATTGATTTAAATATTGGAGATTTAATCCTATTAAAGAATGAGAATCGAAAAAAACAACAAAACCATATAAAGGTCCCTACGAAGTCCTAGATATAAAAGATAGCAATATTCTTATAGAAATAGATGGTAAACCAAAATATGTACATAAGAATAGTGTCAAACATTATATAGATAAAAAATAAATATGTTATATTCTAAGAAAAGAAAAATTGTATATAGAAGAATCTAAAGATAATAATGAATTTGTATAAAGGAGTAATTTGTGATTCAACTTATATATTCGGAAACTCATATCTAAGTTTAATCAAAAAAGGTTGGAGGTGTAATACCTACACCAATAAATATTTATAAATATCATACTTACATCTATAAATTTAAATAAATACTCACATTCATATCCATACACTTCCGTAAACAATCATATCAGCATGTAAAAACAAAAATACGACAAAGATTCTACATGCCCATATCCATATCATATTACTCGCTCGCAATGTCAACACAAAACCTACAAACAAGCAAACAGTCAACTCATTCATAAATTATTGCATTTGAATCTATGTGCTTACGTTTGTACATGCACTTGAGGAAATACTATGATTCATAAGACAAAACCGCATACGCAGATATTCATATGAATATACCCATATTACGCACATGAAGAAAAGATCGCGTGGATCAAAAAATTGCAAACACATCAAAAATGTTTCAATGAGAATTGAGTAGCTTAGGTCAATGAGTTGCGTAGTGATAATTGATTGAGTTGCAAATCAATGGCACCAATAAATTTATCGAACATGAATATATGGATATTAGTAATGTAAATTTTTGGAGTAAACAATTAGGTCAATTATTTTGTAAGAAGTATATTGTAAGCTAAAATTGAATATAAATGGTCGTGGGAAAATTTAAATAAAACATTCTTGGCAAGATACTCAGCGTGTATTATTCATTCTGATTATTAACCCTTGAATCAAATAGTCGCGAAGTTATTTTTGCAGACTTAGTAATAACGGCGTCGTGGTCAGTAATGTCCTCGCCATTATATCTGCGGAGCGATTCGCTGTTTAGGTGAATATAATTATTGTCTTAGTAGGCCCTGCAACTTATCCTAAAGTGTTTAGCGATCTTACGGATAACCGTCCGCAGTCTTTCGCTGCAGACAAGGAAGTTAAGGACTCATTGCAAGGCAATTGTGCCCACTTATTACACAAGTGGTAGAGCTACCGTAACAATTTTGCACGCGGTCAAAATTCCCGACGCGTGGGAGCATTCTGGGCTCCGCAACTCCAGCATACGCCACCGAACGTTGAACCGATAGCACTCGTCTATCACGCATACGAAATAAGTAGAATCCTTCTGCGACATAAAGGCAAGGTAGCCTTCTATTTTCTTGAGAGTCCAGGCCGACAGGAGAAACCCCATCTGGCTGACAGTTCCATCAAGAAAATAGAATGTCCTTACAGGGGTTAACCTGGGACAACATATCGGAAGGATTCTGTCGCGAAAAAAAAATCAAACAAAGGAGAGTGGAAGCTACAACTCACGTGAAGCGAATGCTAGTGTGTATCACACAACTCCACTGCTCCTGTTTGTGAGGCTCGAGTACCAAAGTACCTTACATCCTCCGTAAAGCACCAACTCGTCAGAAGACGTGAATCTTTTATCCCCTTAGGATGTTTGGGCCCCACGTTGGGCGCCATTTGTAATGATTTTAAATGTCTGAGTCCGAACGAGGAACCGACTTCTCATCGGTTCTAGACGTTAAGTCCAAGTAGTGCCAACGGATGGTACCCACCGGTCAACCAATCCGTGCACCGTAATCCATTCACGTGGTGGCTGCTTGTCGGCCAGCTAGATCGGAGAGGATTTCGGTCGCGGGTCTCCGAATGGATTACGCTCATCTACAATTTTTCACCATACAATAAATGCCCGTTTTCAAACGCGTCACCAAAACAAAACCATACGGAGGGGAAACTTACTTGACGTTACTCCATATTTCTTCATTCAATCAGTCAAGAACGAAAATCTAATTTTTACTTCGCGTTCCCGAATTTCCGACACGGTACCGAAAAATATGCTACGCTAACTCAACCCGACGAAAGCTACGCTAATAAAAAGGCAAAACAACAAAGGTAGCGTGTACCGCGTGCAACACGAAACCGACCTCAGCGGATTTTCTCGAACCCTACCCTCGCGACGGCATACTTACCATGCACTCTATTTCCCGCTGAAAGAAGGGAACCACTGGAAAGGAAAGTCGTTATTACTGTTTAGCAATTCATGTTATTATTTTTTTTCATATTTACTTTATATCAAATTAATCAAGCTAATTATTATTGAGTTATCTATTGTGCAATTAATGTAATGCTGCTTAAACAAGGCTTGTCACCTTTTAACTATACTGATATAATTCATGCTAGATGATACTGCAATATTAAGCACATTTTTCTTCAGTGCAATATTTGTTTTTATAAAAGTAATGCTAACCCTCTATTTACGATTCAATATCAATGTAAAATATATAAAAAAAAACTTTCATAGATAACATAGTCTACACCGCAGTGTCTTGTATTAAATGTGAATAATTTCAAGGAAAATAATACAAGAAATTAACAAAAACATAATTAAAATGATAATTTTAGAAATCATATGAATATATGCATTAAATCAAATTTATCTTAAACAATAGATAATAAACACTCAGCATTAAATTTCTATTTTACAATTAAATTTGTATGTTTATCGATAAAAATTCAAATTTACTAAAAAAAATATTTTCATTTACGTAATAATTGGTGATGATACGAAAAAATAATGTCAGAAAAATGGCTTAATCATTTTGTTCTTTACACTTCCCTTTTTTTTGTCATTTTTATAGTAGAATCATTTAAACAAAACTTAGAAAATCGAACAATTCAATTAAATGAAGAAAAGGATTAGATGTAAAATCTAATTGGTAATATTTTACTTTTAAAAATTTTTTTGTTTTTTTTTTTGTTTTGTGAGATATAATCAAAAAAAATTATTATTCCTATCTATTAATCATGCTTAATTTATCGACTTATAGAAGTAAATTAAGTCGTTTTTCATCGAATACAGTTTTCGGGACAATAATCACTAGCATACAAAATACTTCCTAAACTCAATGAAGAAACTTTGAAAATACTAAACCAAAATAAATAGGAGATTAATCAAATGCTGAATTTATACTTATTCGGGATTTTAATCATCAATAATTGTCTTGCGTGTCCATTGCTTGGTTTTACTCAAGAGACATTCAAAATCATTTTGACTTGCATCGGAGAGTACTATGTATATAATGTTCTCTTTTTTTTCTTTTTAGGTACTATTCACTGACTTTTCTTTCTTTCTTTCTTCATTTGGTTCTTTTTCTTATTTATTTTTGAATCAGTTGTCTGGATCCAGAAAGTATAAATTTTGCAACAGTAAATTTGTTTTTCAGCGAGGTGGACCCCACAAAAATGAAACCAAATTGGAATTAAGGTTAAGATTCAAATACTAAAATTTAATCTCAAAGTTAAAATGATTTGTTTGTGTTATTTTTTTTTTCTTTTGGCTAATTGGAACAAATAATATTTAAAATCAACAGCTGTATCATGCGGTGACAATATTAACTATCAAAAAAAAAATAACCCATGCGGAATCAAAACAGAATTCAACATTCATCTCACAGGGAAATTTGTTTAGAACACGGGCCAATTACACTTTAGATTACCAAAAAAAACAAGGATGCAGTGTACAAGAGCAACCAACATTGGTGTCAACGTTCACAGGGAATGCTAGAAGGACAAACATGGAGTTACTTCAGATTTATTGACTATGCCTCTTCGCATCAGTAGTTTTCTCATTCGAGGTCGTCGCTTTCTCGAGTGACAACACCACGTACTTTTTGAGTTTCTCCCTTGATTTTGGTTAGAATTATACTAATTATGAATAGCACACAATTGGTTTCCAAATCCTCTTGTAATTGGATGAAATTCTATTCTCCGTATTGTATAATACTTTTTGTCTGAAAATCGAAGGATTCTAATTACAAAATTTAATAATTAAAAGGAGTTCACCACAATTTCTGTTCATACTCATTCATACCTTACGACCAAAATTATTAAAATTTTTGTTTTACATACTATTCAACTATGCTTGATCCTATAATGGAACTAAAAATATTTATTTACAGGGAAAATTAATGGTGTAATTAATTTATAGCTAGTTGGTAACAAAGAGTGATTTTCCTTTCGAACAATTATCGAATAAATAATAGAGATTGCCAGGTCGTATTTAAATAATAAAAAGCTTGCACTGATGAAGAGTTTTCGTTGTTTTGAAATGGAAATTTGAATTTTCCCCTATTTTTTTATTTCAAAGCTTAAATTTCTTGAATGCATCCATACTATTGCTACGGAGTTTATTTCTTGGTTACTTTCTTAATTATGATATGGTTTGAATGGCAAATGCTTCTGGCTGCTGAGCATTTCTAAGAATCTAAGGCATATTCCGGTTTTCTCTGTTCAGTATATCGTGACAATTCTCGGAAAGTATCATGAACAAGATTTTCACGGGTAAAATTCAAATGCACAAATTGAGATACGGCAATAGGGGCGCCAGAAAACATGTACAAAAGAGCTGGTATAGCAACGCTTTGCATTGCATTTTAATTGCTCGATCAGTTTGCAAAAGCAGTGTTTTAGCTTCGGCATCAACAGGAACGGATAATTACACAGGTGAAAATCCTCTATCTTTCTGTCCCATTGAACATAGTCTTGCTGGAGGTCGGTGAAATCTTTCATTTATCTTTTACGGTTTGTATGTTCATATATATTCATTTAATTCCTACCCTATCTGTTTTTCCATAGAAACTGAAAAGTGTCTTTTATAACTTTAAATCAAGACTCACTTTGTAATAGCTGCTAACATGTTGCATAGATTGTTGCTTTTAGTTTTGTTCCCTCCTGAAGCGAGCATTGTTCATTTTTCGTGGCGTTGGCTGTTTGCTCCCTGCGACTCCATTCTTATTGGAATGGTTTTCAAATTAGATTGAGAACAAAGAGCAATCGTTCTCCATTGAAAGATACAGGACAGCGAGTGTAGGCGGCTTTTGTTCAATCATGCATGACGATGGAGCTAACTGACGGCTGCGCTGGTCTAGTCGTTTTCCCGTGACGTGTTTACACTTTGCACTGTTATCGTTTGCCCAGGTGAACGGGAAAATGCAACCAGGCCACGGCTTTCCTTGCGCTTATTACAAACTCGTCCCAACGGCCTACAGGTATGCATCCAATACACTACAAGAAAGTAAATATAAAAAGACCTGGCGATTTTCATGGAAAATTAGTTTACGATGTTATTAAATGAGACGAGTTCGTTTCAAATATGTTAAATATTAAACCACCCGGCGAATCTTAAATCGCGACCGGCCAACTCAAGGTAAACTCGCCAAATATCCCGTTGCGAATTTTTCACAACCTCTTCTTGGGTGGCGGCCACTACGTGCACACTTCACTGCCATGTGGCTGTCAATTCCTCTTGACATCCCACGACAAAATTGACGTGGGATGTGCGCTCGTCGCAACCAACGTGAAATGACAAGCCACCTAGCAGCAAGGTGTGCTAGTAGTGGTCGCCAGCGGCGTCACATGATTCATTACAGGTCTTGATGAGAACTTTTCAAAACAGGTCTTAAAATGACAAATTTTGCTTCAAGGGGTGCAGGGGAAGGGGAAATGTAAGAAAATTTGGTGACCCACCCCCCTCGCAATTGGACACTTTTGACCCGAAAAATCTGAAAAAAATCATGAATGTAGGCCTATATGAGTACAACAACAACAAATACGTGAGAAGTCGAAATTCACTCAGCTTTGTTTTCTTGAAGAAAATCTTAACGGTGCCCTTAAATTTAATGAAGCTCAGTACACAGATGACTATTGACAAGATTGATCTGTCCTGAAAGTTTCATAAAGATCGAATGGTATTTAATGAAGTTATAGCGATTTGAATTTTCCTGTATTACTATGGAACAATATGCGCTGTATTACTATGGAAACATATGGCTATGGAACAATATGCGCTTTTTACCGACTCAGATACTACAACTTTGCTAGGATTTGCATGAAAATTTCAGAAATGATAGGTATCATGAATTTCTTTGATAATTGGCTCAGCTAGCGGTATTAGTAATCGTAAAGCAAAACAGTGGCTGTTTTAAATGCGAAGATTGAATAATTTTGTTGTATTTTGCCCCAACTTCAACGTTTAAGGCGCATGCTTTTAACACTTGATTCAATTTAATGAATGCCTGAAGACAATTAATACTCATAGGTGAAACAAATCGAAGAGGCAGGAGAGAGCTCCTAGCAAATGGGCTTTGTAGCCATTCTAGGATTTGAAAAATAGGCCATGAATCGATGATTACAGTACAGGGGAGTGGCCGCTGAACAAAAAACTTCATCAAAGGTAGCCAATATGAATATCAAATTAAAGTTCTTTTCAAAACAGTACTTAAACTGAAAATTATTCCTTCACAATGGCAACAAATACCTTAGAAGTGGGAATTCAATCAACTTTGTTAATAATAGTACATTTTATAAATTTTGCTCTTTAGGGTATTGTAAAATCATTTTACAATACCCTACTAAAATTGCTCCTGTCTGTCCGTCCGTCCGTTCGTCCGTCCGTGTGTCACACCACTTTTTCTCGCAAACTACATAAGCTAGAAACATAAGATTTTGTAAGTAGGTGTGAAGTGATGCCCTCTTCAAAGTTTCAATTCGAAAAAAAATTTATAAGGTCTTTAAGGGGGGTCTCCCCATATAGGGGAGTTGCCCCTGAAAAAAAAGTTTTCATCGCATGTAGGCAATATGGGTATCAAATGAAAGGCCTTGATGAGAACTTTTCAAAACAGGTCTTAAAATGACAAATTTTGCTTCGAGGGGTGCAGGGGTAGGGGAAATGTACGAAAATTTGGTGTCCGCCCCCTCGCGATTGGACACCTTTGACCCGAAAAATCTGAAAAAAATCATGAATGTAGGCCTTTATGAGTACAACAACAACAAATACATGAGAACTCGAAATTCACTCACCTTTGTTAGTAATAGTATGATTTATCGATTTTATGTTTTCTTGAATAAAATCTTAACGGTGCCCTTAAATTTAATGAAGTTCAGTACACAGATGACAATTTAGGAGATTTATCTGTCCTCAAAGTTTCATAAAGATCGAATGGTATTTAATGAAGTTATAGTGACTATGGAACAATATGCGCAGTATTACTGCAATTACGAACAATATGCGCTTTTTACCGACTCAGATACTACAGCTTTGCTAGGATTTGATTGAAAATTTCAGAAATGATAGGTATCATGAATTTCGTCGAAAATTAGCTCAGCTGGTGGTATTAGTAATCGTAAAGCAAAATAGTGGCTGTTTTAAATGTGAAGATTGAATAATTTTGTTGTATTTTGCCCCAACTTCAACGTTTAAGGCGCATGCTTTTAAGACTTGATTCAATTTAATGAATGCCTGAAGATTAGTACCTACAATTAATGCTCATAGACGAAACAAATCGAGGAGGCAGGAGAGAGCTCTTAGCTCGAAAAAATAGGCCATGAATCGATGATTACAGTACAGGGGAGTGGCCGCTGAACAAAAAATTTCATCAAAGGTCGCCGATATGAATATCAAATGAAAGTTCTTTATAAGAGCTTTTCAAAACAGTACTTGAACTGACAAATTTTTCCTTCACAAGGGCAACAAATACCTTAGAAGTGGAAATTCGATCAACTTTGTTAATAATAGTACATTTTATAAGTTTTGCTGTTTTGTCTATAAAATCAAGATGGGACCCTTAAATTTCCCAAAATCTATAATTTAAGTTTTCTGAACAATAAACAGCTAAGTTACAGCCGATTGAATATCTAACAATTACAACAACATTAACGCGTGATACTAGGGAGATACACGCTTGCAACGGACCTAGACACTACAAATATGTAGGAATTTTGATAAAATTTTTAGAAATGGTTGGTAATATTCTTGTGTTATCATGACTAATCAAGCGACGGGGTCAAAACACTTGAAACAAAATGGTGGCGATTTTAAAATCATAATAATCATAACGATTTTTCGAACTCAATTTATGGAATCTGTATATAAGTCAAGTTTTGATATGCAGGATATATTGTTTGATTTACTAAATGTTTTACAATACCCTTCTGGCAGGAGCATCCTCCTGCTACTTCAACTTGTTTTTTTGTTGTAATATTTGTTATTGATTAAATCTTTTCGTATTATTTCTTAATATTATGGGTATTGTTTGTTTTTCTTTATTTTTACTTTTTCTTATCTATTATAAATTGCAGTGTTGCATGAAATCGGTGTTGTAAATGATGTAAATAAAATACAATTGATTTTTAGTAAACTCAACTTTCAACAAAAAATCACTTGCACAGAAAGTCAATCTTTACAAGTATTATCAATCAAAAAACTAATTTCTTCCAGATGCAATATCAATGAAAATGAATCGTTGAAATAGATTTTTCATAAAAATTCATTTTAGTATCTTTTAAAGCAAGATAATGTAACAGAACAAAACGATCGCTTAGTTAAATTTACAAACGAATAAATAGAACTTTACTTTTTATTTTAATTTCATATTTGGTTTGTACAAAGTGCTCTTTTCCTCATTTGATTAAACTTGTAGATGTCTTCATTGATTAATTTAATAATTAGAGAATGTGGGAAGAAGCCTCAAAATCGTACCTTTCTTTTTCCACACTAACGCATGCGTTTAAGATGCGTTATAAATTTTCGGTCATTTTGCTTAATATATTCATTGTTTTTTCTTTTGTTTTTGGATATAACCAGCTACATTCGATACAATACTTCTCATAAAACAGTTGCTGATACGTTTTTCTCATCTGTGTACTAGATACATGTAATTTTTTTTTCCATTTTTTTATATTACATTAAAAGTAGTCCGCGTGGCTTAGTGGTTAGAGCACTAAGCCGTGTGTCTCTGGTTTAAGTCTCGTTGGCGTCAACGAGATTTAATTCGAGTGGTTCTTCGGACGGACTATAAGCCTGTTCAGTTATGATACGTGCTGGTTTAAAATCAGAACGTATCGCAGCTGAGTGGACGGACACACGGCCAAAGCATGATAATGATCATATCACCTTGTGGAGTGCCGATACATTTGATCATGACAATGAGATACTCTATCTCTATGCGAAGGCCCGAAAGTGGCTGTAGGGCTGCAAAGAAGAAGAAGAACAATACGTATTTATATAATGTTCAATATGTTTGCGGATAGTTGGGTTAGGGTCCATATTTCACACCCATAGCATAACACAGGTCTTATCACAGATTTGTGTACTTGGAGCTGTGTTTTCCTGTGTATGCAGCTGGTCTTCAAGATCTTCAAAACTGAATAAAATATTTTATTTGAGCTCCCGAGAAGAGAAGGATATTCCCGTATAACATTTACCTACTACTTTATACTGTCAATTACATCATTGAAAATGCATTTTTGTTTAATGATTTAAGTTTTTATTTCTTTCTTTCTTTGGTTATACAATTACAATCAATTCTCTGAAGCTAATCAATTTATAACACGACAATATATTGCGGACTTATGCCTACATAAGCACATATTTAGAATAATAGTGGAAGAGTTAATTTACTTGATTTACGTTTACTTTAATTATGCTTGTTAGTTATTCAGAGGGAAAAGGAAATTCAAAGAAACCGATCTATTTATTTAAGCTTTAACTGTTGCTCGGGCTGACGTCTTGAGCACGCAGTTATATTAACGAATCAATTGATTAATAATCCAACTGCTAGCTCCGGGTACAAAGCCTTGGGGTGCCAATACTTGGGCTAACGCCTTGAATATGCAGTCAGACTAATAAATCAATCAATTATTAGTTCAACTGCAGGCCCCGGGCATAACTGCCATGGGGCGCTTCTACTCGGGCGGATGCCTTTAGTATGCAGTTGATCGTATTCTTAATTTGCTTATCCCGGGCTAAGTGCCTTCGGAAAGAGTGAGATGGGGCGCACGCCTTGAGCCAGCGAATGGAGAAATACCTCTCGATTTTCTTGCTTCTATAATTTCCTTTTGCACTATAACTATGCTGACTCAATTGCTTACCAACTAAAATATGAAGACAATTTACCAATAAAACGATCAAAGGTCAACTGTGATGTTTTTTGTTTAATGTGTTTAATGCCATCTCTCTGTGACCGGTGCAACCACAAAGCTCAAGCTTTCGCTCGATTTGCCTCATTGCAAATACGTGTAACCAATTCGTTCCATTGCGAAGTCTTGTGTGTATATGTTTGATGCATAATACGAGTATGGATACACACCCACTTCTGCTAATCCATGATACGACGCCGGGCCAACAGATGCCTTGATTACATTTCGCAGCTTTTCGTATATGTATGTTGTCATTTACAGTACACAGAGAGGAACGACGGAACACGAACCGAGCAATATTTGGACTGCGGCTCCCGTAACATTGCTTCCCCGCCAAAAAGAAAAGTTCACGACTGGCTTGAAGAGCCTTGATGTGAAAGTTGTTCATTTTTGCTTCATTGTTATAATTGGTAAACTTGAAATGTTGGTTTAAAAATTACTACTTTAAACGGTTTTAATCGAATTTTCGTGTCCTCTGCTTTTAAAATCATATTATGCTCCTTTCAATATTCATTTCTGATTACAATATTTGTTTTTTCTTATTGAAACATAATGACGTAGTTGTTTCATATTTTGTGTTTTGAGTTGCTTTGCTTAGTAAATTCTAAATCATTATTCACTTAGCCTTATTAGGCATGTTCATTTGATTAATTTAAAAATTGCTACTTTAAACGATTCTAATCGAATTTACTTTTTCTTTGTTTCATAAAAAAGTTTTAATATGCTCCTTTCAATATTCATTTCTTGTCACAATATTTGTTTTTCCTTATTGAATCATGATGACGTAGTTTTTAATTATCTTTGTTTGAGTTGCCTTGCTTTGAATTTTTTAACTAATTGCTTTCTTAGCCTTATTAGGAATTTTCATTTGTTTTCGTTTTGCTCTATCTACATAGTAGAATTTTAATGCTTATAAGGATACAATGAATTTTTATTTTATGATGAATTATGATTAATTTCACAATTAAATACTGTTTTGCTTATTTATCTTCTTACCATATGTTAATGTCTTTTACTTGAATAAATTTAGTGCATTATACTTCTACTTTGCTGTAATTAATGAAACATATAATAATAAGTTTTATCCTTTTTTTTTCATTTTCTTGTTTTGCTACTTATATAATGAAATGTTAATGCACGTAAAGATATATTCAATTTTGGTTTTATGATGAACTATAATTAATTTCAAATTTATACACTGTTTCACTGAGTTCATTGATTTTTATCATATTACATGAAAGGCTTTCTGTTAAAACTTTTGTTTGTTTTTTTAATGCTTATGTATCTATCTACTAATTTGTGTTATTTAAATTACACAACTTCTTTTTAAGCTTTATTTTATTCTATTCCTTTTATTGTTACATTTATTTGCTTTTATCTTTGTTCGGATTTCTTTCAAAATTTAAACTGTATTATGTACGAGTACAAAGTTCTTTTGTTATTGCGTTAGCTTCGATACACTAATTTTTGTTTGTTTTTCGTTTTCAGACTTTAGTTTTATTGATGATTGCTAGCAACAATAATGTTTCCAAACATAAACAAACAGATTTTGTTTTTTTTTTTATTTTTACTTTACTCCACTAAATTTTCTCTTTCGCATTTGTTAAGGCTTTCTATGATTTTCAATTTGAAATAAAAAATCCTTCATTTGTATCATTTTTCTTCATAATTAAATTTCCATAGACTATAACGAAAAGCTTGCTAAATAAGCTTTTGGTTATGTTCTTTGCAAATAATATGTTAATAGGTTAGTAGGGAAATTTTATTAATACGAGTATATGGAGCTTTAGATGCTCTTTTGTTTGGGAAACAACCCAGTTAAATTTTCAATGGGATCCTAAGATCGATACGATCGTTTTTGTTCGAGAGTTATTAGCTTCGGCAGGAATTTTGTAAGAGAATAGCTTTTTTATCGAGGCGTATAGACGTCTTTTAAATCGCTCCTGTCAAAAGTTTTCAAAAATTAAATTAATTATTTAAAAACGTTAGTCCGAAGTTAATTTTTATCGGAAAAAATCTTAAATTGTCGAAGCAATCAACTCAGGAAATTTCTATCGAATATTTTTACTTCAATTGGTAACGAAAAACAAATTCACAAAGAAAATTTCGCCACTGGTATAGAGGAGCCCGACGGCTTCCCACCGTTGGGACAACCTGGGGAAACGACGAATACGAAACTGGCGACAATCAACAAAAGAAAACATAACGAAGAAAACTCCGTAGATGGAGGGTGCAAGCTGCAAATAATAGCGGACAACCAACAAATGGCCAAATTGCAGAAAGAAAATGATGAACTAAGGCAAGAGATACAGTCTCTCAAGGATCTTTTCAAGAAAGGGATGAAGCCTCAAAAGACGCAGCCACAAAATCAATGGCAACAGGTAACAAAGCCGAAGAAAAGTACAAAGCAAGTAAATCCAGAGGAAGTTCTAAGTGCTGGTGGCACCAACGAGAGCCAACATTATTTTGCAGCGCTGGAGGGATTAACCGAAGATATGGAAATCGAAGAAAACATCGTAGGTAATTTTAATCAAGATAATGACGTTAATTTTATTCAATATTTAAAGAACAAAAATAAGGAGAAAAAACCATTTCTGCTGGTTCCTCTGAAAAAGCTTCCAACAAGACAGAAAAAGTTCCGCCAATCAACGTGTTCGGGTAAACCAGAAAAGATATGGTTCGGCTTTTGGCAACCAAAAATAAACTGGCCAATTTCGAAATCAAAGGAGTTAATACCGAAAAATTAACTATAAGGACAAAATCACAGGTTAATTTCAAGTCAGCCAAAGATGCGCTGATTTCTGGGGAGGTTCCACACTTCACCTATACCCCAAAAAGTGAAAAAAATCAGACTTTCTTGTTGAAGGGTTTGGACAGCGGAGAGGATACGGTCGATCTTCTTCAGGTGCTCAAGAAGGCTGCACCAGATATTGATTTTGTTTCAGTCAAAGCCTTTGCGACAAGAAGGTCGACCATAGAAAGCAAGAATTTATCACTTTACCTGGAACAAATTGCAAATAAGAGCAGTCCAAGTGCCCTTCAACAAATAAGGTACTTGAATTTCAGAGTGATGAGGTGGGAACGCCTCCAAAAAAGAGAAGTCAACCAGTGTTACCGGTGTCAAAGATTTGGACATTCGGCTGCCAATTGTGCCATGCACTATCGTTGCGTTAAATGCAAAGACGTTCATGCTCCCGGTGAGTGCAAATTGGCTCAGACGGAGCCTAAAGAAAAATTATACTGCGTTAACTGCGGAGTTTTTGGTCACCCAGCATCATATCGAGGATGCTCCCGATATCAAGATGCAAAAGTTAAATTTGCTCCGAAGCAAACACAAGTACACCGTAATATCATACCTTCCAACTTCGTCAAGCCTGGAGTATCATTTGCACTCGCCGCTAGAGGACCAGCAGAAAATGCTGGAAATAATGTAAATAATGTAAGTGGCAATAATGAGCTGCTTCTCAAAACTTACCAGCAACTTAATTTTTTATCGGAGAGAATCGACAAACAAGATTCAAAAATTAACTTTGCTTTTCAGCGTTCAGGTCTTTCAAATGCCTAATAATAACTTCTCATCCAGTCATATTCCCATGGATAGGCTTCGCCTCATATCGATCAACGTCAACTCTATCGTTGCTATACATCGACGTGATTATCTCCTTGAATTTGTTGTTAAGCAAAAGCCTGACATCATACTTGTCACTGAAACCCACCTCAATTCATGGCATTCCATGGAATTCAAAGATTTTGCATTCGTAAGAAACGATAGGGTAATAGGTGCTGGGGGAGGTGGCACCGGGATATTGGTTAGAAGACCCTATTGTTTCCAAAATATTGAAAAAGTCGAATTCAAAAATTTTGAATTTCTTGAAGTGTCCGTCATCAAAATTTCACTGCCAGGTGGGGATAGCCTCTTCGTTATCTCTGCCTATGCAACTGGTCAAAATGTTCTCAAGTTCAAGGAAGAACTCAATTCCTTGTTTGAAATACTCGAATTGAACAGGCTGCATAGTTATTATATTTTTGCCGGTGACCTGAATGCCAAGCATACATCATGGCTAAACGCCACCAATAATCCAAGAGGTGTATTCCTGAAATCATGGATAACAGAGAACCAAATTGAATACAGGTGCAACCTATATGGGTCGTAGTTCCCAACATACCCTAGGACAAATTCATATTTGGACCTCTGCATTGCTGACGCAAGACTTGAATTCAGCTTTAATAGTCCTCAACGGAAACTGCAGGTGCTTCCTTACGATAGCGACCATAACGCAATCGTAATGGAAATCAATCATCAAAGGGATGATTTCTTCCTCATTTCAGTTCAACATGAAAACCATCGGTTGAATTTCAAAAAAACAGACTGGGGAAAGTTTCAAAAGAAGTTTAATCGGGAGTACCAGAAGCAATGTCCCTCTTCTGATGATGGCAACGCTTGCTCAATGGTTCCTTATAACAGAAATCTAACTGACGATGAAATAGATCTCTATTTGTCGAAGTTAGAGAAGCTGGCGTTGGAAACGATTGAGAAAGTAGTTCCCAAGATTAAACATCGAAACAATATGGAAGGATATGAAACACCAACCATCGCAAGGTTGAAAAGATTGAAAAGCCTTCTTTTCACCTGCGTCAACAATATTTATCGACGATTTTTGGACTACAACCATCCCTCGTTGGCTTTGTTGAAATTACACCTGAAGAATGTCCGGAACTTAATCCGTTCATACTTCAGGAGTGAGGTCAGCAATCAATGGGCGGAAAAACTGAGGGGTATTAGCCCACAGGACCCAGATGGTGTTTTCGCGAAAGTGAATAGCTTATTCCGCAGGAAGTCTCGAGTGAAGGTATCGAATCTTAAAGTCGCTAGTGATGAGATAAATCTTCTCGATAGAGCTGGTATCGAAATTGATAGCACGACTCCGGATAGAAATGGAAACAGGATTATATGTGATGGATTGCAGAAACTTGCCCTGATTGGAACACATTTTGAATTGGTTCATCTGCCAAACCCAAAGAGAAGGAATGAAATATTTTCGGAGGTCGTTGAAGCAAAAGTTTCCGACTTCAAATCAAGCCTGAACGGCCAATCAATTCTTCATTTCGATGAAACATTAACATCTGACCTCATACCGAGCTTGAATCTTATTGATTATTTTGTCAGCTATGAAGACTTGTGTTTCATATTTCGCAGAATAAACAACAAAAAATCATATGGTAATGACGGTATTCCAAATATAGTTCTCCGACATTTGCCTGAGGTTGCTATTAGGAATTATTGCATATTGTTCAACAACATATTGAACAATTCATATTTCCCAAATGAGTGGGAAAAGGCTGAGGTATTTCCGATCTTGAAGAAAGGAAAAGAATCTTCATGCCCTAAAAGCTATCGCGCAATCAGCTTGCTGCCTAACATCAGCAAGATGTTTGAAGTGATACTCAACAGAGCATTAAACGCCCACATTGAGAAATATGAGTTGCTGCCGAATTGCCAATTTGGTTTTCGTGCCAGGCATTCGACCACACATGCAATAACGAAAGTAACCTCAGACATCTGTTGGAAACTAAACAACAAAGAATGTGTTGGAGCATTTCTCATTGATATGGAGAAAGCCTTCGATACGGTGTGTTTAGATGGACTAGTTTTCAAACTTCTTCAGGACAGGTTCCCCAGACACCTTGTCGCCATGATGTGTAACATGTTATACGGGAAATCATTTGTTGTAACTGATGAAAATCTGACAACAATGCGCGAATTCAAAGTCTTGAATGGTCTACAGCAGGGAACAGTTACTGCGCCTCTGCTCTTCTCAATCTTCATTCGCAAGCTATTGAACAGCTTTGATTTTAATGTCTCGCCAACGTGATCATTGGTAGCGTTTGCTGATGATCTGATCATCTATACGGCAGACCGAAAAGCTACAATAGTTCAGAGCAATCTTCAAAAAATGTTTAATGATGTGCAGCTCTACACCGACAGTTGGCGAATGAAAACCAATGCGCAGAAGTGCGAAACAATTTTGTTTCGGACAACGCTGGAGAGGGCCAGTCAAGACCTGAAACGTAATTGGAAGGATTTCCACATTATGGTTGGTGAGGGTAGTTCAGAACGAGCTCCACATAAATCCTGTGTTCGATACCTCGGTGTTCATCTCGATCAGTATCTGTACTATACTGAACATGTCAAAATCATGCTCAGTAAAACACAAAAAGTAGTCATGGCCCTTCGGCGACTCTTTCATTCCAGATACATTGATCAAAAAGTCTAAGTTATTTGTTACAAGACCCTGGTTAAGCCAGTTTTGACATACGGATGCCAGATCTGGTACAACCAGAGTGCTAGTACAGCGGAAAGATCAAGAGTTTTCGAAAGGAAATGTCTTCGTGCATGCGCTGGTTTGTACAGAAAGCCTAAGACGGATTGGAAGCACTATATATAGAATAGACGAATTTATCAAACTGCTCAAGTGACAAGAGTCGATATCTTCACATTGCAACTTCTTCGGAATCATATCGCAAGATCTGTAACTGTGAGTGAAAACCCTTGGGTTTCACAGCCGTTCCACCCTACAGACGGGTATATTGTGACTTGCATCGCTACTGGCTTCGTTCCTCCAGAAGCATTCGTGTATTTGGACATGAATCGATATGTTTTTGATTCTGACGGCGTCCCAATCATATATCACATATACCGACGGGCCACCGATAAGAAGATAAAATATCCTCCAAATCTGAGTTCACGAGACCAACAATTCCAATGGAGATACTCATTTGCTAGATTCGTTGAGGCTGGTTGAGCTGAGATGGAACTATCTAGGTATTGGTGGCTGAATGACAATGTCTAAATTATTCGTGTTTATTGTCTGTTTTTGTGCTTTTTCTCGTTACTTAGTTTTTTAGATTCATCTCATTATTGCTACATCTAGTGTTGTTGTTTATTTGTATTATAAATTAGGTATAGGTTTCAATATAAGGTAACGTTTTTTTTTTGATTGAACTTATTTAGAATTAGGGTATCACATATTAGGTATAGGATATAAGTTCATTGTTGTGTTAGTATATAAGTAATTTTTGAATAACGCTGGTTGGTTTTTTTCTCCTTTTTCCAATTGAATCAAAAAATATCTAATAATCTTAATTATTTTAAATTTGCAAGTGTATTTTTTTCATTAAATGTGTTTAACTGATAACGTATAAATTTAGAGAGCCATTCGGGCCATTAAGTTTTTTATAGTTTTGATGTTTGGAATTTGCTTTATGTTCTTTTAAAAATTTACAACGATTGGTATTAAATAAAGCGCTTTTGACTTTGACTTTAGCTTTTTATCGATGTGGCTGGCGAGTCGTTGTTGTTGCTTCATTGCTAAAACTTAAACTGGTTTTATGGAGTGTGGGGTAATGAGTTTGGGACCTGAGCTTTTCTTTTAATGTGGATCATTAATGTTATTAGTGGGAAACAAAGATTGATAATTTACATGAAGGTGCTCAATGAGCTTTGAAGATAAAATGATAAGGAGAATAGCTTTGTCTATGCAATAACGAATGAGTAAATTGTTTGAAGTTATTTTTTTTCATTGCTTTCACATTCGCCAATTGCTCGGAAGTCTATGCTATGTGCGCTATATATGCTAATTTGTGGTTGGCGGGTAATTGCAATGCAGATTATTTGTTTCTATTGGGTTAGCTTTATGTATGTAGTATGTAGTTGGCAGGGCTTGCTATGGGATTATGTAGCTTTTGAGGTATATGCGTTTAATCATTATTTGATTGGTTCAAATTCTCTATTGCAACTCGTGTATTCATATGAGATAGTATAAAGGGAACTTTATTTGAATTATACCGCTCTGTCTTTTAATCATGTGTAAATAGCTGGAGATTATTGATACATTGGAGACTACGTGTAATTTTGAAGTTTTTTTTTATTGAATATAGAATCGTTGGGTGTGTTATTGATCATTTCCATGAAATAAATTTAGAAGGAAAGATCTTAAGCTTAAAGTTTTGATATAAACTTTGAATGATTTCAGCAAACTGTCAAGTTAAAAATATCTTGCGAGAAGGAGTATTCTTAAAGATGGTTGGAACAAAACCATCACTATATGTTGGGCATGGTAGCCTATAGCTTAGGCCTTCATTTAAGACCCTATATGTTCCGTCCAATTTCTCCCTAGTTAGTGTCTGTTTGATTTAGCGTAACGCTGTCCCAGACTTTGCTGGAAGACAGCACAGTGCCGTACGAGGTCACTTCATTAGCCATTAGTTTAATTTATTGATCTCGAACTCGACGATATGTTTAAGGGTTTGAAATTTTTGCGTTATGCGCAGGGGTTTCATTGATGAATTGTTTAGTAGTTAGCAGTTAGAATACAATGAAACACTGCGTTAAAAATATTTTTCGAGAAAGAGTATTATAAAAGATGGTCGAAACAAAACATTCACTATATGTTGGGCATGGGAGCATATAGTTTCGGCCTTCATTTAAGACCTTATATGTTCCGTCAAATTTCTCCCTAGTGAGTGTCTGTTTGGTTTAGCGTAACGCTGTCTCAGAATTTGGTGGAAGACAGTGCAGTACCGTAGGAGGTCACTTCATTATCTGTTCCTTAAAATTGTTGACCTCCATCTCGAGGATATGGAAGGGTGGGAAACGGATGGGTTTTAAATTTTTTGCGCTATCCACAGGGGTTTAAATGGTGAGTTATTTAGGAGTTAGCAGCTAGAATGTATTTGTTCAGTAAGGAAACATAGTGACTAGTGGTGCATGTCTACAAACCATTTCAGTTCAACAGCACAAAGGCTTCGAATGGTTGGTATATCGACGTAATATTAAATGAAGCCTGTCTGCCGACATGTGAAGTCGGGCAGCTCAGAGGCTTTTATTTATTTCTATAGTGACTTACAACTAAAAATAGCGTGTCTGCTGACAACTAGAGTGCACAGCTCAGAGGCTATTGTCGGTTTCCTTACCGACTTGTAATTAAAAATAGTGTGTCCATTGACAGCTTCGGTCGATGGCTCAGAGGCTTTTATGAATTTCTTTTGTGCCTTATAACTAAAAATAACGTGTCCACTGACAACTAGGGTCCATGGCTCAGAGGCTATTGTCGGGTTTCTTACTGACTTGTAATTAAAAATAGCGTGTCCACCGACAGCTTCGATCGACGGCTCAGAGGCTATTGTAATCATGTAACATAGACATCAGAATAGCGTGTCTGCTGATGGTTTCCGATCAACAGCTCAGAGACTATCTTTTTTTTACTTAGGCGAAAGGCTGAGTGGCTGCCGACAGTTTTGTTTTGAAGGGACCACATTTTTGGCTGCCAGCAGTGATATTTTGGGGGATCACTCAATTTATTGGGTTTTCCTATTTATTTATAAAAGCTTGCTGGGATTTATTGACTTGTCTGCCACTAGTTTCTTATTACTGCTAATACTTTGATATTGCAAATTGAGTGCTGAATTCATATTTTGTCATTCGCGGGAAAAAAACGGAAATTGAAACAGATAACATGTTTAAGGGTAAATTTGTTTCTATTGAGTTGGCCTTTATTGTATTGGGCTATGATGATTTAAAGTCGTTTGTTTCACAGTTCCTACACTTGGATTATTTCAGTGAAACTTGAAATTATTTTAGTTTCTTATTTAGCATTTGTATTGAAAAATTTTCTCTTGTATGTTAATGTTATATTCATTTCACGCGGTTGGTTTATTTATTTGTTCTTTTTATTTAATTGTATTAAACAGTCTTGTCCAAATGTCTACTCATTAATTTATTTAATCAAATGCGTATTTTAATATGCGATCAATTTGAGAAACATAACATAAGTGGGCAGCGACTAGAGATTTTACTAATCGCTTAATCTCATTAAATGCTCTAAGGAAATTATTCATTCAATTTAAAAGATAAGACCTGAATATTCATATGACCACGTGTTATTGTTATAATTGTTGGTTCAGTTGTTTGAGCGATAAAAGGTGTTATGTTGACATAACGCTGGAGACGCATTTGTTTACTTGTTATTTATGTTTTCATTATGCTTGCTTGTGTTTGATGTTTACTTGTAATGTTTGTTGTTTTGCATGTTAGTCAATTGGAACATTATATCTTTGATAAGTTGTACATTAAATTATGTTTGAATTGTTGAGAAGTTTGTTTGGATGATTTTTGGATCAACCAGATGAGAGTTAAGAATATGGATTAATTTTCTTTGCATTAATTACTGGATACTTGGATATTATTTTTTGATCGATGATTATTTGATTTTCTTGAGAATACTGATCTAGTTTGATTGACAGTGTGAGTAGCAGTGGCATCATACAGGAATTGAGTGGTGTCGGATGTCGGCTGGGAGTAAACATTTACAGCCCATTTAATTTTGCTACACAATGCGCTACATTCGGGTATTTGCCAAACCGATATCCTACCGAGTGCGCCAATTTGTTGCACAATACCAGTAACCCTTTGTATACTGGCATGCGCTGGGAGCTTGATATGATGTGTGTCCTATAAACACATCAAGGCTCCCGAGAAGAGAAGGATATTCCCGTATAACACTTACCTGCTACTTTAAACTGTCAATTAGATCATTGAAAATGTGTTTTTTTTTTAACGATTAGCGTTTTTATTTCTTTCTTTCTTTGGTTATACAATTACAATGAATTCTCCGAAGCTAATTAATTTATAACACGACAATATATTGCGGACTTATACCTACATAAGCACATATTTAGAATAATAATGGAATAGTTAATTTACTTGATTTACGTTTACTTTAATTATGCTTGTTAGTTATTCAGAGGGAAAAGGAAATTCAAAGAAACCGATCTATTTATTTAAGCTTTAACTGTTGCTCGGGCTGACGTCTTGAGCACGCAGTTATATTAAAGAATCAATTGATTAATAATCCAACTGCTATCCCCGGGCACAAAGCCTTGGGGTGCCAATACTCAGGCTAACGCCTTGAGTATGCAGTTAGATTAATAAATCAATCAATTATTAGTTCAAGTGCTGGCCCCAGGTATAACGGCCTTGAGGCGCTTCTACTCGGGCGGATGCCTTGAGTATGCAGTTGATCGTATTCTTAATTTGCTTATCCCGGGCTAACTGCCCTGGGACAGAGTAAGCTGGGGCGCACGCCTTGAGCCAGCTAATGGAGAAATACCTCTCGATTTTCTTGCTTCTATAATTTCCTTTTGTACTATAATTATGCTGACTTAATTGCTTGCCAACTAAAATAATGAAGACAATTTACCAATAAAATGATCAAAGTTCAACTGTGATGTTTTTTGTTTAATGTGTTTAATGCCATCTCTCTGTGACCGGTGCAACCACAAAGCTCAAGCTTTCGCTCGATTTGCCTCATTGCAAATACGTGTAACCAATTCGTTCCACTGAGTTGGTACGTTCAATTGTGAAGTCTTGTGTGTATATGTTTGATGCATAATACAAGTATGGATACACACCCACTTCTGCTAATCCATGATACGACACCACGCCCACAGATGCCTTGATTACAATTCGCAGCTTTTCGTATATGTATGTTGTCATTTTTTTGTGGTAGGGAGGTGAATGCAATTTATGCACAGAGTGTGGGACTCCCATGCGTGACAGGACTACCCATTAAACACCTCCCCTGCCAACCTGAGAACCCAGCCTGGAACCGTTTGACACATTACTTCGGGCCAGGTCTCGTTTTGTTACGCCGTGGGGCGCCTTCAAGCTGAGGAGTCCCTTTTCTAGCGGGAGGGGAGAGGGGAAGAGGAAATGCCAGAAGAGCGATCCCCCAGCCCAAGCACCCCGGCTGCTGTGAGTCCCTTTTATATTTTAGGACTGCCAGAGCATAATGTGCCACCTGGTTCCATTTGTCAACCGATTCGAGCATCACCGCAATTATATTATCCGGGGTGAGCTCTCCCGTCTCCCTGTAGAGTTCCTTTTGCAGCCTGACCCATTCTGTACATGCAAAAAATGTGTGACAGGCATTTTCCTCTTCTCCTGGGCAAAACCGACAATCGGGAGTCCGTGACTTACCGATCTTGTGCAGGTTAGACTAAAAACAACCAAGCTCGCTCAATAGCTGGGTCAGATAGAAGTCAGTCTCACCATGCCTTCGATTTAGCCATGAACCCACATCCGGGATGAGGCACGCAGTCCGCTTTCCCTTCGTGCAATTCACCCAAGACTGCTGCCAATCGTTGAGCGAGCGCTGTCTCTCCTCGCGGCAAACTATCTCCCTCGCATCCTCGCTTCGGTACAGGTAAATAACGCGGTGCTCTCTAGCAAGGAGGGCGACAGGTATCACGCCTGCAATCACTCTCACCACCGAGTCGGAGACTGTTGGATACGAAGATGCAATTCTCAGTGCTCCTTTTCTCTGCACCTGTGCCAAACGTTTTCAGTATACCTCCTTGCCCCATACCTCTGCTCCGTACAGTAGCACTGACCCTGCAGCACTCATCAAGAAGCGTCTTCTTGATGGGCTGGGTCCCCCTACGTTGGCCATAAGTCGACTCCGAGCTGATATTCCGGAAGCAGCCTTCTTAGCCGTTGCCCTGATTTGCTCAGAGAAACTCATCTTTGAGTCGATCAGTAGCCCCAGGTACTTCACCGCTGGCTTCGATTCGATTTGTATGTCTCGAATACTGATCATCCTTACTCTAGGGACTCTCTTTTTTGTCAAGATGATCACTTCGGTTTTCTCCAGTGCTAAACTCAGCCCGCGGGCAGTCATCCAGTCCCTCACTCGGCGCATTAGCATACCTAGCCTAAGTTGCGCTTGTTCAACGATGCGTCCAGTGACCAGAACCGCAACATCATCCACATAGCCTACCAAGCGTGACTCATCTGTCATCTCAAGTCTCAGTAGCCCGTCTTAAGACACGTTCCACAGGTCCGGACCAAGGATAGATCCCTGCGCAACACCCGATGTAATTTTCATCCTTCGTTGGCCCTGTGTCGTGTCGTTGAGCAGGCTTCGGTCCTTTAGGTAGTTCCTCAAAAGCCGCATTAGATATTCTGGAACTTGAAAAGCGTTTTCCAGCGTGTCCAGAATATCCACGCATCTAGTGGACTTGAAGGCATTCCTGACGTCGAGTGTCACCAACAGGATGATCCGTCGCTTGGTGTGACTATATGCCTCTGCCTTTTGGACCGCGTTCACCACCTCTGCAATCGCATCGATGGTAGAACGTCCTGCTCTAAAGCCGTACTGCCGAGGAGATAGGTCCTCAGCAGCACGAATCGCGTCAGTGAGTCTTCCCTTGATGAGTTCCTCTAGCAATTTCCCAGCCGTGTCTAGCATGCATAACGGGCAGTATGCAGACGGCGATTCGGGATTTCCCTTTCCCTTGCTGATCGGCACGGGCCTCGCCACCTTCCATCGTACCGGGAAAACCCCGTCCCGTAGGCATGCGTTGAATGTGCTGAGCAGCAAGTCAGGACAATGGTGATAGACGAGCCGAAACACCGCAGCTGAAACACCATCTGGACCTGGAGCTTTCCTCGCTTTCAATGAGAGGACTGCCTCCTCCAGTTCGAGCTGTGTGAAGAGTGGGCACTCTACTGCTGTTTCAACATGGACAGCGTCAACACGGACGGGATGGGCGGAGAAGAGTCCCCGCACTATCGCGTCTATCTTTTCCGCGTCATGTATACAAGGCTTCCGTAGGGCACCAAGCTTCCGCATGACCAGCTTGTAGCCAAGGCCCCACGGATCCTTGTTCACATTGTCCACTAGGTCTGCCAGCAGCGAGCCTTGCTACTGTTGATCAGTTTGCGAAGGCATTTCCTGGCCGACTTATATGCTGCCACCTGGTTGCATGCCTCGTCACGGTTCCGCGCGCGTTGAGCCTCACGTCGAAGCTTGTGACACTTCCTTCGCTTTTCAGTGATTTCAGTTGACCACCAGTACACTGGGGGCTTGCCGTGCCGGGGTCTTCGACGGAGCATAAATGCGCAGCAAGCAGTCGTAATGATGCTCAAAGTAGAGTTCACCACGTCTTGGGCTGCCAGTTCTTCGGTCCCCTCCGAAGCTCCCTGCACCGGCTCACCTGCTGTGAGGACCTTGACGAACCTCTCGACGTCCATCCTTCGGATGTTCCATCCAGTTGTAGAAGGCCGAGAGCACGGACGTCAGGAGACAACATCACTTATCTCAAGCAGAATGCACTGATGATCACTGGCTGAGTAGTCCTCTAATACTTTCCAGTTGTGTATCCTCCGTACTAAGGACTCCGACGTGAATGTCACGTCCGGTACGGTTCCCTCACAGCCAATACGACGGAAAGTTGGCGTATTTCCGGAGTTTAGTACAACGAGGGCCTTTCTGGCTGCCATTTCCAGGATTCGTGTTCTCCGCGGATCCGTCTGAGGCATGCCCCATTCGATTGCTTTAGCATTGAAGTCGCCCCCAACGAGCACTTTGCCCTCTGCGTTCGAGACAGTGCCCTCCAAAGCATTAAGCTTGGCTTGGAAAGATGATATCGACTCGTTAGGTACACAGTAAAGAAGGTGATTCCTGAGCGCCGAACCCACAGGAAACCATCCCCACGTCCACAAATCTCCGCTTGAAAGTCACTGTTCCGAACCCAGATGGCGGCAGTACCAGTTTCATCAGAATACCATAATGCAGGACTTTTATTATGGTGTTGCTCACTCAGCAGCAAGAAGTCGGCTTTCCTGTCCCTCGCAAACTGCTCAAGCAAATTTTGGGCGGTTGAACTGCGGTGTAGGTGTAGCAGCAGGGTGCGGGTCATTGAAGCTCTGATTTTGCCTTGGCTAGGGCTTCCTGCAACACGCGGCATTTTTCGGATCCCAAGACTTGTCCAAAATCAGGTTTTGGATCAGTATCCTTGCAAAGAATACAGTGTGCCTCCTTCGTACACTCTTTTCTTTTATGTCCTATTTCACCGCATTTGTAACATAGGGAACTCCTATCGGGTCCTTTGCATACTTGTGTGGTGTGACCATAACCAAGGCATTTGAAACATTGAAGAGGCGTTGCTCTTCGCCGTATCCTGCAGACAACCCACCCAATTCGTACTTTGCCCTTGTTCAGGAATTGTTCGGCGTCCTATTCGGGCAAGTCAACTATGGCCATGCGTTGTCCCCTGTTGTTTTCTGGTGTCAGTCTCGCTATGATCCTTCCTACGCTAGAGAACTCCCTTTTGATGACCTCTTCTAACTCGGCCAGATCCGTCACGCAGTCAATGTCTCATATTTCGATCGTTGCCATCAGCTCATTCACAGTACACAGAGAGGACTGAGGCTCCCGTAACAGCTTCTTTATGAAGTACTCCAGAGCCAAATTGAATAGCAATGGGGCCAGCCCATCTCGCAGCTTTAGTCCAACATTTGTTTCAAAGGCATGGGTGCGTTGATTATTGATGCGGGCTTGGAAGGACTTCAACTTCATTGTCATTTTGGTAAGATGGATCAATTTGGCTGGTATGCCAAAGCAAAGCATTATTTGGTACAGTACGTTACGCGCTTGAGTGACGGGTCCTGAGGCGAATAATCGGAGCGAAGCTAGACGGGGACCAATGGCGAATACGATACAACCATGAATTGACATTTTTGGCGAGCCGGAGGTCTCAACGATTGTAATACTGCGAAGGCCACATGAATCGTATGGAAGAACAACGGCTACTCAAAAAAGTATTCGTTGAGAGAACTGAAGGCCGGAGACCAGTGGGGAAACCGAGGAGACGCTGGTCTAGTTCAGTCGACGAAGACAGTTCATGGCTGCTTGGATTTCGAAATTGGAAGACGCGGTCAATGGACCGAGAGAGTTGGTGGCACTATTTGCAGGAAGCGAAGGCCCGAGAGAGGCTGTAGTGCTAAGAAGAAGAAGAATATGTTTCTGAGTTCCCCTTTGATTTCGTATTATATATTTATTAATATAAGTGTCCTTCTCTTTATATTGTTTGTAAGATATACATACATGATCTATGTGTAATATTAAAGGTGATTGATGATTCCTAATACATGTTGTCTAGTATCAAAAACGAGGAATATAATATAATGAAATTGCTTTTCCACCTTTGTCCATACCCAATGGCTCTAGAATTCAATATAATCCAGTGTCACCAATAATTTTCGATCCGATCAACAATTTTTTAGAGCTGTACTCGGGGAACCATTCCCAACGGTCGACACAGGGCCAGTTTGGCTGTCATTTATAACATGAGATTTAGTACAGAAATAAATAGGAGGTACTTCCCTGATTTCTTGGATCCTTGTCTATCGTAGTGATGCACCATCTGAATCTTGTACTTGCACATTCTGCCTCCCGCTCGGCCCAAAAATTTCACAGGTATTTGCGTTTTCCAAGCAACCTGAATGGAGAAATCCAATTGAGGTTAGATACGCGCAGAACCACATAGCACCACAAATTAACTTTACCTACCTAGCAAATCACCCCACCTGGCGTCAGTGGTGGCTAGCGCATATATGCTGCTGAGCTGCAGAACTCACCAAAATTCGACGAAAATTTCAATAAATTAATGACAACTATATTCTCATGATCAACTACATTTTTATTATAAATTCTCAAAATATGATTGTCTGGCACAAAAAGGGTTAAACACATGCAATTCGTTTTGTTCTGCATCAATGTAGAACGATTGGCTCCTTCGCGTCGAAATCCTCTATTGTAGTTCTGCGCACCGATAAGCGAATCTTCTGCCCCTTGGTCTCCCTATCGACTCGGGAAATTTTGTTTTGGAGTCGCATTCGTTTGAGTCATATCGTTCTGCTTTGCATGCAGAACTTTTCCCGGCCAAATGATGTCCATTCGAACTTAACACTAGGCTAACGGATAATTTATTTGATACCATTTCAATTTTAGCGGATCATCAGATTTTTATGTAAACAATTTTTACGTTTTATAATTTGTAAATAATGTTCCATTTTATATATTAGCTGAGCTTATAAAAACTCGTATTTAAATAATCTTGTGTATTGTAGAATGGGTCAATTGACCCGATGTTGGTAGGTTTAGTATTTAAAGTCATATGCACACATGTATATCATGTACAGTTTGGGAAATGGTTCCCATTTATTTAAGTCTATAGGGTGCTTTCAAAGCTCTTAAATGTTGGTTCGATTTTAATTTTAACATGACGGAAATAATTTTTTTTAAATAATAAAGGAAAATAATTTTTGAAGGATATAACTCTCTAGAATTATTTCTAAATTGTTGCAATCATTGTCATTCAATTTTAATTATAGCCGGCCGTTTTTGCAGTAATGGGAAACTGCAATTTTTATTGTCGTTTCTAGTTCATTGACAATGCTTTTGAAGCATCCTGTGTTTGATAGGAAATTGATTTTAGGTTTTATGAAAATATTGAAAATCTCTTCATTGTTCTCAATTGAGATTGGAGTGCGAAGTTTTGATTACAAGTGAAAGTGAACTGATTCAAAGTGAAAGTGAAGTGTCTTAAGTGGAAGTGATTATCAATTGAATTGATAAGACCGATACTTGGTGAAAATCTATATCTGTAAACAACGTAAAAGAAAAAAACAAGAGTTTTCCGACTTTCACTTTAAACAATTTATTATAAATATATCAGTTGTTTCGATCACTACTGTGTCTTCATCAGATATTGTACTATAATTAATTCTTATTCTTACAATAACTAACAAAAAAATTACAGCATAAAAACTACACACATACAATATATTTATAACAAAAAATTTAATACATCTACGTATGTTGCTTATTCGCCAATGTAACATCGTCTATTCAAACGTTATAGAAACAAGTTTAGGGACGGAGAGCTATTAAATTCAAGATGACTATTAAATAGAACATTTTATATAACTCTACAAAATGGATGTTGTTTTTAATTTTGTCCACACGAAAAGGTTTGCCACTTACAAATTTGCGGAAAAAGTAGACATCAAAAATAAAGGTCGGCGTCTACCAACCATTGTAATCGAGGCAAGTGGCAGCAGCAAACAGTATAAACGGAATTCAATGTAGAAATTTATACGAGGAATAATTGGATTTGCCGATGTAACAAAACCAACGCTCTTTTTTTCATTTCTGTGTTTGCTGTTTGGCGGCGATAAGCTGTGGACACAAGTTGGAGTTACCGATTTTTACCTCACAGAAAAAATCAAACGACATGGAAATTCCCGAGCCCACCTCTACAATCAAATGGAGCTCAACATATTGGGAACTGTGAATATACAGGCTCAACTTGATTCAGCTTATTGGCGAAAGATACAAAAACAAAATGAAGACGTTTCACGAAACCGGTATGTTTTGTCTAAAATTATAAACGGTATAGTTCGAATTAGCTCTTCGCGGCGATGACGAATTCGATTAGTCTGCGAGTCCAGGTGTGTTGCGTGGCGTTATCAACTTTTCAGCAGAGCTTGATAATGCGTTGGGAGATCATTTGAAAAATGCAACAATTTTCAAAGGTACTTCTGAAACAATACAGAATGACCTAATAAATTGTATGTTAGAAGTTTGCCGTGAGCAAATATCAGGTGAAATCAAAGAAGCCCCATATCTTGCCATTTCGGCTGATGAAACAACTGATGTATCCGGGAAGTCCCAGCTTGTGACGATATTTCACTACATTAAAAATGGAAGTCCTGTAGAGCGTTTTTTGGGCTATTTAAATCCACCAAACCTGCACGCTGTGACTCTTAGCGAACAACTGCTGAATATCTTAGATGTGATAATAAGAAAAAAAGAAAAGGTAACAGCACAAAGCTACGATAGAGCAGCTGTAATGAGTGGACAAAGAGCTGGAATTCAAGCACTTGTGAAAATGAAATATAAGTTTGCGCATTTTGTGCACTGCTATGCTCATCAGTTAAATTTAATAATGCAAAATGCTGCATCTTTAAATTTGCAAGTACGAGTTTCTTTTGGAAATTTGCAGGAGGTTCCCCCACGGTGCATCAACACGATGGAATTTTAATATTCACACTATTAATATTGTATTTGAGCATGGAGAAAGCTTAATAGAATGTATGGAGAGAATTGAAGAAGAGTTTACTGATGCTACCAGTTGTAGTGCCGCCTCTGGAATTTGCCTTATGCTAAATGATTCTGTATTTATTTTATGGCTAACGTTCTTTCACCATATAATGCCTCATGTTATCTTGTTTCAGCAGATGCAGAATTCACAAGTCGCCCCTTACAGCTTAAAGCAAACATTGTTTCGTTTGAGGAAAGCATTCAAAAAATCAGAGACAAAATAAACGATATTATAGATGAAGCATCCAACACAAATGATGTTTCAATACAGCAAACTAAGCGTCCTGCTCGGAATACTCCAGAATGTCATCGCCGCTCTGCTTTGGAAGTTTGTGACGTTGTATCAAATACAGCCAAAGATAGATTTGCATTTGCTGGGCACCTCATTGCTGCTTCACTTTTTTATTCGAATCGATCTCGAGAGTATGAATTCAATTTTCCAGACTCGCAACTAAATTTAACATGCGCTGCTTATCCTAACTTAGATACAGAACGATTGAAAACTGAGTTGTCATAATTTTTTCAAGGAGTGATTGTAAGGAAATAACAACAAGCGCCCAGGTTTAATTAAAGCTCATTTTGGAGAATAACTTACAAGAACCCTTAAGAGAAACTAAGAAGCTGTTAGAAACTCTGGTGACAATACCGACGACCACTGCAACTCTCAAACGTATCAAGCCATTTCTTAGAAATACTATGTCCGAAGAATATTTGACAGCTTTAGCAATGATTTTCATAGAAAAAAATGATTTCTGACATAGGAGATTTCAATGAAAAAGTGATTGATAAGTTTGCACTGCCAAAAAATCGTCGACTTGAACCCAATTTCAAGCGAATATAAAACTTCTCGGGGCTAGGGCAGGTTAAGTAATGGATTTCAATTGAATATAATTCCGTGCTTATTACTTGTAAGATAGTAAAAATATATCAAATAAATAAACACATATTACATCGTAACACATAATACATAAATATAATTAATGGACTTAATTGTAATTTGAAGTGAAAATTTAGATTTTAATTGAATATAATATCGTGGTAATAACTTATAACATCATAAAAGTATACTGACTAAGTAAACACACATAATAAATAACATTATAAATGTTACATAAATAGAACTGCTGATTACGCAATTTTCGAGCTCTAGTACAAAACGTAAGTGGAATTTTTATTTCTTACAAATATATTGAAAGTTTAAATTAGTATGCGACATTAATAGTCATTTTATGAACCATATAAAATACTTGCTACCCCGGTAAAGGAAAATTTTAGCCTGGCATCACTAGTAAGTTACAGGTTTATAATTTAAGTTTTGAGCTATATTATGAGCAGTACGATGTTTTACAAAATGTAAGACATCAACCAAATAGATTTGCATCTTCTTCTTTTATTTTATTATAATAACAACAAATAAAAGTTCATTAAATTAAAGCTGCAGAGCTCCTACCTTTTTTTCTCACGGGCCGCCACTGCTTGGCGTCGAGAAGGATGGTGAGAACGTGAACGAATATGTCCATCAATCTCCTCGCTTGCAGAAATTACTCCCTTCTCTCATGAAATCAAGTGGCGTGCCCTATATTAAATTACCATGCATGAAGATTCGCGCCTCAAGCTAACAGCGAACGTGTGCAAATACAGGAATTATTCTTTAATGGAATTCCTATACTTTAGGACTAATAAAACTTTCGATTTGTTTTAAGAAAACTTTCTCCGTACTAACTAAATAATCTACACACAAATTACAAACCAATGATCACAATGACACAAATTGACATTTAATTGCTTTTGTTGTCAGATTTTTGTATGCTATTACACTTGTGTGAGTCTTTAACCACTCCAATGCATAAACGTCATCACCCACGTCACGTTGTGGTTCAACGACAGAGACCTATCATTTTTGACTTGTCAACTGGTCCGCAACTCGTGTAAGGACGGCAGATCTCTTCCGAGTATCGCAAGTTATTACTTTTTTTTGAGCACAAAAGAACATCTTACTTTGTCTTTCTATAGTGAAGTGCGCGAGCCTATTCTACCTAGACTGCGTCACTGTGTAAAGTACGAATGTGTTCAATCTAGACCATAGAGAAGAACAGTTTTATTCAATTGGTTGAAGTAGAGAGAACCAAGCCGCGTGTGTTTTTGCCACGTTCTTATGTAAATTGCATATCATTATTGTCACAATAAAGAGTAAAATGTGAAGCTTATAACTCCACGATAGATAGTTACAAGCCCGTTTGCGAAAGGAGGATGGAACACCTTGTTTCCCCAACCCACAACTCCCATGATTCCTCACCCTAAACCCCACAAATAAACGGTGGCAAATGCTCTCCGGCTCGCACATTGGGTTTACTGATTCCCCAATAATGGGGCATTAAATGCCGAGAAATGCTAATAACTGTAAAAACTTCTACAGCTCTGCTACTAAATCCTACTTACACTACATTTGTGTGGATGTTAGAGGGGGCAGACAAGTCTTTCGGGCCTGATAAAGGAACCAAAGTAATAACCTTGCCACTAGAATGGAGGTTGGGTGGCGGGCTAACTCCCCCTCCCTAAAAAAAACATACAATATTTCAAACCTACAGAAGGGCCTCGGAACGGGTTGAAATCACGGCAACCACGGCAACGGATAAAAGACTATGGCATTGGATCCTGGAATGTTACATTACTCAAATACCCTGACGCTGTTAAGGACCTTTTAACAGGCTAGTCAACACAAATTAAACATACTCACAATCCCGGAAACTGTTTGGACTCGAAATAATATTTAATACATGAGATCGCACCCATTATTCAAAAGTGGGAAGCCTATAGAAAAACGAGAATTCCGAGTGGCCTTCATTGTGAATAGGGAGTTCTAAAAGCAAGTTATTGATTTTAAGGCAGTGAATGAATGGTTGTGTGTAATTCGTTTAAATGCGAAATTCTTCAAAACCTGCTGAAATCGAAGTACATGCCTCGACCAAAGAAAAGGATGAAGAAACTATGAAAACCTTCTACAATCATATGAAAAGACCAGTCGGCTCATTGCCTACAAACAACGCAAGAATAATTCTTTGTGATTTCAACGTCAAAGTTGACAATGAGCAGGAGGATATAGCCTCCACGATGAAACAAATGACAACGGCCAGCGCCTGATTGACTTTGCATATAGCATAAATCTAGTCATACGTTCGACTTGCTCCCCACATCGACGCATTCATAAAATGACCTGCGTATCTCCAGATAGCAATACACAAAACCAGATCGACTATGTTCTGATATAACAACGCTGAGCCTCGACCATACTTGATGTCCGTTCACACCGAGGAGCCAATTGTAACCCAGATCATCACTTGATCATATTAGCCTACCGACGTTGCATGTCATAGACGTATTTGGCAAAGACTAGCTGCTTCAAAAACTTGACATCGAATGGCTCCAAACGGCGTCTATGGCAAAACATTTCGCAGAGACTCTCGACAACCAGCTGGCTCCCATCTTATCAGACGCATCGTTAAAGACAGGCAACGAGTTCTGGATGGAAGTGAAGGCGGCTATTTAGACCGTGGTAGAACACACAATCCGACATCAAGCCCGGTGTAAGATATATGATTGGTTCGATAAAGTCCAGCAAAAAACAACACAAGACAAGTATACAAAGTAACGAAAAGCCTGAAACGTAGTTATCAACCCAAAAACACGCTCTGTTGTGATGAAATCGGCAATATCATCGCTGATGAAACCAAGATTAAGGAAAGATGGGCATCATATTTCAAGAAACTCTTAAATCCTCCACACATCTCCAGACTATTGGATTCTAAAGATGTTTCGGGAGAGCTTCCATTGGCTCGACCAGCTCTGGATGAAGTTTGTTTTAATAAGAGTGGAGCTAATCAATTATATTTCCTATCCACAAAAAACGTGACAAGTTACAGTGCGAAAATTATAGAGGCATATCGCTACTTTGTACGCAAACAAAATATTTTCTAAAATCTTAGAAAATAAAATCGGATCATACGCCAACAGTATTATTGGGGAGTATCAAAGTGGTTTCAGGGTAGGTAGACCAACAACAGACCAATTGCTCACAGTCAAGCAAGTACTTGAAAAATGCCGGGAATTGAACATAGAAGTACACCAAATTTTCTTTGACTTCAAGCAAGCACTCGACAGCATTTATCGTAACGTACTGTATCAAATAAAGCTTTGCTTTGGCATCCCAGCCAAACTAGTCCTCTGACCAAAATGACAATGATGTCGACGACCTCACAAGTCCGCATCAATAACCAACTCACCGATGCCTTTGACACAAAAATTGGACTAAGGCAGGGAGATACAGCTCGCAAATAAAATATTTTATTCAGTATTAACGATCTTGAAGACCAGCTGCATACACAGGAAAACAAAGCCCCAAGTATACAAATCTATGATAAGACCTGTGTTATGCTATGGGTGTGAAATATGGACCCCAAACCAAACATCCGCAAATATATTGAACGCCTTTGAGCGGCGGGTCCTGAGGTGAAGTATCGGAGCGAAGCTTGACGGGGACCAATGGTGAATTCGATGCAATCATGAGTTATATGAAATTTTTGACGAGCTGAAGGTCTCAACGATTGCAAGACTGCGGAAGCTGCAATGGGCTGGACACATGAATCGTATGGACGAACAACGGATACCTAAGAAGGTAGTCGTTGGGAGAACTGAAATCTGGAGACCAGTGGGGAAACCGAGGTAACGCTGGTCAGGTTCGGTTGACGAAAACAGTTCATTGCTGCTCGGAGGGCACATTTAATGGACCGAGACAGTTGGAGGCACTGTTTGTAGGAATCAAAGTCCCGATAGGGCCTATAGTGCTAAGAAAAAGAAGAAGATGTGGGAATCACGAGGATGAACTAACTCGCTAGAAGATACGTTTATTGGGAAGGCTTCGATGAGGACATAGAGCGTCTTGTGAAGGGCTGTGTGTACTGTGCCAAAGTTGGCCAAAGTCCACAGAAAGCACCAATTTGTCCCTGGAATCAGCCTGGTAAACATTCGGAGAGAGTGCACATAAACTATGATGGCTCTTTGATTGACATTTCCTCTTGATGTGCATGGATACAAAGCTGAAATGGGTAGAGGTTCACATAATCCACGATGCTCTATCTTCAACAACATTTCTGCTTCAAGGCATCTTTTGCATGATGGTTTCGGACAATGCTACCATTTTTATAGGCTAAAAATTCTAAAGATATTGTATAGAGTGTGGTGTTCAGCACACCAAATCATCCAACCACGAATGGTCTCGCAAAACGCAGCATCATGACGTAAAAAGAGGGCTCAAGGTGCTGTTGGTGATCCTGCTGCCCTGGCTAAAAGGCTCTAGCACATAATGTTCCACTATAGAGCAACAATTTTAGCATCAGGCCTGCCTCCTTCGGAGATGTATCTGAAGAGAAGGATGCGCCCTCGTCTTGACGCCCTGCTCCCCAACAGAAAACCTCTTGCTCCGACAGCACCTACCACCTTACGGGCTCGTAGGCTCCAAGTGGAAGAGGGAGCGCAAGCAAATATTCAATTAAGAAACCAAGGAATTTGACAATTCGGCACCACCAGAAGGAAACTTGTTCAGTACCATTATATAGTCGAATTTGACATCAGCCACACTCTGAAATACCACATTAGTCAGCTGAACGGCACCTTGTTTCCTAATAAACAACTCTCCTTTGCTCCTTAAATTCCGCAGCACAGAATGGGAATGTCATCCTGAACAGATACGTCAGGGGTGCCAACAAACTGCCAGTCGCCACCAGTGCCAACTCTGACACATGAATACCATCCAGATACACAATTTGATACACATGGCCTGCTTGTTCAGCCTAGTCCACCTATGACTCCATCACCTAGGTCTACCAGAACCCCACGGAACCCTGCATATCTAAGGGACTATAATATATGAGATTATATTGGAGCGTGCGAGCCTATTCGACTTAGTCTGTATCGTTGTATAGATTACGAATGTATTCGATCTTAACTATAGAGAAGAACTGTCTCGTTCAGTCGGTTGAGTGGTAAGTGCCAAGCCCGCGTGTATTTTGACCATGTCTCCATATAAATTTCACATCATTATTGTCACAATAAAGGGTATTATGTGGGGCTTATACCAAATGCAGCATATTATTCGGCCCCTTGTTACAACACTCCTACTGCTTATTAATATCATGGACATGTATGTATGCCGACTAATTAATTTAAACTCAAATTTGTGGGCGAAGTTCCGACAAAATAAAAGCTACACATTACCTTTTAAATCGATGTGTTTATGGAAAACTATGCAAGCTGGTTTGTTTGATTGTTATGAAAGATATATTTAAAATAATGGCAGTATTAACGTAAAATCAAAAATTTTCTTCTAAAATAACAATCAAATTAATTTTTTTAAATTAATCAATTAAATTAACTTGAATGAAATCGTATAAATTTCAAAAAGGCGTATTTTTTATGATTATTATATGTAGTTCAGTGCATGGTATTGTTAAGACTTGTTGCCTATGCTAAGTATTGTACTTGCGTATCAAACTAACTCCGAAAAATGATTCAAAATTGTTGCCTCTGGGCTTATTAGTATTTTTCTTGGTGACATGCTCGAGTGCTGCAATCAGAATATATTATTTCACCAGTAACTGCTCTGCGATGTCAAGGCAATGTTCATTAACTGGATCTAATTGCCATATATTTTTAACCGACTTCGAAAGGAAAGAAGATTATCAATCCATCACGCATATTTTTTTTTTTTGCTTTTTTGTTGTATGTTCACGCATAACTTTTAAACGGAGATGGATAGAAGAGTCCTGTTTTTGGCAAATGATACGTCTTCCTTTTTGTTAGGTTCCGTTTAAAGGATAAGAAATTCAAGTAACGTTAAGGACTTTTACCGTTAAAACTAAAAAATTTCCGACTTTCACCCCGATTTTTCAGCATAACTCATCGACGGGTGTAAGAATTTTGATTGTAGAGGTTTCAAATGAAGGACAACATATTGATATAAAATGTGTCGGAACAGAATTCAAATCCTTCCAAGGACTCTGTGGATATTAACAGTTCAATATGATACATTGATGTCGAGAAATTAAATTTAAATAATCTTTTGCACGAAAAGTGCCCATTAGTTGGCACTCCTCAAGGATTTGATGGAGATACAGAGTCCTCTAGTGACGGATTATAAAAATAATCAGTATCCTTAATTTCTGTATAAATGGTACATTTTAGTCAATCATTTCTACTGGAAATAACCAATAAATTACATCTAAATGTGGCATAAATACAATTTAACACTAGTTAGAGGGAACATTTCAGGATGCTTTTCTCTTCCGAGTTCATTCTTTGCTTACCGATGAGCTTAATAATGGATCCTTCATACATCCTTAGACGTAAACGTTACACATCGGAATTACAAAATCCCCCGAAGAAATAATAAGGACTGAGTGATGATTGCAAATTATAGAGTTGATTCGTTACTTTCCAGTTAATATTATACATATGCCCAGAAATCTAAAATTAGTAATTTCCATGCTAAAGACCGGCAAGAATCGCAACGTAAAATGAGATACTTTTCCTTCTATAACTGATCATAACTTTACAGATGAAGATGAAAATGCATAGCCGAGTTTTCATTGAACTATAGGGTATGATTATCTTGAAACTTTCATGAAAATTAGGTGCCAGAGTCAACTGAAAACGAAGGTGGTGTGTATCGAATAAACGTGAAAGAGTGATACGGCCAAGAAGGATCTTTTTAAGTAAATTTCTTGAGATTGATTGCGGGGTAAACTTTATGTTTACATATATAAATACATATATCTATACACACACACAGATACATATATATACATATATATATATATATATATATATATATATATATATATATATATATATATATATATATATATATATATATATATATACAAAAAGATACAAAACACATATTGAGTTCACAAAAGTAGAAAAATTAAAATTAACTCCCTCACCTCTAAGCATGGTGGTCGCCATCACCGGTGTGTATCTAAGAGTGATGGCCTGAGGAGAATTATTGCACACGTCGAAACCACCTTCTTCTAACATTTTTCTTCTCTAATAATTTTTCAGAAAAAATATGATTAAAAATATGCAACTTATTTATGTAGCTGCAAACAATTCCATAAAGTAATTGAAAAAGCTATCGGAGCCATCCGAAAGAGTGATCGATATCCGCGCGACGTTAGAAAAGCTTCAATGTAGAGCAAATTTGTCGTATAGATTTACATTAAGTTGATGTGAAATGATCCAATTAACAAAAAAAAGTTGAGCTAATATATATATATATACGAGTATATATATATGTATATATATATATATATATATATATATATATACATACATATATATGTGTATATATATATATATATATATATATATATATATATATATATATATATGTATATATATATATATATATATATATATATATATATATATATATATATATACATATATATATATATATATATATATATATATATATATATATATATATATATATATATATATATATGTGTATATATATATATATATATATATATATATATATATATATGTATATATATATATATATATATATATATATATATATATATACATATATATATATATATATATATATATATATATATATATATATATATATATATATATATATATATATATATGTATGTATATATACAGGATCTGAATAATAAATAGCCGGACTGACCTCAGGAAATTTTTTATTGGTAAAATATTTACAATTTTTCTTTAGAAATCTTCAAAGTAGTCCCCATTGGAGTCGATAACACGCTGATACCGGATTTTCCAATCCCCGAGCGCTACCTGGAAGTCGGTACCTCGATGCTGTTTAGAGCCCTCGTCGTAGCACGTTTAACGTTTTCCAGAGTTCCGAACTGCGTCCCCTTAAGGTGCCTCTTGATCTTGGGGAACAGAAAGAAGTCCGCTGGTGCCATATCCAGGCTGTAAGGAGGCTGTGGCAACGTTGCCCTCGACTGTTTGACCAACTGCTCGGTGACGAGCAGGCTGGTGTGCGACGGAGCTTTGACGTGATGGAGGATCCACGAATCGGCAATATCCGGACCGACTCGGCGAACCCGGGCGGTTAGTCGACGGAGCACCTCTCTGTAGTACTGGCCGTTTACAGTTTGGCCGGGTGGCACAAAATCTTTGTGAACATTCCTTTCACGTCAAAGAAAGCAATGAGCATGGACTTCACCTTCGATTTGCTCATGCGCGCTTTTTTCGGCCGTCGTGATGCCGGTGTGTGCCACTTTGAACTCTGCCGCTTCGTCTCAGGATCGTATTCGAAAACCCACGTCTCGTCTCCTGTAATAACGTGGTTAAAAAACTCTGGTTCAGTTGCTCGATCGTACGCTCCATTTTCACTCCGACGACGTAACTGAACACGCACTCCGCTCTCGCTCGCTGCTATCTCTCCAAGCGCTTGGAGGCAACTGCTGCAGCCCGGTTCCCTATACCCAGACCCCCACCACCACTACAGCACCAGATACCGGTTAGCAGACGCTTTGACGGCGCGGGGCAGGCTCAGTCCGGTTATTTATTATACAGACCCTGTATATATATATACATACATACATACATACATATATATATATATATATATATATATATATATATATATATATATATAGATGTATGAACATATATGTATGTATATAATATCCATGTGTAGATGTTTATATATATATATATATATATATATATATATATATATATATATATATATATACATATGTAATGTATATATACTCGTATATATATATATATATATATATATATATATATATATATATATATATATATATATATATATATATATATATATATATATATATATATATATATATATATATATATATATATATATATATATATATATATATATATATATATATATACTATATATGCATATGGGTGTGTGTGTGTATGGCTGGTTGTATCTAAGTAGGGTGCCTGGAGCTCACAACTTTGCTTCGATTTTCGCCAAATTTTCTGAAATATTTCTGTTCTGACCATAGTATGCCTCCGGTTTGTACCAAAACTGGTACAAGAATTTATTCAATTGTGTGATAAAGCTCATAATAAAAAATCAAAGTGGAACAATTTGAAACAAAATGGCGGCCGCTCAAAGGTCGAAAAGAGTTGAACGATAAAAAAGCACTTCGGGGTCAGGTCAGAATATAAAAATTGCGGCTAGGCAAAGTTCGAAATTCAAAAATTTCTCAAAGCTACAATCCATATTGGATTTTTATGAAATCTAAAATCAAGGTAGAGGTTGATGAGATCATTTATTAAACCTACCAGGATTAAAGTCGATTCCTATGAACACTGCAGATTTTAGCTGTAGTGGTTTTTGCATTGCAGTAAAAAATTATATCTTAATATATGAGTACATGATACAATGTATTCAAGAAACTGAGTTTTGAAAGGTTTGAAATGAAAAAAATTGCCACTAAAAAGGGTGAAATCAAAAACTTTTAGAAAAATAAGAAAACCGACTTCGAAATGCCCTAAAAAGGATGAAATAAATTTTATGGAAGCGGTACCAAATCAATTTCCCTATTTCAACATAAATACTTCCAACATCTGCATCATCACAAGAGAATGGGGGAAAATATGATATGGCACCACTTCCATAAAATTTATTTCATCCTTTTTAGGGCATTTCAAAGTCGGTGTTCTTATTTTTCTAAAAGTTTTTTATCTAATATAAGGCATTGGCAGTATGCATTCCAATATCTTCTTTATGGAGAAGTAGTAGAAAATGCGGTAAAAGAAAGGAGTCGAATGTACAAACATAATGAAAATTTTTTGATTGTTATGTTTTTTAACCATATTACATATATATACGTCTGGCAGGCGGAGCCCATCAAAGTCGACTTTGGTACAAAAAAATTATGCTGATGAAACATATCCTTTCCGTTGAATGGAATAACTAAATTTTCTCATTAAAGTCACCTGAGTAGACTAAAACAAAAGTTTTACCCAAAAAAATTTTAAAAATTTTGTGATATAAATATAATTTGGATAGGATTGAAAGGCAATTAATTTTAATGGAGATGATTTGCTTAGAAACGCTGAATCAAAAATACTTTCGTCCAAAGCCAGCAAAAAATACCCGACAAAATATCCTATAAAAATCAATCAGAATTAAATTCAATGTTAACTATGCATAATTCAGTTTACAAACAATTTTGGGAAAACAGATAAAAGCTGCGTAGTGATACAGTGTATCACTATCTCAACAAATATTTAAGGAAAATAGTGTTTGAAATAATTTATGGCCAAATTCATTAACTTCAATTCAAATCATTAAATCCCCTTGAATTTATAACAAAATTTTAAAGGAAAAGTCTACATGCATAATTAATTACTATACAATTAAACTTGATCTTGCGCCCTTTCGCATAAAAGAATTCAACAGTATCTCTCAGTCATTAAGGCGATAATATGGCTCAGTAAATTACTTATGCGATGAAAATCAATTACAAGATTCTCCTTATTCTTATTGAATTTTATTTCAATCGAATAGGAGAAATCTATAGGCAACAATATGAGCGGTACTCTGACTTTCAAATCCATTAATTTTGAATGAAAAATTCAGCAAATTAATGGATATTGGGGGGTTTAATTTTATTTCCGGGCACAGAATATGAGGCTAACAAGTGTTTAAATGTCACTTAATACATGTTAATCTCACTTTTCTGTTAGAAATCATGGTCTGAAAAATTCTTGTTAGGTAAATTTCTCGAGAAAAATTTATGTATTGCGGAGAGTATCTTATTTATATATATATATATATATATATATATATATATATATATATATATATATATATATATATATATATATATATATATATATATGGGATATAACGAAATTTGTGACCACGCTAGAAGCTACAATTTTGCTCCGATTTTCACCAAATTTTCAGAAAAGGTGTACAGGGTAAATATCTCGGTGAAGTTGGTGAACCAGCTATATCGGCGAGACAAAAACAAATATGGCGGCCATTTTAGACGAAAAATCGTGATTTCTGTTCTGACCAAAGTATAGCTCCGATTTGGATGAAATTTAGTACAAAGGTTTACTGATGTATGTGATGAATTTCACAATAAAAAATCCAAAGTCAGTATGGTAGCCACAAAATGGCGGCCGCTCAAAGGTGAAAAACGTGCAAAAATTTTTTTTGTTGTAATAGTGGTCAAAGCTTTCAACAGATGTTCATAAAATTCGGCAGTTTGATATAAATTATAAGTATTTAAAGAATTACGTAAAAAACTGGAGGTCAGGTCGCAAAAAATAAAATGGCGGCCAGTTGAAGCTCAAAACTTCAAAGGCTTCTAAAAGTTGCAATTTTGATTCGACATATATGAAACTTGCTTTCAAGATAGACATTACTTATATCTACAGTCTTTGATATTTTGGTGATCATGCATTTGCAAATTCAAAAATGGTGGTGGTTTAAATATGCATTTTTTTTCAAGTCTTTGTGGCCGTCTAGCGGTCACATTTTCCAGCGGATTTTGATGAAACTTGAGATTATGGATCTCTGTATTATGTTCTTGTATTTTGCTGAAAATTCACTAAAAATTAAATTATTTTGCCCTGTCTAGAGTGAAACTACGATTTGAACGAGATTTGATTGATAAGGTCTTAGCACACAAAGATTTAAAATAGTCCAAAATCAAATGCATGCATTCAAAACAGTGGCAAGCGCAATTCGCTATTTTAGTAGCAACTGAAATAATGAATTTTTTTCATGGAAGCGTTTCAAATTACTTAACTTGAAAGTATTCATAAATCAGAATATTTTTTAAATTCAAAATGACGGCCCCTGATAATTCAGAAAAGAATCGAAAACGTATATATTAATGGCAATGTAAGTGTTGATTAAACTTTTATGGAAATCTTTTGAAATTAACTATTTGAGCTATTTAAGCCAAAAAGTTATCACCTTTGTTGGTAACCCCTGTAAAATGTGTAAACAGCAAATGTGAGAAGGGCGAAACCAGTATTTTTATGTTTATAACAATTTATTACCTGCTAATTTTCAATATGTGATCCATACGTGTGCAACTCAATTTGAATAGCAAAATATATACATATATATATATATATGTATATATATATATATATATATATATATATATATATATATATATATATATATATATATATATATATATATATATATATATATATATACGAGTATATATATATATATATATATATATATATATATATAAAGGTTCTCCAAATACAAACGGCGGCAGATCCTTTTTATATTAATAAATACCCATGTTGTGCTACAAAAAATTGCAGTAAGAAGTCCAGTGGTAGGCAAGCCAAATTCTTTTTCGAACCCTTACGCTAAGTACGAGAAATTTACCCTTCCGGCTGGTGCTGCCAACGGGGATTTTTTTATCATTATTACGTGCAAGTTGTGCAGGTTTACCAAAAAATGGCTTCACTAAACTGTAAACTTTTATATAATCTAAGGGCTAAGCCCATATCGTCGTCTTCGTAATATAATGGCTGAATTCGTAAAATCAATCATGTGTTCCTTATAGATAATATGATGGCAAAATATCAGCTGTTCATTTTTGCTTTTACATTAATGACATTTCTCTGATTTAAGAACGCTTCGAATCGTGAATCAGAATTTTCAAAATAATTCTACAAGTGGAAACCGTGCGATTTGAATTGTTAAATTTGGGTGATTAATTTTTAATGCCCTGAAATGTAAGATTCTGAAACCAATTGCTATCACTAACGAAGCACTAGAGCTTTCCTCCCCGATGTTGTAATCCATAAAATGGGTGACTTCCACTACGAAACTATTTTTAATTGACGAGATATGATTCGAAAAGTTAGCGATAGGAAATATGTTACTGTACTCAGCTGATTAAAAGAAAGCAAAATTGTGATGATGTCGATATTATAGGTACTCAGCTGAGATTTTGATCAGCTGTGAATATGGCTTTTACATGACGAAGGCGACGTCCATATACATCGCATGAGGAAGCCGTTGATAACAGATTACCAGGTCCTCGGAAGTCCATACACGTCTGTGGGATGATGTGAAGCTTTCATGTGCAATGATAGCAGGGTGACATCCATCCAAATGTAAAGAAACTCTGCTAACTACTAGAAATAATCAATAGGTGGTGGCCAAACAACAAATTTATTTGTTGTTCCTATTATTTTAGAGTTATTATTAATAAAAAATGTTAGTAAAAGTTGTTTTAATATATAGTGTTTATTCGATTCCTTGAATCATTGCAAGTTTATAGCAAAAACTAGAAGGGAATATAGTTTTATTAAAATAACATCAATGCCTCTTGTGGGTTTATTTTTAAGCTATTTCCGTTTCACTTATATCATTCAACATCCGAATGAGTGGAAAGAGCCGAGCACTTTGAGAATGGAACACTGGAGTGGAACCAGAGCATATATACTAACTAGCACCTGCAATCGAGGAGCTGTCAAAATGAAAAGAGAGGCAAATAAACGTGTTAAAGATGGATTAAAGTTTACCTTGTGTTGGTGAAAACGCAAGCAAATTCAAGTTTTTGTTTACCATACATACACACTTTTAGTCTAATTCTCTCTACTCCATAAGTACCGTAGGAAATAAAATTTGTTCTAATTGCAGCTGCTATTTAGTAGATATGCTCTGGTGGAACATCAACTCAAATTTTGTCATAATTTCCCGATGCGCCACGAACGTTGCTCTTTCGATTTAGTTATCGAAGGGTGTAGTTTAAAAAGGGAGCTAAAATTTAGAAATATTTGAATATGTAAAAGTTAACTGCCATTGCGTAATTGATTGATAATGTTCCTATTTCAAACTTGAATAGTTTGCAAAACTTTATATTCAATATATACCTACAGTTCAAAGAATAATACTAACAACTCCGGGATTCTGCTTTCCGCTTTTGAGGATGAAATAGCTTCCACATCCAGAGAGGCGCTTGAAATCAATATTGTCGCTAAGCTCGTTGCATTTGCCTGCAAAAATAAAAATATATCTGAGATCCACATGAGATTTATAAAAGTAAACAGTTTGCCGATTGTCGTCCATTAATTATTTTTTCATCTCCATATATTCGTTTGTGCAGTATAATTTAAGAGACTCCTGGAAAAAGAAAATTGATTTCATCAATATAATCATTCAAGCAATATGCTAGCAAAACTTGCCCCCAAAATGCAGTCGCTACTACGCGAAAACTAATCGAATAAAATGGATGGCTCCGAAATGTAAACATAAGCATGCATGAATTGGAAGCAGTTATTTTGAGTGAAAAAACACTTCTAAATATTGTATTTTCTTTTCTACGTTCTATGTTGATAGTAACCTAGGAAATGATACTCCTGTGGGCTGACGGTGCGTTGTGTTATTGCATGTTTTCACAATGCTCCCTATTTTAGAAACTTCTTTGCACTTTCCTACTTTTCCGTCGAAATATAAAGTTTTCTCACTTGCAATCTAACCGATAGATTGTCTCTTATTATCTTGTTAATGAATAACGCACAAATCACAAATTTTCACTGATTTTAACATAAAAATTACACAGCAAACGAGTTTATTTACGCATTTTCACTGCCGAATTTGACAGCGAATGCAAAAAAATCATATGGTAATATGATGATTTCTTCTTATCGACAGCGAGAAATGATGACAAGAAAATTCAGTGTTCCATCAGCGTCGGGCCGTTCCTGTTAGCTACTTGTTCCAAGCTTTCAATCGATGAGGTGTCAAAATGAAAAGCGAGGCCTAAGACTTTGAGAATGGAACACTGGAGTGGAACATCAACTCAAATTTTGTCATCATTTCCCGATGCGCCACGAACGTTGCTCTTTCGAATTAATTTTGGAAAGGTGTAGTCTAAAAAGGGAGTTACAATTTAGAAATATTTGAAAATGTAAAAGTTAACTGCCATTGTATAATTGATTGATAATGTTCCTATTTCAGACTTGAATAGTTTGCAAAACTTTGTTTAGGTAAAAAGAAACTCACAGCGACATTTAATAAGCAAAAACTAAATCTGTTCCTTAGGTAACTAAAAATTCAACTACTACTAAAATTATAATCATTCATTCTTTTATGCTTTTTAATCTCCCTTTTTCTTTCATAACCAGGCTTTGGATCGTCTGCGGCGGAATCAAGGCGCAATTTTCGGTTCCACGGGTTTTATACTGCCTTATTTGAGTGAAATGTATGAAAGAACTAGATGCCTTTAAAATTTACAAATTTGTTGAAATATCGCCTTGCGGAAATTTTTCAGTGCCTAACAGAAATTTTTGTTCATATCCTTGTCTGCTTTCAAGAAACTTTTTTCCCCTCGTAGTTTTATTATAATCTGATTCTCGTAGCAGAGTTCATTTGGGCCATTCCCCTACGCAAATAAATCATGTACAGAAAGAACAACATCTACAGAATTCCATTCCCTTGCAACGAATTTCCGCATTTACCTAGATTTAGTGGGAGGTTAAATACAAAAGACTTTACAGTGGGCAAAGCAAAAGAAAATTCCGAATTATTTAGAATTATTCTATTAATTTGTTAATATAAAGACTAATTATTTCGAAATTATTTTTATTCATTAGAAAATTCAATAAAAATATAATAAATAGCATCAATGGATACAATAAAAATAATATAACTCCGGGATTCTGCTTTCTACTTACACGCTCGAATCAATAACCTTCGGAAAATGGGACGAATTGAGTTTTCTAAAAAGAGAAACATACCTATAAAAACTCCCCACTTGCAGGTAACGTAATCACTACATACTGGAGGTGGAGCTTGGATCGGGAGGTGTGCAATTGAATTCTAAAAAGAAAATGAACCCAACATAATATACATTTCTTTAACTGTTTCCAATAGTGAACATAAAATTATTTACCATCCTCGACGATGAACTAGCGTCTCCATGCAGCAAAACGCTTGAAATCAATACGGCTGCTATACTTTTTGCCTATTTGCCTGCAAAGATAAAAATATGTCTGAGCTCCAGAAGAGATCCATTAAAGTAAAAAATTTACCTATTGTTCATTAGTCTCTACCAAAAGTGTTCTGGTTGCAATTTTTTTGAAATCATTTTCCAAAAAGCGTTTGGAGCATATCAAAGCCTTTCCCACAATACATCCTTCGAAATAATTAATCTGCACCTAGTTGCCCGTTCATTTTCATTTGCAGGAAATCTGAAAAACATTCATCCATTAATAATGTGATTTTAATTCTTTTATACTTTTTCGCCTCCCTCTTCCTTTCATAACCGGGCTTGGGACCGTCTTTGGCGGAATTAAGGCGTAATTTTTGGTTCCACGGGTTTTATAGTGCCTTTTTTTGAGTGAAATGTATAGTCGTTGAGTTTGATCTTCGCTATGTATGAAGGAACTACATGCCTTTAAAATGCACTAACTTGTTGAAATATTGTCTGACAGAAATTTTTTCTGATTTTTTTTTCGCGATAAAATAGTACCTTGTGTTGATATATTTTTCAGCTATAAGCTTAATCAACAAGCTGAAGTGTTGTGTGCTATTCATGTGCTCACCATATTCTACAAAAAGTTGCTTTCCGATGCATGCTACTTGAACATTGTTAAGTATACTATTTAGGGTTTTTTTTAGATAGTATTGTTCCGTCGGTGCAATGATGAAATCTTCTGATATCTTTTTCAGCAGTTTTGCAAATGAAAACTACACCTTCAGAAGGTATTTTCAATAATCCCCTTGTTTTATATGATATCAGAGATTTTGAGCAATTTTCTCCTTGAATGGCTGACAAGCACTGTTGACAGTTCAATACTTTGTATAATTTGAATACAATAAAACCGGCGATGTAGGTAATAACATGGCTCGCAAATTCAGATATGTAGCTTGGATCAGCAGCGTAATTATGTTCATCGAGGAACTGTTCATCGAGGACAAGTTGTTGGTTGCTTTCTTCTTCAAGCATTGCTGGTCGATCAATCGATTCATTTATTGCGCGAAGAGGGCAAGAAGCTTGTGCGTTAAGTACGACGATTTCCTCTAGAGGTAAACAGTTTCCCATTCCCCCCTCTCGAAGCTGGCACCGAAATAAAAGTTTTTTGTAGCTGGCAGTAAATTGTCTTACAGTCGGGTTATTATTATAGCCGAGACTTGATCTGATGGATGAAAAAAATAGCTCAATGTGGTCTTGATTTAGCTTATAGAGAGGAACAAATTTTAGCATGTTATTGGCTATAAATGTGTCGTATATAACTGTTAGATTTCTCAAACCAGCTATCAGTCCTAAAAATCCAACGCTTCTCTTGGAATGAATTATATTGCGCCCTGATAATAGTTTTATCTTTTTAATGTAGGCTATAGCATCAATCGAAAATTGTAGTACAAAACTTGAATTATTTGCACAAAGCGCCTTTTTCAAGAATTCAAATTCTGATATCCTTCTGCTATTGAGAACATCGAAGATGTCGTTAAATGTTCGTATGAACTTTGAGGTTGCCTTGCTTCCGACGAATTCTTTGCATTTTAATACATCTCGGCAAAAATCAATTGCATCAGCTACTGACTTGCTGAAAGTTTGAACTGCTAGTCGCACTTTCATCTTTTGCTGCTCAAAGTGCACATGAGCCTTTCGAAGCTTGTTCCCTAAATGCAAACCTTCTTTTTCCTGGAGTTGCAGCAACTTTACTATGTAGTCCCATTTAACGAACTGACCATCACCATCCACCAAAACCTTTAAATCGGCTAATGTGTTACGGACAAGTTTTAACATATGGCACGGATCCGGGTGTAGCACAATTTTTCCTTCAAAACGATCAATTTTGATGTACCCTTTGGAATTAATATCACGCACATCAGAACCCAATAATTTGGACATCGTAAAATTTGCTGGTGCCCCATCAAAGGTGATTCCTACAACGTGCACCCCTGTGTCGAGAAGGTCGCTTATACATAGGGAAACCATATTTGACTTCTGCTCGGCGTTCATGTTTACGATGGGGAAATACGCAATTGGAATTTTCCAAGGTCTATTTATGAATACTGCCATAAAGACTATGATTTGCGAAGCTAAAGTCTCGGTATTACCACCATCACCCACATCTACAAAGCCATGTGCTCGTTCTCCATCCCAATCGATGTGCTGCCGAATACAAATTTCATCGAAGACCAAATTAACAAATATTGTTTCATCATCTGAAGCAGTTTCTACAACCTTCTTTATTGCTGCGAACGACTCTTTTGTGAAACCGGGCTTGCAACCAACTTTTTCGTACCATTTTCGTAGCGTCCTTGAATGTGGCAGGCACTTATCAAATGTAGTACGAACGTATTCATATGCCTTGGGCGACAGAAAATTTAAGTTTAGTGCAAATACTTTTATTTCATTGCAATATGTTTTCGCTTGTTTATTGCCTCGACTTTTGAAAATCTGCCGTTCAATAATTTTCTTATTAGGCCCAACAATATTCTCCAAAGCTTCACTCATGCCCTCACATATCAAATTTCGATTTTTCAATGATGCGAGCAACTGCTTCATGCCGTTGACTTTCACCACTTTTCGTTTTTTGTCTTGCCGAAGTGTATTAATCAATTTTTTCTTGTGCTGGAGTTTATTTTCAAGAACTTTTATTTTTGCTCGTAGCTTCGTAATTATTTGATTCTCGGGGTAGAATTCGTTTCGATAATTTCCCTATTCAAATTAAATCATGTATAGAAAAATATCTACAAAATTTCATTCCCTTGCGACGAATTCCCACATTTACCTTCTAAACAAACGGATTTAGGGAGAGGTTGAATACAAAAGACTACACAATTGACAAAACAAAAGCAAACTCAAAATTATTTCAAAAATGCTAGGTATCTTTTAATATAAAGACTAATTAGTTCAAAATTATTTTTATTCATTGAAAATCTTAATATCAATACAATAAATAGCATTTATGAAATACATGCTTAAAATTAAAAGAATAATACTCACAACACTGGGACTATGCACTCTGCTCTCAGTCTCCAATTGATAATACTCGTTTTGCACCTGCAATTAGAGTTCAATATAATTCATTTCATGAAAAACTAGGAAAGCTATGTTTACATCAATTTCCATCAAATTTTCTTCAACCGGGCAGGCTTCCACGAACGTGTTTTCTCTGCTGTTCAGCCATTGTGTGCGTGAAGTCTTTAAAAATATATGAAAATCATGTTTATTTTTTATTTATTGCTTTACCTCGCTGACATAAGGTGCGTCGAGTAAAACAAGATTGTTATCACGTAAAACCTGCAAAATACCATTGAATTTTCTTATAAATTGCCCAATAACATAAACATACCTCAAAAAACTCTCCGCTTGCAGGTAATGCAACATCTTGTTCGGGCCGTAAATTGCAGCACTCATATTCAACCTACAAAGTGAGGAAACTGCTGTTTTATATTATAGATTTAATTAAAATTAGAGTACCTCGTCATTTGATGCAGATATTATTTTTGATACAGTGGTGTCGTTACTCCACGTCTGCAAAAAACAAAATTTAGAAACATTTTGAAAATATTTCTTGAACTCATAATGACTTACTGCATAGGTAGATACTGGAACTTGGGTCGGGAGGTGCGCAATGGAATTCTGAAAAGAAAAACAACCTAATGTAAGCATATTTCTTCAAAAGTTTGTGCTTTATATTACCAACTCAGGAAATGAAATATTCATTTCATCGGCAACAGCATCGAATTCATTAATTTCAACTGCTTCACTGGTGTCGCATGGTTCCTATAAAGCACAAGTGAGGATAATGTTACAAGCTTAATATAAACTTATTTACCATCCTCGGCGATGAAATAGCTTCCCCATTCAGCGAAACGCTTGAAATTATTGCAGTTGCTACGCCGCTTGAATTTTCTTGCAAAGATAAAAATATGACTGAGTTCCAAAGAGATTCATAAAAGTGAATATTTTACCAATTGTTGTTCATTAACCTGTACCAAAAGTGGAATTGCGCCTTCTCTCAACACTGTTCTGGTTGCGAGTTTAATTAAATCGCTTTCCAAAAAGTGTTCAGAGCATATAAACGCCTTTTCCACATTAGTTCCGTCGAGATTAATTAGATTGCACCAAACTGCCCGTTCGTATCCATTGGTAGGAAATCTAAAAAGCGTTTATTGATTATTAATTATGTGATTTTTGTAAATGCTGAAGAAAATAAAATTTATATTTTTTTCAACTTCATATATTTACAGTATGATTTAGCATACTGCTAACAAAAGAATTAAAAATTTAAAATCTTTCATACAATAATATGCTAACAAAAACTTGCCCCCTAAATCTAGGCGATACTGCGCGAAAACTAACCGAATAAAATGGTCGCCTCCAAAATGTAAACAAGAACATACATGAATTGGCGGCAGTAATTTTGATTGAAAAATCACTTTGAAATATTATCTTTTATTTTCTATTGTTTGTGTTACTACTTACCTATGAAATGATACTCCTGTCGGCCGGCGGTGGCTTCTATTATTGCATGTTACCACGATACACTTCATTTTATGAATTTCTTCACAATAGTCTGTTTTCCCAAAGAAATACAGTTTTCTTTCACTTACAATTTAACAGATATTTTGTTATTTATTGTCTTGTTGATGAACAACGCAAAAATAACAAGTTATCACTGATTTTAACCGAAAAATTACACTCCGAACTAATTTGTTTACAGTCTTTCACAGCCGAATTTGACAGCGAATGCAACAAAATCATATGATAACACTTTGAGAATGGAACACTGGAGTGGAACATCAACTCAAATTTTGTCATCATCTCCCGATGCGCCACGAATGTTGCTCTTCTGATTTAATTTTGGAAGGGTGTAGTCTAAGAAGGGAGCTACAGTTTAGAAATATTTGAAAATGTAAAAGTTAACTGCCATTGCATAATTGATTGATAATGTTCCTATTTCAGAGTTGAATGGTTTGTAAAACTTTATTTAGATAAAAAGAAACTCACAGCAAAAACTAAATCGTTTCCTTAGGTAATTACAAATTCAACTACTACTAAAATTATAATCGTTCATTCTTTTATACTTTTTCACCTCCCTTTTCCTTTCATAATCGTCTTCAGCGGAATTAAGGTGAAATGTATAATCGTTGAGCTTGACCTTCGCTATGTGTGAGAGAACTACATGCCTCTGATTTATACTAATTTGTTAAGATATCGCCTAACAGAAATTTATTCTGATTTTAATTTCGCAATAAAATAGTATTATGTGTTGATGTATTTTACTGCTATAAGCTTAAATAACAAGCTGAAGTTTCGTTTGTTGTTCACTCGCTCACCATGTGCAACAAAGAGTTGCTTTCCGATGCATGCCACTTGAACATTTTTAAGTATACTATTTAGAGTAAATAAAAGTTTCTCGTAGCTGGCAGTAAATTGCCTTACAGTCAGTATATTGCTATAGGCGAGACTTGATCGAATAGATCAAAAATAGCTTAATGATATCTTGATTCAATTTATATGAGGGAACAAATTTGAGCATATATTGGTTATAAATACGTCGTCTATTACTGTTGAATTTCTCAAACCAGTGATTAGTCCCAAAATGAATTATCCCGTGCCCCGATATTAAATTTGTCTCTTTGATATAGGCTATAAAATTGATCAAAAGTTTGAATACAAAATTCGAATCATTTGTTCAAAGCATCTTCTTCAAGAGTTCATATATCCTTCTGCTTGTTAATAAAGATCAATTATTTCGAAATTACTTTTATTCATTTGAAAATTCAATAATATAATAAATGAAATTCATTCTATATATGCCTACAGTTAAAAGAATGATTCTAACAACTTCGGGATTCTGCTTTCCGCGTTCGAGGATGGAATAGCTTCCACATCCAGAGAGGCGCTTGAAATCAATACTGTCGTTCGTTGCATTTGCCTGCAAAAACAAAAATATATCTGAGATCCAGATGAGATTTATAAAAGTAAACAGTTTACCGATAGTTGCCCATTAATAATTTTTTCATCTCCATACATTCGTATGTCCAGTATCATTAAACAGACTCCTGGAAAAAGAAATAAAATTGATTTCATTAATAAAACTATTCAAGCAATATGCAAGCAAAACTTGCCCCCAAAATGCAGGCGCTACTACGCGAAAACTAATCGAATAAAATGGACGCCAGCGAAATGTAAACATAATCATGCATGAATTGGAAGCAGTGATTTTAAGTGAAAAAACACTTCTAAATATTGTATTGTGCTTTCTACATATTATGTTGTTACTTACCTATGAAATGATACTCCTGTGGGCTGACGGCGCGTTCTATTATTGCATATTTTCACAATGCACATGATTTTGGAAACTTCATTTGCATTTTCCTTCTTTGCCGTCGAAATATATAGTGTTCTCACTTGCAATCTAACCGATAGATTGTCTCTTATTGTCTTGTTCATTAATAGCGCACAAATCACAAATTTTCACTGATTTTAACTAAAAATCCCACAGCAAACGAGTTTGTTTACGCGGATTCACAGCCGAATTTGACAGCGAATGCAAAAAAATCATCTGATAATATGAAGATTTCTCCTTATCGACAGCGAGAATTGATGACAAGAAAAATCAGTGTTCCATTAGCATCGGGCCGTTCCTGTTAGCTACCTGTTCCAATGCCTAAGATTAATAAGAACTGGATGGGTTAAGCCAAAACATGACCATTAGTAGGCCGACTTTGCTGGCTAACTTACATGGCGTTATATGAAGAATTTTGGAGGTGCCAACAAAAATTCGAGGTTTTGTACGGTTTAGAGACGGATTTCTACAGTGAAATCCAGATGATCCGTGGAGAACACAATAGCGCTCCTAGTGAAGTGAAAATTATTTCAGTTCTTATACCCGTTCAGTTTTTATCGCCATCCAAAGTGAATTGATAGGAGGTTGTTTACATCTCAACACTGAGCTATCAGTCGGAGGTGCAAAACGTGTGCTTCATTTGCTCGTCTTGGAAAGTTTAGGAGCACAATGGGCTATACAAGGTGAATTTATAGCATGCACGGAATGCGTTCGGCACGTTTTTTATTCGGAAAATAGTATATATGGCGAAATATAAGCATTCGCTAATGCCGCGGTTGGGTGACAGCTACCGGAAGCTTGTCCATAGTAGGCCGACTAATACATATGCAAATTGCTACCATATGGCTTGTATCTATCGTCAGTTTTGGTTAAGCTCATATAAAATGCATGAGAAAGCATGCGTTTCTGCTCTCTTCCAAGTGAACAGTCTGTCATTTCCTCCCCGTCTGCCTCTTGCTGGTCACTTTCTTGTCCCAAAAGCTGACTAGGTGTGAACTGACTGTCAAGTTGACTGATGCAAATTGGCCAATTTGCAAGTTTCGTCGCGAATTTTATCCGATATTAAAACTGTGGAAAGTGTTCGCGATCTAAATTCGGTCCAAGTGTTTGAACATTCGATTGGAGTTTGTGATTCAAGTGACTTTAACGTGTGACACGGTGTAATTAACTTAGAATTTTAAAATAAAATGTGTAGTGCCTTCGTGAAAAAATCATAGTGGAAAAGGATCTGTAGGTGTTTCCTTTCACAAGTGAGTGGTTATTATATTAATGTTTTGCATGTTTTTCATACAATGCTGAAGGTTTTTCAAATCGAAAGCAAATTTTTGGTATTGTATGAAAATTTGTTTACATTGAGCAGCAGCCATTTTTGCTTGTGCAATTTGGCTCTCTCTAAGGTTGTAAACAAGAGCGTAGCAGTACGAAAAGTGGTCGCAGGGGTTGTTGCAACCATATTGTCACGTGGTTGTCCACTCCAGTATTATTTAATTACTCAATGAGCGAGGCATACTTTGAGAATGGAACACTGGAGTGGAACATCAACTCAAATTTTGTCATCATTTCCCGATGCGTCACGAACGTTGCTCTTCTGATTTAATTTTGGAAGGGTGTAGTCTAAGAAGGGAGCTACAGTTTTGAAATATTTGAAAATGTAGAAGTTAACTGCCATTGCATAATTGATTGATAATGTTCCTATTTCAGACTTGAATAGTTTGTAAAACTTTATTTAGATAAAAAGAAACTCACAGCAAAACTTAATAAGCAGAAACTGAATCTGTTCCTCAGGTAATTACAAATTCAACTACTACTAAAATTATAATCGTTCATTCTTTTATACTTTTTCACCTCCCTTTTCCTTTCATAATCGTCTTCAGTGGAATTACAGTGAAATGTATAATCGTTGAGCTTGACCTTCGCTATGTGTGAGAGAACTACATGCCTTTAAGGTATACTAATTTGTTAAGATATCGCCTAACAGAAATTTATTCTGATTTTAATTTCGCAATAAAATAGTATTTTGTGTTGATGCATTTTACTGCTATAAGCTTAAATAACAAGCTGAAGTTTCGTTTGTTGTTCACTCGCTCACCATATGCAACAAAGAGTTGCTTTCCGATGCATGCCACTTGAACATTTTTAAGTTTACTATTTAGAGTAAATAAAAGTTTCTCGGAGCTGGCAGTAAATTGCCTTACAGTCAGTATATTGCTGTAGGCGAGACTTGATCGAATGGATCAAAAATAGCTTAATGATATCTTGATTCAATTCATATGAGGGAACAAATTTGAGCATATATTGGTTATAAATACGTCGTCTATTACCGTTGAATTTCTCAAACCAGTGATTAGTCCCAAAATGAATTATCCTGTGCCCCGATATTAAATTTATCTCTTTGATATAGGCTATAAAATTGATCAAAAGTTTGAATACGAAATTCGAATTATTTGTCCAAAGCATCTTCTTCAAGAGTTCATATATCCTTCTGCTTGTTTATATTTCGAAATTACTTTTATTCATTTGAAAATTCAATAATATAATAAATGGAATTCATTCTATATATGCCTACAGTTAAAAGAATAATTCTAACAACTTCGGGATTCTGCTTTCCGCTTTCAAGGATGAAATAGCTTCCACATCCAGCGAGGCGCCTGAAATCAATACTGTCGCTAAGCTCGTTGCATTTGCCTGCAAAAACAAAAATATATCTGAGATCCAGATGAGATTTATAAAAGTAAACAGTTTACCGATAGTTGTCCATTAATATTTTTTTCATCTCCATATATTCGTATGTCCAGTATCATTTAACAGACTCCTGGAAAAAGAAATAAAATTGATTTCATTAATAAAATTATTCAAGCAATATGCTAGCAAAACTTGCCCCCAAAATGCAGGCGCTACTACGCGAAAACTAATCGAATAAAATGATCGCCCCCGAAATGTAAACATAAGCATGCATGAATTGGAAGCAGTGATTTTGAGTGAAAAAACACTTCTAAATATTGTATTGTGCTTTCTTTATTTTATGTTGTTACTTACCTATGAAATGATACTCCTGTGGGCTGACAGTACTTTCTAATATTGCATATTTTTACAATGCTTATGATTTTAGAAACTTCATTTGCATTTTCCTTCTTTCTTTCTTGTTCATGAATAGCGCACGAATCACAAATTTTCACTGATTTTAACATAAAAATCCCATAGCAAACGAGTTTGTTTACGCGGATTCACAGCCGAATTTGACAGCGAATGCAAAAAAATCATATGATAATATGAAGATTTCTCCTTATCGACAGCGAGAATTGATGACAAGAAAAATCAGTGTTCCATTAGCATCGGGCCGTTCCTGTTAGCTACCTGTTCCAATGAGGCATATAATTGTGTAAAAGATGCTTTGAGAATGGAACACTGGAGTGGAACATCAACTCAAATTTTGTCATCATTTCCCGATGCGCCACGAACGTTGCCCTTTCGATTTAATTTTGGAAGGGTGTAGTCTAAGAAGAGAGCTACAGTTTAGAAATATTTGAAAATGTAAAAGTTAACTGCCATTGCATAATTGATTGATAATTTTCCTATTTTAGCCGTGAATAGTTTGCAAAACTTTATTTAGATAAAATGAAACTCGCAGTATCATTTAATAAGCAAAAACTAAATCTGTTCCTTAGGTAATTACAAATTCAACTACTACTAAAATTATAATCGTTCATTCTTTTATACTTTTCACCTCCCTTTTCCTTTCATAATCGTCTTCAGTGGAATTACGGTGAAATGTATAATCGTTGAGCTTGACCTTCGCTATGTGTGAGAGAACTACATGCCTTCAAGGTGTACTAATTTGTTGAGATATCGCATAACAGAAATTTATTCTGATTTTAATTTCGCAATAAAATAGTATTTTGTGTTGATGTATTTTACTGCTATAAGCTTAACTAACAAGCTGAAGTTTCGTTTGTTGTTCACTCGCTCACCATATGCAACAAAGAGTTGCTTTCCGATGCATGCCACTTGAACATTTTTAAGTTTACTATTTAGAGTAAATAAAAGTTTCTCGGAGCTGGCAGTAAATTGCCTTACAGTCAGTATATTGCTGTAGGTGAGACTTGTGATTAGTGAGTGATTAGTCCTAAAAATCCAACGTTTCTCTTTGAATGAATTATCCTGCGCCCCAATAATAAATTTATCTCTTTGATATCGGCTATAAAATTGATCAAAAGTTTTAATACAAAATTCGAATTATTTGTACAAAGCATCTTTTTGAAGAGTTCATATTTTCTTCTGCTTGTTAATATAAAGACTTATTATTTCGAAATTACTTTTATTCATTTGAAAATTCAATAATATAATAATTGGAATTCATTCTATATATGCCTACAGTTAACAGAATAATACTAACAACTCCGGGAATTATTTGTACAAAGCATCTTTTTGAAGAGCATATATCCTTCTGCTTGTTAATATAAAGACTAATTATTTCGAAATAACTTTTATTCATTTGAAAATTCAATAATATAATAATTGGAATTCATTATATATATGCCTACAGTTAACAGAATAATACTAGCAACTTCTTTTGAGGATGAAATAGCTTCCACATCCAGAGAGGCGCCTGAAATCAATACTGTCGCTAAGCTCGTTGCATTTGCCTGCAAAAACAAAAATATGTCTCAGATACATATGAGATTTATAAAAGTAAACAGTTTACCGATAGTTGTCCATTAATAGTTTTTCCAGCTCCATAAATTCGTATGTCCAGTATCATTTAACAGACTCCTGGAAAAAGCAATATGCTAGCAAATCTTGCCCCCAAAATGCAGGCGCTACTACGCGAAAACTAATCGAATAAAATGGTCGCCCCCGAAATGTAAACATAATTATGCATGAATTGGAAGCAGTGATTTTGAGTGGAAAAACACTTCTAAATATTGTATTGTGTTTTCTACATTTTATGTTCCTACTTACCTATGAAATGATAGTAGGTATAGAATACCAGTTCTAATTCACTTTTTCCATACAAACTTCAAATGTTGTCGAGGGTGAGTGTCTTGGGTGGATGGGTGTGTATATTAGGGTGGTATCGGTGGATGCCAGAGATAAGAAGGTGTGTGTCCGGGATATGTGTGGATGTCTTGGATGGTTGCGGTGAGGGTGTGGATCTAGGGTAAGGGGATATGTGTATCGGATTAGTGTAGATGTGGGCCTTAGGTATGTGGAAATGTGTATAAGACTGGTATAGTTGGGTGCCTGGGATAAGAAGGTATGAGCCCGGAATAGGTGTGGATCTCTTGTGCGGTTGCCGGGGAGGGTGTGGATCTTAGGTATATGGGTGTCTGTATCAGATTTGTGTAGGTGTGGGCCTTAGATATGTGTATCAGTTTGGTATAAGTGAATGCCGGGGGGGTGAGAAGGTATGGGTCTAAGGTAAATACACATCTGTATCTTGGTTAGGTAGGCAAGTGTTCTGGGTCTTAGTAGCCTCCAGCGGTTAATAGTGGAACTGAAAAGTTGATTTCTGTCTAGATTAGTCCCGTGTTTTCAGTTAATTGATTAAAGACTTAGATTTCCCAGCGTGTTTATGTAGGGTCAATATAAATGTTTAAGCCTTTGACGCTTTTAGCGATAGATAATTATACTATCCATTTTTTTTTTATTCATCTGGAAGGATTTCCTATATATGTCTTAGTTTTAATAATCTTTAGAGGTTACATATAAATTTCATTCATCCATTCATTAATTATATAAATTTTTCTCATTACAAAGAAAATACGGATATCAATTCCTAAATATTCCCATGATATTTTTTTATCAATTTCACAAGTCCATGTGGTAAAAAGGTCAAGATATTTGAACCCATAAATTATTTACATGGCCATCTACATTCTACAGACGATCCTTTTCAATCTCAAGTACCTCCCGCATCGTTTTTTCTTATCGCATGCATCCATATGTGACATATTCTTGAAGATGTTTTTTTTCACACGTGATATGGAGTGAGTTAATCTTTTCCATGTTAGGGAAAGGCTATTAGTACTTGTGGTTAAATTTTATGAGGTGATAATTGGACATGGCTTCTAGTGATCGTATTGATGAGAATAGAAGCTAGTTAAGTGAGATAAATGTATGGTGATTATGGGCGCATGATTTATGAGGTGTTGCTTGTGGTAATCCCTATGATGGGAAAATCGGGTAGTGTATGCATGTTACTTGATAGATGTGGAAATTTGAGTATGAGAATTTTGAATGTTAGAAACAATGCATGTATGGAATGTGTTAAGAAATAAGAACATTATGGATGATAATTTATGGAGCACTTTGGTTTTTTGTAGCCGGTGATGTTTTAGGCGTATAGATCAGATACAGAGTATATGATGATGTTTTTGGTGAGAATTTATGATGTTTCGTCTGCAGTGAGGTTTAAGGATGGGATTAGAAATTCTTGGTTGCCATTAAATCGTGACAGGAGCATGCTATTAATTTATAATTTATGGCTTTGGAAGAGTATAAAAGGGAAGCTGAAGGATTATTGAAATCAATTCTGATTTAGCTCGTCTCTGCGACAGAATAACGCTTGAGTTTAGATCGGAATTAAGTTTGCGAAGTTTTTTTTGCAACTTTAGTAATCACGGCGTAGTGGACACGAATAATTTTCGGTCCTCGCCACTCTATCTGCGGACTATCCGCTTGTTTAGAAAATTTTATTTAAAACAGCGATTCTTGGGAAAGAATATAGCAATCACGGCGTAGTGGACACGAATAATTTTCGGTCCTCGCCACTCTACCTGCGGACTATCCGCTTGATTAGGAAATTTTATTTAAAACAGCGATTCTTGGAAAAGAATATAGCAATCACGGTGTATTGGACACGAATAATTTTCGGTCCTCGCCACTCTATCTGTGGACTATCTGCTTACGTAGGAAATTCAAAAAAATAATATTCAAAATTTTTATAAGGCTCCTTATACTACGCCATCATCTTCGGAAGAAGCGAATGGCTCATACATTTTTGTCAGCTTTGTAGAAACAAAAATCTTGCTTCAGCACGCTTCTATGCAGGAGCAATAAAGTGTTTGGACAACAAGTCTCCAGTTCGAAGATTTCATTGATTTAGGACAACCAACCTCCTTTTGTCAGCTTCAAAGTAGCAAAAAGTCAGATTCAACACACTTCTACGCAGGAGCGAAATAGCATTTGGAACGAAAAAATCTCCAGTTTGCAGCATTTCTTTTCAACGTAATCAACGTAAATTATATTCAGGAAGACGTCGGGAGTTAGTTAAGAATTCTTTGTATTATATAAATTCACTGTTAGTAAAGTATAAAGAGTAAGATGTCGGTATCCATACATAAACCCTTGAAAAGAAAGTATAATAAAACTCCTAATAAACAACACTGTCACTTTTGCGATGTTGAAGTTAGTCAACAATTTTTCAAGAGCCATTTGAGGAGTAATGAGCATAAAAAAAATGCATCCCAAATCAATAGTGATGATCAGGGAAAAGTGAAGAAAATTTCACAGGCATTTGCTACTCGAATAGCAACATACCAAGTTTTTAACGAAAATGAGAAACTCAGTATTGAAGAGTTTTTAAAAAATGAGAGCCATTGTTTCAAAGACCTTATTAGTGCTCAACTTCAAGAGCTCATGGCTGTAAAAGTCAATTTAGAACTTTTTGCCGTTTTTCTAAAATTTGATTTAAGTAGCCAGAATGATATGAGCAATTTAAAATCATTCAATACGAAGAATGTTATCATTACCAGGGGTTGCGACCTTGAGCATGTTTACAAAGATTTTTGTGGTGTTATCGTGAAAAAAAGTGAGGAATTTCAAGAGAGGGATAGTGGCTGGGCATTCCAACAGGTCCTTTATTTACAGGTTAACGTAAATAAGTATACACCCTTCCATGGGGGATCTTTTCTACCTCTACCAAAAGAGGTAATGTTAAAAAGAGCATGTGTGAATGTTAAAAATTCCGATGATGCATGTTTCGCTTGGGCTATCGTTTCTGCTCTTCATCCCGCAGAGAAAAATTCTCATCGTATTAGCTCATACCCCCATTACACAACTGTTTTGAACTTGGATGGTATTACGTTTCCTATTACTTTCAAAGAGATTCCCATTTTCGAGGAAAAAAATAATTTGAGCGTAAATGTCTATGGTTGGAAAAAAGGGTCTATTGAGGGTCCATTCTATTTTTCCAAAAACAGGCAAGCCTCTAAAAAACATATAAATCTACTTTATGTGGAAAATGAAAGAGGTACCATAGGACATTATTGCTGGATAAAAAATTTAAGTCGACTGGTGAATAGTGGAATGAGTAAAGATGGTCATATGTCTTACCTCTGTGATGGATGCCTTATTAAATTCACCAGCATTGAGCGATATAATGAGCATATCAAACATGATTGTAATAAGATCCATACAATTTTACCATCAGAAGAGGAAAAATATTTAAAGTTTAAAAATGTAGGAAAGCAGCTCAAAGTTCCATTTATAGTCTATGCTGACTTTGAAGCATTACTGCAACCAATAGAGTCATGTTCTCCAGACCCTCAGAGTTCATTTACAGAGACTACTCACATTCATGTACCATATAGCGTTGCATATCATATAAAGTGCAGCTATGATTCATCCCTGAATAAATTAGAAATTTTCAGAGGCAGCGATTGCCCTAAGGTTTTCCTAAGTAGGTTGCAAGAAGATGTGAAACGTATATTTAGGATCTTAAAGATGAACAAGCCCATGCGATTGTCCGATGAGGAAGAAGAGAAGTTTTTAAACGCAGTGTCTTGTCATATTTGTGATGAAAAGTTCGACACAGAAACCCTGAAAGTAAGAGATCATTGTCATTTGACAGGAGTCCTTAGAGGTGCAGCTTGTAACAAATGTAATATTCTATACAGAGTTCCCAAATTCATACCCATAGTCTTTCATAATCTTAGTGGGTATGATGCTCATTTCATATTTCAGAATTTTGGAGGAGATCCTGATAATATTGAAGTCATTCCTAAAAATAAGGAAAAATATATTGGATTTTCCAAACATATGAGGGTTGATGATGAAACAATAACATTAAGATTTATAGATTCCTATCGTTTCATGGGCTGTAGTTTAGACAAACTTGCAAAGAACTTAAGTCCCGATAAATTTCTCGAGACTAAAAGGTATCATTCTGACGATAGTTTGTTCAACCTCGCGGTAAGAAAGGGGGTTTTCCCATACGAGTATATAGATTCCTTCACCAAACTTGATGAAACATGCCTGCCTGCCAAATCATGTTTTTACAGTACACTACAAAATGGTGGTATCAGTGATGAAGAGTATAAGCATGCTCAAAATGTATGGGAAAAATTCAATTGTCAGACACTGGGTCAGTACTCGGATGTTTATTTAATAACAAATGTGCTCCTATTAACTGATATATTTGAAGAATTTAGAAATGTATGCCAGCAAATCTATGGACTAGATCCAGCTCATTATTTTACGGCCCCTTCACTCAGCTGGGATAGCATGCTCAAAAGCACTAAAGTTGAGCTCGAATTGCTAACAGATATTGATATGTACAATTTCGTGAAGCAGGGAATTAGAGGAGGACTCTGTCAATGCACTAAAAGATATTCAAAGGCAAACAATAAATATATAACTTCATATAACCCTGATCTTGAGAGTAACTATATTCTGTATATTGATGCAAATAACCTATACGGTTGGGCAATGAGTCAATATTTACCCATCAATGGTTTTCGCTGGCTAAGCAATGAGGAAATCCAATGTTTAGATATTCTGAATGTTGAGGACACTGCTTCTAAAGGGTTAATTTTATCCGTTGATTTAGACTATCCAGAAGACCTCCATGAGCTACACAATGATCTTCCGTTTTGCCCCGAAAGTCGGATCCCACCTCTTGAAACCTCTAAATGTAAGAAACTGATCGCAGCCGAATCAAATAAACGTAATTACATTATCCACTACAGAAATTTAAAACAGTGTTTACGTGCAGGACTGAAATTAGTTAAAATACATCGTGCAATAGAGTTTAGTCAATCACCATGGTTGAAAAAATATATAGACTTAAATACTGAAATGCGTACTAAGGCAACTAATGATTTTGAGAAAGATTTCTTCAAATTAATGAACAATAGTGTATTTGGAAAAACCATGGAAAATGTGGATAAATATGTAAATGTTAAGGTCTCAACCCATTGGGATAATGTCGGAAAAAAGAAAGGAGCTCATTACTACATAAGTCGACCTAATTTTCATAGTTGTAAAGTAATTAACCAAGATTTAGTTCTCATTCAAATGGATCGAATCAATGTTAAATATGATAAGCCAATTTATATCGGCATGGCAATTCTTGATGTGTCAAAAACCTTGATGTATGATTTTCATTATAGTTTTATCAAAAATAAGTACAATAGTCAGGCTCAACTTTTATATATGGATACAGACTCTTTTATCTATAATGTAAAAACTGAGGACATTTATGATGATATTAAGAACAATATAAATTTATTTGATACTAGCAATTACCCTAAAAATAATGTATATAATATTCCTCAAGTTAACCAAAAAGTATTGGGTAAACTTAAAGATGAAAGCCCCATAGATCCCATAGCAGAGTTTATTGGAACAAAAGCAAAGTCATATTGCATTATTACAGATAAGTCATGTATAAAAAAAATTAAAGGCATCAAAAAATCGGTTGTAAATAATGAAATTGAGCCATCAGATTTTATAAAATGTGTAGAGGATACGAAATTAAAATTATTTAGTAAAATGCATACATTTAGATGTGATAAGCACCTCATTTATACTAGATTAGTCAATAAAATAAGTCTTTCAGGAGATGATGATAAGCGTTTCCTGATTTCAAACTCTTATAATACTTTAGAATGGGGCAATCATATGATAAATTCATAGTTTTAGTTCATAAGAAAACATATTGTATTATCATGTAAGTCATTTTATTATTATATTTTTGTTACAATAAATCATTTTTATTAATCCATGAATTATGGTCTTTTGAAAATCCAAGCCATTTAACAAAGATTTTGTCTCCTTTTGTCTTTAATACCTTTTCCACTAAGAAATCATTCGGATATTTGGTCGAACTCAGTTCCATTATGGTCTATTTAGTTGTCGTTTTTGCTCATCACCTATATTTCTTACGGTTAATGCTTTCTTTTGAGCAGTGTTTTTTAACTGATACCCGGTTTGTTTAGCTGATATGCTGTCTGTTGAGCTATCCGTCTAGCTGATAAACCCGTCTGTTTACCTGGCAAGCTATCCTCTTGAGCTGTCTATTTAGCTGTCACTTTTGCTGATGAGCTGTCTATTTGATGTATAATGCTGTCTATGCAGCTGTCCATTTAGCTGATGCCCTGTCTGTTTAGTTGTTATGCTGTCTGCTGAGCTAACCGTTTAGCTGATAAACCCGTCTATTTAGCTGGTAAGTGGTCTATGTAGCTTTCTTTTTAGCTGATGCCCTGTCTGCTTAGTTGATATGCTATCTCTTGAGCTGCCTGTATAGCTATCTTTAGTTAATAAGTTGAGCGTTTCACCTTACGTGCTATCTGGCATTCGGTAAATTCATTTGATTGTTGGTAATTATCTACCCACAAAAAAATTCTTACTTTCCATACAGTTGCAGTCAGCTTTTTTTACATTTACTTTAAATGTCATATGCTCATCACGATTTACGTTAGGCCTATTGGTTACCAAGACTGCATGTTGATCATCTTCCAAGTTATTCATAGGCGTACATGGGTCAGACAAGAATCTTCACGTCTATGTTGCTCTTCTGGTGAACAAGTCTTGATTAGGAGCAAGCCATTGTTATATGCTCGAGAGTTAATTGATCTTATTTCACACTGATGCATTCTTCATAAGAATGAGTCAAGTCACCATTCTTTTTTATCTGCGTCAGTTTTTCTCTTGACCTCTGTCTATCTAATCTATAGGATCCTCTTTCTACAGCAATTCGATTTCAGTTCTCTAGGTTTTCATGTCTTCATAAGATTTGCGGCCTATGGGACCCTTATTGCCCACTATAAAGTTCCATTGCATTGAAATTATGTTGCGACACTTATGAACTCATCCAATCTGCCCAAAAATCATATGATCACATGGATCAGCCATTTGAATCATTTTGTAAAGCACAAACTTGTTGAATAAATCTCTACTTCATGCAAACCATTGCTAGGGCCTTAACATGAATTAGTTCAGCCTGTTGTTTAGTCGATGTATTAAGGGTTTATAGTGGAACTTATTAAGTATATTGAATCATCTTGGCGTTCTCATGTATGATCAACCCTTTTGGATTATCCGGGATATGCTATGACTGGAACGATTTTTTCCCTACCATTGAACAATTGAGTAAAATTTTGATACCTCTAACTGACTAAAAATCTGTCATTGATCCATTTTCAGAAGATGTTTGAATGGTTTGGAAGACTTGAGGCTGCATCATTACTCACAACCTGTGAAATGATTAAATATCATGGACAAATGTGTCTACATATGTACATTATATTGTAATAGCTATCAAATGTCTATGTATTAGTATCATATGATCGAATGGTCTCTTTATCATGCAAAGAGGGTTATCCACAATCACCGAGCAGTTGAGCCGTCTGATACGATCATGAGTTGCCTGTTCAGCAGTTGAACTTTGGTCAACTTCACACCAATATGTTTTCTCTTTCACACCTGCTAACCCAATTGCCTGACGAACTCAAGGCAGCCTTCTCTTTCACACCTACAACTCGAGTTGATTGGTGAGCAGAAGGTGGTGAAGGACCTTACAGGGCTTCTATCCAGCCTGCCCCGTGGCATGCATGTATGATGATACTCGCAGAGATGCGGAATAACCTTCTACCCAGCCTACCCCATTGCCATGCATGCATGATGACCCATCATCATGCATTATGACGCGTCATAACGCATGATGACCGGTCATTGAATGTATGAGCCATTCGCTTCTTCCGAAGATGATGGCGTAGTATAAGGAGCCTTATAAAAATTTTGAATATTATTTTTTTGAATTTCCTACGTAAGCAGATAGTCCACAGATAGAGTGGCGAGGACCGAAAATTATTCGTGTCCAATACACCGTGATTGCTATATTCTTTTCCAAGAATCGCTGTTTTAAATAAAATTTCCTAATCAAGCGGATAGTCCGCAGGTAGAGTGGCGAGGACCGAAAATTATTCGTGTCCACTACGCCGTGATTGCTATATTCTTTCCCAAGAATCGCTGTTTTAAATAAAATTTTCTAACCAAGCGGATAGTCCGCAGATAGAGTGGCGAGGACCGAAAATTATTCGTGTCCACTACGCCGTGATTACTAAAGTTGCAAAAAAAACTTCGCAAACTTAATTCCGATCTAAACTCAAGCGTTATTCTGTCGCAGAGACGAGCTAAATCAGAATTGATTTCAATAATCCTTCAGCTTCCCTTTTATACTCTTCCAAAGCCATAAATTATAAATTAATAGCATGCTCCTGTCACGATTTAATGGCAACCAAGAATTTCTAATCCCATCCTTAAACCTCACTGCAGACGAAACATCATAAATTCTCACCAAAAACACCATCATATACTCTGTATCTGATCTATACGCCTAAAACATCACCGGCTACAAAAAACCAAAGTGCTCCATAAATTATCATCCATAATGTTCTTATTTCTTAACACATTCCATACATACATTGTTTCTAACATTCAAAATTCTCATACTCAAATTTCCACATCTATCAAGTAACATGCATACACTACCCGATTTTCCCATCATAGGGATTACCACAAGCAACACCTCATAAATCATGCGCCCATAATCACCATACATTTATCTCACTTAACTAGCTTCTATTCTCATCAATACGATCACTAGAAGCCATGTCCAATTATCACCTCATAAAATTTAACCACAAGTACTAATAGCCTTTCCCTAACATGGAAAAGATTAACTCACTCCATATCACGTGTGAAAAAAACATCTTCAAGAATATGTCACATATGGATGCATGCGATAAGAAAAAACGATGCGGGAGGTACTTGAGATTGAAAAGGATCGTCTGTAGAATGTAGATGGCCATGTAAATAATTTATGGGTTCAAATATCTTGACCTTTTTACCACATGGACTTGTGAAATTGATAAAAAAATATCATGGGAATATTTAGGAATTGATATCCGTATTTTCTTTGTAATGAGAAAAATTTATATAATTAATGAATGGATGAATGAAATTTATATGTAATCTCTAAAGATTATTAAAACTAAGACATATATAGGAAATCCTTCCAGATGAATAAAAAAAAAATGGATAGTATAATTATCTATCGCTAAAAGCGTCAAAGGCTTAAACATTTATATTGACCCTACATAAACACGCTGGGAAATCTAAGTCTTTAATCAATTAACTGAAAACACGGGACTAATCTAGACAGAAATCAACTTTTCAGTTCCACTATTAACCGCTGGAGGCTACTAAGACCCAGAACACTTGCCTACCTAACCAAGATACAGATGTCTATTTACCTTAGACCCATACCTTCTCACCCCCAAACTGATACACATATCTAAGGCCCACACCTACACAAATCTGATACAGACACCCATATACCTAAGATCCACACCCTCCCCGGCAACCGCACAAGAGATCCACACCTATTCCGGGCTCATACCTTCTTATCCCAGGCACCCAACTATACCAGTCTTATACACATTTCCACATACCTAAGGCCCACATCTACACTAATCCGATACACATATCCCCTTACCCTAGATCCACACCCTCACCGCAACCATCCAAGACATCCACACATATCCCGGACACACACCTTCTTGTCTCTGGCATCCACCGATACCACCCTAATATACACACCCATCCACCCAAGACACTCACCCTCGACAACATTTGAAGTTTGTATGGAAAAAGTGAATTAGAACTGGTATTCTATACCTACTAATGATACTCCTGTGGGCTGACGGTGCGTCCAATTATTGCATATTTTCACAATGCACATGATTTTAGAAACTTCTTTGCATTTTCCTACTTTTCCGTCGAAATATAAAGTTTTCTCACTTGCAATGTAACCGATAGATTGTCTCTTATTGTCTTGTTCATGAATAGCGCACAAATCACAAATTTTCACTGATTTTAACAAAAAATCCCACAGCAAACGAGTTTGTTTACGCGGTTTCACAGCCGAATTTGACAGCGAATGCAAAAAAATCATATGGTAATATGATGATTTCTCCTTATCGACAGCGAGAATTGATGACAAGAAAATTCAGTGTTCCATTAGCATCGGGCCGTTCCTGTTAGCTACTTGTTCCAATAAAAGATGGATTAAAGTTTACCATGTGTTAGTGCAAACGCTTTCAAAATCTAGTTTTTGTTTACAATCTTAGATGATATAGACCAAGATAGGTGAAGCTTATATTATAGTAGAAATAGACAAACTCACTTACAAAAACACATTTGGAGAGGTTTTCAATTGGAGTTTTTTGAAATAAAACAATCGATTACACGTTTGTATTTAACTTATATAGATACAAACGGTAAAATACTATATTATAATGCGACAACGTACAATGTCATTTGCCTAACTTTGTTATAATTCTACCTTGAAATCGGCTATTTCGAAGGCTTGCACACCCTTCGCCATGTTTCCACTAGGTTCACTAACAACAATCGGAGAGCAAGAAGTATTATGTTTGATGAAATGTCAAAGTTTTGTAAACAAAACCATTATAATTTTAGATTTCGCTGTATGTATCAAATGCAATAGTTTTATAATGTGAGTGCGATGTAAAAGATTGATGTGTAATGTTTTAGCGAAAAGTGATAAAAACTAGATACTTTGTGCTAGGAGGGAAAACACAAGATATTTCAATACCGAAAAGTACGTAGCAATTTCCATAAGAAAAATCAAAAAAAGACGAAATTCATGTTGAAATTAACGATTGTGTTCATTTGTCTTGTGTATTGGATAAGACTTAGTGTGAAACATACAGCCAAAATTATATGTAGTTTTTTCTCAACAATCTCAAATAACTCATAATTTTTAATAGCTAAACTTTAATTGGATCATTTCACCCTTTTCACATCAACTTAATGTAAATCTATATGACAAATTTGCTCTACATTGAAGCTTTTCTAACGTCGCGCGGATACCGATCACTCTTTCGGATGGCTCCGATAGCTTTTTAAATTACTTATGGAATTGCTTGCAGCTACATAAATGAGTTGCATATTTTTAATAATAATTTTTCTGAAAAATTATTAGAGAAGAAAAATGTTAGAAGAAGGTGGTTTCGACGTGTGCAATGATTCTCCTCAGGCCATCACTCTTAGATACACACCTGTGATGGCGACCACCATGTTCAGAGGTGAAGGAGTTAATTTTTAATTTTTCTACTTATGCTAACTCAATATGTTTTTTGTATCTGCAAGTTATGTTCAAGGTAAATTTATCTTGTAAGAACTTGTATTAGCTAAATTTTAATTGGATCATTTCACCCTTTTCACATCAACTTAATGTAAATCTATACGACAAATTTGCTCTACATTGAAGCTTTTCTAACGTCGCTAGGATATCGATCACTCTTTCGGATGACTCCAATAGCTTTTTAAATTACTTATGGAATTGCTTGCAGCTACATAAATGAGTTGCATATTTTTAATAATAATTTTTCTGAAAAATTATTAGAGAAGAAAAATGTTAGAAGAAGGTGGTTTTGACGTGTGCAATAGTTCTCCTCAGGTCATCACTCTTAGATACACACCGGTGATGGTGACCATCATGCTTAGATGTGAAGGAGTTAATTTTTAATTTTTCCACTTATGCGAACTCAATATGTTTTTTGTATCTGCAAGTTATGTTCAAGGTAAATTTATCTTCAAAGTCAAAGTCAAAAGCGCTTTATTTAATACCAATCGTTATAAATTTTTAAAAGAACGTAAAGCAAATTCCAAACAATAAGACTATAAAAAACTTAATGGCCCGAATGGCTCTCTAAATTTATACGTTATCAGTTAAACACATTTAATGAAAAAAATACACTTGCAAATGTAAATTAATTAAGATTATTGGATATTTTTTGATTCAATTGGAAAAAGGAGAAAAAAAACCAACCAGCATTATTCAAAAATTACTTATACTACTAACACAACAATGAACTTATATCCTATACCTAATATGTGACACCCTAATTCTAAATAAGTTCAATCAAAAAAAAAACGTTACCTTATATTGAAACCTATACCTAATTTATAATACAAATAAACAACAATACTAGATGTAGCAATAATGAGATGAATCTAAAAAACTAAGTAACGAGATAAAGCACAAAAACAAAAAATAAACACGAATAATTTAGACATTGTCATTCAGCCACCGATACCTAGATAGTTCCATCTCAGCTCGACCAGCCTCAACGAATCTAGCAAATGAGTATCTCCATTGGAATTGTTGGTCTCGTGAACTCAGATTCGGAGGATATTTTATCTTCTTATCGGTGGCCCGTCGGTATATGTGATATATGATTGGGACGCCGTCAGAATCAAAAACATATCGATTCATGTCCAAATACACGAATGCTTCTGGAGGAGCGAAGCCAGTAGCGAGGCAAGTCACAATATACCCGTCTGTAGGGTGGAACGGCTGTGAAATCCAAGGGTTTTCACTCACAGTTACAGATCTTGCGATATGATTCCGAAGAAGTTTCAATATGAAGATATCGACTCTTGTCACTTGGGCGGTTTGATAAATTTTTCTATTCGATATATAGTGCCTCCAATCCGTCTCAGGCTTTCTGTACAAACCAGTACATGCACGAAGACATTTCCTTTCGAAAACTCTTAATCTTTCCATTGTACTAGCACTCTGGTTGTACCAGATCTGGCATCCGTATGTCAAAACTGGCTTAACCAGGGTCTTGTAACAAATAACTTAGACTTTTTGATCAATGTATCTGGAATGAAAGAGTCGCCGAAGGGCCATGACTACTTTTAGTGCTTTACTGAGCATGATTTTGACATGTTCAGTACAGTACAGATACTGATCGAGATGAACACCGAGGTATCGAACACAGGATTTATGTGGAACCCGTTCTGAACTACCCTCACCAGCCATAATGTGGAAATCCTCCCAATTACGTTTCAGGTCTTGACTGGCCCCCTCCAGCGTTGTCCGAAACAAAATTGTTTCGCACTTCTGCACATTGGTTTTCATTCGCCAACTGTCGGTGTAGAGCTGCACATCATTAAACATTTTTCGAAGATTGCTCTGAACTATTGTAGCTTTTCGGTCTGCCGTATAGATGATCAGATCATCAGCAAACGCTACCAATGATCGCGTTGGCGAGACATTAAAATCAAAGCTGTTCAATAGCTTGCGAATGAATATTGAGAAAAGCAGGGGCGCAGTAACTGTTCCCTGCTGTAGACCATTCAAGACCTTGAATTCGCGCATTGTTGTCAGATTTCCATCAGTTACAACAAATGTTTTCCCGTGTAACATATGACACATCATGGCGACAAGGTGTCTGGGGAACCTGTCCTGAAGAAGTTTGAAAACTAGTCCATCTAAACACACCGTATCGAAGGCTTTCTCCATATCAATGAGACATGCTCCAACACATTCTTTGTTGTTTAGTTTCCAACAGATGTCTGAGGCTACTTTCGTTATTGCATGTATGGTCGAATGCCTGGCACAAAAACCAAATTGGCGATTCGGCATCAACTCATATTTCTCAATGTGGGCGTTTAATGCTCTGTTGAGTATCACTTCAAACACCTTGCTGATGTTAGGCAGCAAGCTGATTGGGCGATAGCTTTTAGGGCATGAAGATACTTTTCCTTTCTTCAAGATCGGAAATACCTTAGCCTTTTTCCACTCATTTGGGAAATATGCAATAATTCCTAATAGCAACCTCAGGCAAATGTCGGAGAACTCTATTTGGAATACCGTCAGTACCACATGATTTTTTGTTGTTTATTCTGCGAAATATGAAACACAAGTCTTCATAGCTGACAAAATAATCAATAAGATTCAAGCTCGGTATGAGGTCAGATATTAATGTTTCATTGAAATGAAGAATTGATTGGCCGTTCAGGCTTAATTTGAAGTCAGAAACTTTTGCTTCAACGACCTCCGAAAATATTTCATTCGTTCTCTCTGGGTTTGGCAGATGAACCAATTCTAAATGTGTTCCAATCAGGGCAAGTTTCTGCAATCCATCACATATAATCCTGTTTCCATTTCTATCCGGAGTCGTGCTATCAATTTCGATACCAGCTCTATCGAGAAGATTTATCTCATCACTAGCGACTTCAAGATTCGATACCTTCACTCGAGACTTCCTGCGGAATAAGCTATTCACTTTCGCGAAAACACCATCTGGGTCCTGTGGGCTAATACCCCTCAGTTTTTCCGCCCATTGATTGCTGACCTCACTCCTGAAGTATGAACGGATTAAGTTCCGGACATTCTTCAGGTGTAATTTCAACAAAGCCAACGAGGGATGGTTGTAGTCCAAAAATCGTCGATAAATATTGTTGACGCGGGTGAGAAGAAGGCTTTTCAATCTTTTCAACCTTGCGATGGTTGGTGTTTCATATCCTTCCATATTGTTTCGATGTTTAATCTTGGGAACAACTTTCTCAATCGTTTCCAACGCCAGCTTCTCTAACTTCGACAAATAGACATCTATTTCATCGTCAGTTAGATTTCTGTTATTAGGAACAATTGAGCAAGCGTTGCCATCATCAGAAGAGGGACATTGCTTCTGGTACTCCCGATTAAACTTCTTTTGAAACTTTCCCCAGTCTGTTATTTTGAAATTCAACCGATGGTTTTCATGTTGAACTGGAATGAGGAAGAAATCATCCCTTTGATGACTGATTTCCATTACGATTGCGTTATGGTTGCTATCGTAAGGAAGCACCTGCAGTTTCCGTTGAGGACTATTGAAACTGAATTCAAGTCTTGCGGCAGCAATGCAGAGGTCCAAATATGAATTTGTCCTAGGGTATGTTGGGAACTACGACCCATATAGGTTGCACCTGTATTCAATTTGGTTCTCTGTTATCCATGATTTCAGGAATACACCTCTTGGATTATTGGTGGCGTTTAGCCATGATGTATGCTTGGCATTCAGGTCACCGGCACAAATATAATAACTATGCAGCCTGTTCAATTCGAGTATTTCAAACAAGGAATTGAGTTCTTCCTTGAACTTGAGAACATTTTGACCAGTTGCATAGGCAGAGATAACGAAGAGGTTATCCCCACCTGGCAGTGAAATTTTGATGACGGACACTTCAAGAAATTCAAAGCTTTTGAATTCGACTTTTTCAATATTTTGGAAACAATAGGGTCTTCTAACCAATATCCCGGTGCCACCTCCCCCATCACCTATTACCCTATCGTTTCTTACGAATGAAAAATCTTTGAATTCCATGGAATGCCATGAATTGAGGTGGGTTTCAGTGAGAAGTATGATGTCAGGCTTTTGCTTAACAACAAATTCAAGGAGATAGTCACGTCGATGTATAGCAACGATGGAGTTGACGTTGATCGATATGAGGCGAAGCCTATCCATGGGAATATGACTGGATGACAAGTTATTATGAGGCATTTGAAAGACCTAAACGCTGAAAAGCAAAGTTAATTTTTGAATCTTGTTTGTCGATTCTCTCCGATAAAAAATTAAGTTGCTGGTAAGTTTTGAGAAGCAGCTCATTATTGCCACTTACATTATTTACATTATTTCCAGCATTTTCTGCTGGTCCTCTAGCGGCGAGTGCAAATGATACTCCAGGCTTGACGAAGTTGTAAGGTATGATATTACGGTGTACTTGTGTTTGCTTCGGAGCAAATTTAACTTTTGCATCTTGATATCGGGAGCATCCTCGATATGATGCTGGGTGACCAAAAACACCGCAGTTAACGCAGTATAATTTTTCTTTTGGCTCCGTCTGAGCCAATTTGCACTCACCGGGAGCATGAACGTCTTTGCATTTAACGCAACGATAGTGCATGGCACAATTGGCAGCCGAATGTCCAAATCTTTGACACCGGTAACACTGGTTGACTTCTCTTTTCTGGAGGCGTTCCTACCTCACCACTCTGAAATTCAAGTACCTTATTTGTTGAAGGGCACTTGGACTGCTCTTATTTGCAATTCGTACCAGGTAAAGTGGTAAATTCTTGCTTTCTATGGTCGACCTTCTTGTCGCAAAGGCTTTGACTGAAACAAAATCAATATCTGGTGCAGCCTCCTTGAGCACCTGAAGAAGATCGACCGTATCCTCTCCGCTGTCCAAGCCCTTCAACAAGAAGGTCTGATTTTTTTCACTTTTTGGGGTATAGGTGAAGTGTGGAACGTCCCCAGAAATCAGCGCATCTTCGGCTGACTTGAAATCAACCAGTGATTTCGTCCTTATAGTTAATTTTTCGGCATTAACTCTTTTGATTTCGAAATTGGCCAGTTTATTTTTGGTTGCCAAAAGCCGAACCATATCTTTTCCGGTTTACCCGAACACGTTGATTGGCGGAACTTTTTCTGTCTTGCTGGAAGCTTTTTCAGAGGAACCAGCAGAAATGCGGGCTGGTTTTTTTCTCCTTATTTTTGTTCTTTAAATATTGAATAAAATTAACGTCATTATCTTGATTAAAATTACCTACGATGTTTTCTTCGATTTCCATATCTTCGGTTAATCCCTCCAGCGCTGCAAAATAATGTTGGCTCTCATTGGTGGTGGATTTACTTGCTTTGTACTTTTCTTCGGCTTTGTTACCTGTTGCCATTGATTTTGTGGGTGCGCCTTTTGAGGCTTCATCCCTTTCTTGAAAAGATCCTTGAGAGACTGTATCTCTTGCCTTAGTTCATCATTTTCTTTCTGCAATTTGGCCATTTGTTGGTTGTCCGCTATTATTTGCAGCTTGCACCCTCCATCTACGGAGTTTTCTTCGTTATGTTTTCTTTTGGTGATTGTCGCCAGTTTCGTATTCGTCGTTTCCCCAGGTTGCCCCAACGGTGGGAAGCCGTCGGGCTCCTCCATACCAGCGGCGAAATTTTCTTTGTGAATTTGTTTTTCGTTACCAATCGAAGTAAAAATATTCGATAGAAATTTCCTGAGTCGATTACTTCGACAATATAAGATTTTTTTTCGATAAAAATTAACTTCGGACTAACGTTTTTAAAAAATTAATTTAATTTTTGAAAACGTTTGACAGGAGCGATTTAAAAGACGTCTATACGCAAAGACTACTACGATCCCGTTGGTAAATTTATCTTGTAAGTACTTGTATTAGCTAAACTTTAGTTGGATAAGTTCACCATTTCACATCAACTTAATGTAAATCTATACGACAAATTTGCTCTACATTGAAGCTTTTCTAACGTCGCGCGGATATCGATCACTCTTTCGGATGGCTCCGATAGCTTTTTAAATTACTTATGGAATTGCTTGCAGCTACATAAATGAGTTGCATATTTTTAATAATAATTTTTCTGAAAAATTATTAGAGAAGAAAAATTTTAGAAGAAGGTGGTTTCGACGTGTGCACTAATTCTCCTCAGGCCATCACTCTTAGATACACACCGGTGATGGCGACCACCATGCTTAGAGGTGAAGGAGTTAATTTTTAATTTTTCTACTTATGCTAACTCAATATGTTTTTTGTATCTGCAAGTTATGTCCAAGGTAAATTTATCTTGTAAGTACTTGTATTAGCTAAACTTTAATTGGATCATTTCACCCTTTTCACATCAACTTAATGTAACCACCCTTTTCACATCAACTTAATGTAAACCACCCTCTTCTAAAATTTTTCTTCTCTAATAATTTTTCAGAAAAATTATTATTAAAAATATGCAACTCATTTATGTAGCTGCAAGCAATTCCATAAGTAATTTAAAAAGCTATCGGAGCCATCCGAAAGAGTGATCGATATCCGCGCGACGTTAGAAAAGCTTCAATGTAGAGCAAATTTGTCGTATAGATTTACATTAAGTTGATGTGAAAAGGGTGAAATGATCCAATTAAAGTTTAGCTAATACAAGTACTTACAAGAGAAAATGTGCGTACAAAATTTCAAGATGATCAATTAAGTAGTTAAGGCGCTTATAATATTAGTTAGGATTAAAGAAGCTTTTAATAAATACTGTGTGTATTTTCCCATAGTTAGCGCTTCCAAACTATCCTCAGCTTTTATTATTTTCATCAAAAAGTTAAATATATACACGTATATTTTTTTGTTATAAAATATATATATTTCGGGAATTAGTTGCTCCCTTTTTGAGTGTTAGTTAAAATAAATAACTGACACTGAACAAGGGCGCAACTTAGTCCCAAAATACTTGTTTATATATGGTAATAAAAAAAACAAAATATAGCATTCTGATGGAAATAATACAAGCTAAGGATATAAATATATATTTTCGCTGAACCCAATTTAAAATTTTCAGTTTGTTAACAAACGCCCAATCAATCAAAAGAGACCGTAAGGTGAGAATGTTCTCAAGTGGGCGGGGTTTGTTCTAATCTGGGATTAAGGGTTTCAGTGCTTTCGGTTCGGTTACGCGGTATCGCAGTTTGTATTTTGGCAATTTTATTTAGCATGGAACGATTTGTTTCGGGTTAGAGTAGCTTATGTCTGGTACCACGTTTGTATACAAATCAAGAATGTGTAAGGTTGAAGTTGTTCTGGTTAATTTTTTGCAAGCCCAGAAAAAGAACGGTAACGTAGAGTAGAAATTCTAAATTCCCTTTTGGAGATATTTTTGAATGCATTTTAGATGGCCAAATTGAATTGGTGGTAGAAAAACTGTATTTGAGCATAGTCAACTCGCGACAAGATCTACAGTCTCAATTCCTCCCCAAACTAGCTGGCCAACGAGCAGCCACCTCAGAGTTCACTGCAAGCATCTTCAGGAAATCTCGAGCGAAGCAACGGTGAAAAGTCAATACAAAGTATTCATTCTTTTTACCAAACATAATAGTTGAGGAGAAAGATGTTCAAAGCGACAAAAGGATTAAATTTGTTTAATAAAATATTATACTGAAATACAAACTGTACGACTAAAATTAAATCTATTATACTATAATATTTTGGCTTGCATTTTTAACCTCAATAACTGGAATTTACGTATAAGTCGATTCCTGGTAAGAGAAATCGTTACCCAAGTCGGAAAATTTTACTTCACCTAACGGATTTCATCCTCTACCATTACTTGATTTGAATTTCTTTCACATGGAATTCAACAATAAGAATGTTTAGCAGTTTGGAGGAAACAAAATGCTTTACATATTCGCGTTTCAAAACTATGCGTCAACTTTCATGATAACAAGTTGGGCAGACTCCAATGTTGTGGAACTGTGCGGAGGATTAACGAGGTTCTTGAAATATAATACCCATCTTTCCTTAACCTTGGTTTCATCAGCGATGATATTGCCGATGTCATCATGACAGAGCGTGGTTTTGGGTTGATAACCAAGTTTCAGGCTTTTCACTACTTTGTATGCTTGTGTTGTTGCTCGCTAGACTTATATCTATACTTCTCAATTGGTCGTCATAATGTTTTCTTTTCTTAGTTCTAATTATTTTATTCGCTACTCTTCTGAGCTTTTCATAGGGATTTCCTCTTCGTCCTGGTTTTTCTACCTACGTGTTTACCTGATTCTCTTTGTCTAACGCATTCTGGGACTCATCATCGAACCAATGGTTTCTTTTGCGCCGGGCTTGATGCCCGATTGTGTGTACTGCGACAGTCTTGATAGCCGCCTTCACTTTCATCCAAAGCACGTTGCTCGTCTTTCACGATGCGTCTGATAAGATATGAGCCAGCTGGTTGTCGAGGGTCTCTATGAAATTTTTGGCCACAGACACTGTTTGGAGTCTTTCAATGTCAAATTTTTGTAGCGGGCTGGTCTTTACTGAATATGCCTTTGACATACGACATCGATAGGTTAATTTGATCAAGTAATGATCTGCGTTACAATTGGCTCCTCGGTGTGTTCGGACGTCAAGTATGCTCGAGGCCCAATGTTGTTGGATCAGAACATGGTCAATCTGGCTTTGTGTGTTGCCATTTGGTGATGCGCAGGTCATTTTATGAATGCGTCGATGTGAGAAGCGAGTCAAACGTATGACTAGATTTCTGCTAAATGCAAAGTTAATCAGGTGCTGGCCGTTGTCATTTGTTTCATTGTGGATGCTTTAACCTGCAGTCATTCCGTGATGAGATAGATCATTGCCAACCTTAGCATTGAAATCACCCAGAACTATTTTTGTGTTGTTTTTAGGCAATGAGTCGAAAAGTCGTTTCATATGATTGTAGTACGTTTCCTTCATTTCTGCCAGATTTTGAAGAATTTTGCATTTACACGGATCACACACAACCGTTCATTGACTGCCTTAAAATCAATAACGTGCAGTTTGAACTCCCTATTCATAACAAATGCCACTCCGAATTCTCACTTTTATGTAGGCTTCCCCCTTGAATATCATTTTCAGTCTAGTTCATTTCCTGAATTGCTAGTATTTTGAATTTATTTTGATTGGCCTGTTGTAACAGGTCCTTACCAGCGATATGACATTTCAGGATCCAGTCCCATCGTTCTTTTCCCGTTTGCGAGATCGTTGCCGTAAGGCGAAACCATTGCGAGGCCCTTTAGTAGGTTTTGAAACATTTTAGGCTTTTCTAGGGATGGGAAGTTAGCCCGTCACCCAAACTCCATTCCGGTGGCATGATTTATACTTCGATTTTGTTATCAGGTGCAGTAGACTTGCCTGCTCCCTCTTACATCCCTACAAAAGAGTAAGTCGGATTTAGTAGCAGGACTGTAGATATATTTTCAGTTATTAGCATTTCTCAGCATTTAATGTTCAATTAGTGAGGAACCAGTAAGCCCAATGTGCGAGCCCGAGACCATTTGCTATCATTTATTTTGGGGGCTTAGGGTGAGGAATCATGAAAGCTGTGGGTTGGGGAAACAAAAAGTTCCCTCCTCCTTTCTCAAACGGGCTTGGGACCGTCCACGGCGGAGTTCTTAAACTTAATCTCACATAGAAGTATTTTCATATAAGTACCTTAAGCAAGACAGGGTATTTATAATATTTTCCAAGATGATAATGTCTTCGAACAAGCCAGGGTTGACGAATTATCTCCGTTCAATACTCCAATTTTTGCTTAACAAATTGCGGATATGAATTTGTTGTACGGTAACTTCTTAAAACTATTACCTTGATAGGGCTATGGGTATAGTTTTCTTAGGTTGAACAAACTCATATTATTTTATTTTTGACCATTATTCCCATATTTTCAGAGAATATTGTACAAAAACAATGTAATTAACACTCAAATTCATTCATTGATACGATGTATAAGAATTATACGGAATTAAGCTCAAAATATAATGTAAGCAACATCAGTCATTTTAATTAATTTAAAAATATTTGAAAGTAGACAGTCTCATTTTAGTTAGTTAATATAATTTAAAAAGAAAAACATTGTTTTAATAACAAATTTTTATTTAAGAAAATAACATTAAATGGCCGTAACATTTAAATATTGATTGGAATGTATTTCTAAAAATTTTTAAACGATCGAAAACTACTCAAAATCGAAAAAGATTTTAACACTTTCTTAACTATACTAATTTTATGAAGAATTTTACTTTTTTACTTAATTTGCTTTAATCATTGGCCACTAAATTAATTAATCTATGATAATAACTATGGATAGATGATTTATCTGTCAGGCATTGCGCAATATAATGTAACATTAAATAAAAGACAGTAGTGATTGGATTAAACAAGGTGGTTGTTAATTTCTTGAAATAAGTTAATGTTCACGAAATGATTCTGCGCTTCTAGAGGGCCGACTCTAGAGTTTTGAAAACGATAAAGCCAGCTATGTATTGCACTTAGTGAGGATAGAAGGATTGGAAATATAATCATGGTCCCTTTAAAATTGATACTCTTCTAGAACAGAAGTCTCGCTCTTCGAAACCTCACTAACATTAATCATTGCACTTCTATCGGTTGAATTATTTAAAGTAACTAGGTAATTGAGGAGTCCTGATGAAGTGCGTGATAAGATGTTTGTTTCTTCAAGAGGAAGGCAGTTCCCTATGCTACAATAATGAACTTGACAATGCGTTATCAGCTGAGTATACATCTTGAATTGCATATCCCAAACGAGAGCGAACACTCGAAAAATAGAACTCTAAATGGTCTTGGCTGACCTTGTACATGGGAACATACTTTAAAACTTGGCTTTTAGTACTTTGTCATGAATGAATGTCGAACTCTGTCAAAAGCATAATCGTGCCAATAAGCCCCTGTTTAACGATAAATACTCCATTTGCTTATCTTAGAGATGTAAGATAGTTAGATGAACTTGAAGCAAAATCAAAAATACTATACGTTGACAGTTTCCTGTAGCAATGCTTGTTCCCTTCAAAATCATAAAGCTTTCTGTTATTTAGAACATCATATATTTTATTAATCATTCGAGTGATTTTTTGGAACGTCGCAACTTTTGTTTAGTAGTTTTGAGGCATTGATGTTTTGTTTTTATGAATTTCTGGAAGAGTTTTGCATTCATCAAACTCCACCATCATCATGTCCCAATTCAAAGACTTGCCTTTCTGAAAATATGACACAATTAAACATTTTACATAAAACAAGTAAATATGTGTCATGGATGCTTAAAACCTGCAACAAATGTATGTGTTTTAGAAAAAAATAGTATTCTACGTCTAGCACTCGTTGCGTGTAGACGTGTTTTTAATTCGCTCCTGTCAAGAATTTTTATAAATTAAAATAATTTTTAAAAACGTCAATTACAAAGTAATTTTATAAACAAACTTATTACATCGTCGAACTTTTCGATCAATTTATCGAGTATCGACTTTACCTGCGAGAAACTTTCAAGAAAGAAAAAAAGTTTTTTTTTCACCGGGGGGGATGGAGGAGCCCGACGGCTTCCCACCGCTGGGGGACCCAGAGCCAGGCATTTTGAAAATTACAAATGATAAAATAAACAAGCGGAAAAATGAACAAGACAATTGTGAGCATGGAAAGCGAATTACGATTTCAAGCGAAGATTATGAAAAAGTAACCATGGAGAATGCAAGGGTTACGAAACAAAATGACGAATTAAAACTCCGGATACAGAGTTTGGAAGATATGGTCCGGACGTTGTCAAATGGGAGCAAACAAAAAGCGAAGCCACAGAATACGTCCGGCAAAAAAGAGCCGATACTAACTAAGAAAAATGAAAAACAGGAAACAACAAGCAAGACCAACGGGAAAGGAGTACCAACATATAAAACGAAATCGCAAGATATGAGCAGACAATCCATGATGCGGAAAATATCCTGAGCGAACGACAGCGCCAATTATTATGCGGTGCTGTCTGCAATGCACGAAGAAATGGACGTCGAGATAGAGAGCAACGATAAGATAGGTAATATTGATAGCGATAATAATTTCATTAAATATTTAAAATTAAAAAATAAGCAAAAGGAGAAGAAGCCAAACGGTGTGTCTGCTGGTCCTCCTAATAAAATTAATGTGGTAAATGAAAAAGTTCCTCCAATAAACGTTTTTGGGCAGCGTGGAGGAGATATGGTTCGGTTATTGGCAGCCGAACATAAAATCAAAAACTTTGAAACTAAGAGAGTGACCGGTGATAAGCTCTCGATCAAGACAAAGACACTGGCTGACTTCAAACAGGCGAAAGATGCTCTTAATAGTGTCCAAGCTCCCCACTTTACATATACGCCAAAGGCGGAAAAAAATCAGACCTTCCTGTTGAAGGGCCTGGACTGTGGGCACCAGCTGTTAAGTTCATGTGTGTGAAAAATTTTGCTACAAGGAGATCAACTGTAGAAAGTAAAATATTACCATTTTATTTGGTCCAAATTTCCAACGACAGCAGTCCGAGTGCCCTCCAACAGGTATGGTACTTAAACTTTAGTGTTGTGAGGTGGGAACGCCTCCAAAAAACTGAGGTCAACCAGTGTTACAGGTGTCAACGATTCGGTCATTCGGCTGCCAATTGTGCAATGCACTATCGCTGTGTTAAGTGCAAAGATATCCACGCCCCCGGTGAATGCAAATTGGCTCAGATGGAGCCAAAAGAAAAATTGTATTGTGTTAATTGCGGTACATTTGGTCATCCAGCATCATACCGAGGATGCCCTCGGTATCAAGATGCAAGAGCTAAATTTTCCCCAAAGCAAACCAAAGTAAATCACAATCTGTTACCTCCCAACTTCATCAAACCCGGGGTATCATTTGCACTTGCTGCCAGAGGACCAGCAGACAACAATATAAATAAAATAAATAATGTAAGTGGCAATAATGAGCTGCTTCTTAAAATCTACCAGCAACGTGAATCGCTTTCAGATAGACTTAATAAGCAAGACCAAAAAATCAATTTCGTTTTTCAAAGTTTAGGTCAACATGCTCCAAAATAGTTTGTCATCCAGTCACATTCCCATGGATAGGATTCGTCTCATCTCGATCAACGTCAACTCCATTGTTACTATACATCGGCGTGATTATCTCCTTGAATTCATTGCCAGACAAAAGCCTGACATCATGCTTCTCACCGAAACCCACCTCAATTCATGGCACTCCATGACATTCAAGGATTTCGAATTCGTAAGAAACGATAGGGTAATAGGTGATGGGGGAGGTGGCACCGGGATATTGGTTAGAAGACCCTATCGTTTCCAAAATATTGAAAAAGTCGAATTCAAAAGCTTTGAATCTCTTGAAGTGTCCGTTATCAAAATTTCACTGCCAGGTGGGGATAACCTCTTCGTTATCTCTGCCTATGCAACTGGTGGAACTGTTCTCAGGCTCAAGGAGGAACTCAATTCCTTGTTTGAAATACTCGAACTGAACAGGCTTCATAATTATTATATTCTTGCTGGTGAGCTGAACGCCAAGCATACATGATGGCTGAACGCCACCAATAATCCAAGAGGTGTATTCCTGAAATCGTGGATAACAGAGAACCAGATTGAATACAGGTGCAATCTATATGGGTCGGAGTTCCCAACATACCCTAGGACAAATTCATATTTGTACCTCTGCATTGCTGACGCAAGACTCGAACTCAACTTTAATAGTCCTCAACGGAAACTGCAGGTGCTTCCTTATGATAGCGACCATAACGCAATCGTAATGGAAATCAATCATCAAAGGGATGATTTCTTCCTCATTCCAGTTCAACACGAAAATCATCGGTTGAACTTCAAAAAAACAGACTGGGGAAAGTTTCAAAAGAAGTTTAATCGGGAGTACCAGAAGCAATGTCCCCCTTCTGATGGTGGCAACTCTTGCTCAATGGTTCCTAATGACAGGAATCTAAATAACGATGAAATAGATGTCTATTTGTCGAAGTTAGAGAAGCTGACTTTGGAAACGATTGAGAAAGTAGTTCCCAAGATTAAACATCGAAACAATATGGAAGGATATGAAACACCAACCATCGCAAGGTTGAAAAGATTGAAAAGCCTTCTTCTCACACACCATCCCTCGTTGGCTTTGTTGAAATTACATCTGAGGAATGTCCGGAACTTAATCCGGTCATACTTCAGGAGTGAGGTCAGCAATCAATGGGCGGAAAAATTGAGGGGTATTAGCCCACAGGACCCAGACGGCGTGTTCACGAAAGTGAATAGCATATTCCGCAAGAAGTCTCGAGTGAAGGTATCGAATCTTGAAGTCACTAGTGATGAGATAAATCTTCTCGATAGAGCTGGCATCGAAATTGATAGTACGACTCCGGATAGAAATGGATAATTTGTGAAGGATTGGATAAACTTGCCCTGATTGGAACACATTTTGGATTGGTTCATCTACCAAACCCTGAGAGAGGGAATGAAATAGTTTCAGAGATCGTTGAAGCAAAAGTTTCCGACTTCAAGTCAAGCCTGAACGGCCAATCAATTCTTCATTTCAATGAAACATTAATATCTGACCTCATACCGAACTTGAATCTTATTGATTATTTTGTCAGCTATGAAGACTTGTGTTTCATATTTCGCAGAATAAACAACAAGAAATCATGCGGTACTGATGGTATTCCAAATGTAGTTCTCCGACATTTGCCTGAGGTTGCTATTAGGAATTATTGCATATTGTTCAACAACATGTTGAGCAATTCATATTTCCCAAATCAGTGGAAAAAGGCTAAGGTATTTCTGATCTTGAAGAAAGGAAAAGAATCTTCATGCCCCAAAAGCTATCGCCCAATCAGCTTGCTGCCTAACATCAGCAAGGTGTTTGAAGTGATACTCAACAGAGCATTAAACGCCCACATTGAGGAAAATGAGTTGATGTCGAATTGTCAATTTGGTTCTCGTGCCAGGCATTCGACCGCACATGCAATAACGAAAGTAACCTCAGACATCTGTTGGAAACTAAATGATGGACAATGTGTTGGAGCATGTCTCATTGATATGGAGAAAGCCTTCGATACGGTGTGGTTAGATGGACTAATTTTTAAACTTCTTCAGGACAAGTTCCCCAGACACCTTATCGCCATGATGTGTCATATGTTATACGGGAAATCGTTTGTCGTAACTGATGAAAATCTGACAACAATGCGCGAGTTCAAGGTCTTGAATGGTCTACAGCAGGGAACAGTTACTGCGCCCCTGCTCTTTTCAATCTTTATTCGCAAGCTATTGAACGGCTTTGATTTTAACGTCTCGCCAACGCGATCATTGGTAACGTTTGCTGATGATCTGATCATCTATACGGCAGACCGAAAAGCTACAATAGTTCAGAGCAATCTCCAAAAAATGTTCAATGATGTGCAGCTGTACACTGACAATTGGCGAATGAAAATCAATGTGCAGAAGTGTGAAACAATCTTATTTCGGACAACGCTGCGGGGGGTCAGTCAAGACCTGAAACGTAATTGGAAAGATTTCCACATCATGGCTGGTGAGGGTAGTCTTGAACGGGTTCCACATAAATCCTGTGTTCGATACCTCGGTGTTCATCTCGATCAGTATCTGTACTATACTGAACATGTGAAAATCATGCTCAGTAAGGCACTTAAAGTAGTCATGGCCCTTCGAAAACTCTTTCATTCCAGATACATTGATCAAAGGTCAAAGTTATCTGTTACAAGACACTGGTTAGACCAGTTTTGACATATGGATGTCAGATCTGGTACAACCAGAGCGCTAGTACTATGGAAAAATTAAGAGTTTTCGAAAGGAAATGTCTTCGTGCATGTACTGGTTTGTACAGAAAGCCTGAGACGGATTGGAAACATTATATATCGAATAGAAGAATTTATCAAACTGCTGAAGTGACTAGAGTCGATATTTTCATATTGAAACTTCTTCGGAATCATATCGCAAGATCTGTAACTGTGAGTGAAAACCCTTGGATTTCACAGCCGTTCCACCCTACAGACGGGTATATAGCGACTTGCCTCGCTACTGGCTTCATTCCTCCAGAAGCATTCGTTTATTTGGACATGAATCGATATGTTTTTTATTCTGACGGCGTCCCAGTTATATATCACATATATCGACGGGCCACCGATAAGAACTTGAGTTCACGAGACCAACAATTCCAATGGAGATACTCATTTGCTAGATTCGTTGAGGCTGATCGAGTTGAGACGGGGCAATCTAGGTATTGGTGGCTGAATGGCAATGTCTAAATTATTCGTGTTCATTTTCAGTTTTGGTGTTTTTCGTTATTTAGTTTTTGAGTTTCAGCTCATTATTGCTACATTTAGTGATATTGTTTATTTTTGTTAAAAATTAGGTATAGGTTAGGTTTATATTATGTTTATTATATTAGGTTAGAGATAAGGTAAAACGCTTAGGTTAGGAACATAGTTATTGGTTTTTTTTAGTATGAGATAATGTTTTTGATTGCATTTATTAGAATTAAGTTAAAACATAATAGGTGTAGGATCAAAGTTCACTGTAGTGTTAAGACGATAAATAATTTTAGAATAGTGTTGGTTGGTTTTTTCTCCTTTTTCCAATTGAATTTTAAAAATATGTAACAATCTTCATTGATTTGAATTCGCTATAGTTTTTTTTTTTTTTTTTAAATGTGTTTAATGATAACGTACAAATTTAGAGAGCCATTTGGGCCATTAAGTTTTTTATTGTTATTGTTTGGATTTTGCTTTATATTCTTTTAAAATATATAACGATTAGTATTAAATAAAGCGCTTTTGACTTTGACTTTGACTTTAGAAAAAAATAGTAAGTAAAAAGAATAATCAACTTATGCATTATTGTTAACACTTACCCTTTATGCAATTTCGTTAAATTTTATGATGTGACATATGCGTTGAGCCGTGAATACTATAGAAAGGGTTTTTGCCGCATATAAATCCTCCAAACATTTTATAACAAACTAGTATAATAAATATTAATTAACAGTGTAAGAGCATCTGAATGCTACAATTTAAGAACCAGAGGCACGCATTTGAAACACTACACTTTAACTTAAATGCACCTAACCCTGTTTGGCAATACTGTGCAGTGTAAGCGCGTTATCAGCGTTGAAAAATAATTAAAAATCGTACTATTTTTAGGTCTCCAATAACTGTTTCTCCTGTAATTGTGATCATGTAGCTGCAAAAATGTAGCTATTGTTAAAAAATCAATAGAATTGAATAATTTAGCAAACATCATGGTTGCGATGTCAACTGTACAGCCAATAATCTGAAATAAAATAAATAAATAAAAGTATTTGACGAAACTATCAACTATATGATTTCAAAAAGTCAGTCTAAATTAGCAGCCTACTCACTTCTTGCTATCTTTTTAATAAGTGAAGTGAATCAAATCCACCAATTGAACTGATCTCTGTTGGTTTCAAATAGGTTTCACACTGCTCACTTGCCTAAAATAAAAAAAAAACAAAAATTTACTTTTTAATTGTGGCTGCTTGGTAGGAACAATGCTAAAACATCAAACATACCGCCAATTAGCGCTAATACATCATTTACTTGCGGAACCTCAAATGCGTCCCAATATAACATCGCCCAAAGTAACAGTTCATCAAATCTCCAAAAGCAAACCAATCGATCATCGACCGCATCGATCAGCAAATTCCAACAGAGAACATTGCCCACCAGATCAACATTGGGGTGAATGGTTGCATTCTGCAAATTAGCAAATATATGCAACCTAAATGGAATTTGCTAAGTATTAGGGTGAATGAATGAACTTGCATACCAAAATGAAATGTAAGCTAATGAAATTTTTTGTATAGAAATTACTTCAAAAATACAATAAAGTATCTGTGTTCAATAGAAGTTGAACAGGGGAGTTTCTTTTCATTTTAACGTTACAGCCGCTTCAGGAAGCAATTTTCATTTCCAGAACATTGGTCCGTTGAACCGGATATCACAGGACTTAGAAAGGAACTCCTCTTGGAGACCCTCAGCCTGTGAAGAGGTTCGTGCAAAGGCCCACGCAGAGCTAAGCGAAAAAGGCGACTATGGACTCATAGCCAAATGCAACGAAGAGTGTGCTTACATCGAAGAAGGAATTTATAAGTTTTAGGCTACTGGTTCAGAACAGTCGCAACTATCTAACGCTGCCAGTGAAGGGTTGCGCCCAGAGCGAGTCAAAACCCCTGTTTTGGTGGGAACTACGGTATTTGGATCTCTTCTCGGGACCTGTTCAAAAGCATGGTTCACGAGAATCAAGGTATTCCGAGCGTGCAGAAAATACAGTATCTCCGAAGCAGCTTAAAACGAGAAGCTGAGAAGTTGATAGGACATTTAGCTATTGTGGGTGACAATTACGAAGCTGCTTGGTCACTATTGTGTGACAGGTACGGCAACACAAAAATTATAGCCCAAGAGCTTATGCAGCGCTGGTGGAATACAAGTATCTGCTCTGGAAACCAAGCAGCAGGGTAAAGGGAGATGGTAAATACAACCAACCAACTGACAGGAAGTCTCAAAGCATTCAACATCGATGGCTTTGACCTTGCCCTCGTATTCATGCCCAACTGCAAACTCGATAAAGATTCAAGGGCTGAATGGCAAAAGCTGATCAGCGACAGCAGAGAGGTACCCAGTTTGAAGAAATTCACAACCTTTCTCACGCAGAGGTTCACATGCTAGAAACGCTAAACCTCGCAAAACCATTCTCAGAGGTGAAACCACAGAAGCAGGTGACCATGCACATACTACACAGGTTTCATCGCTTTGATGTCCTATGTGCAACGTGTGTTTGAATGTGAACAGTTCAAAAAAGGGACAGTGGTTGCAAGACGGGAACTAGTAAAGAAAACACGTTCATTTTTAAATTGTTTGTCCGACAAGCATGGAGTGAAACAGTGCCAATCAAAGAAGACTTGTAAGCTTTGCTCGAAGCAACACAACACATTGATACATGTAACATATGCTACAATGCTAAAATCAGCCTCATAAGAAGCGCCTACACCGAAGTCAACCACCATGTAGATGCAAGCACACAATGCGATGTTGTGCAACACACAGGTCTTGCTTGCAACTGCGCTAACATCAGTTAGAAAAAGTGGAGATCAAATAATGAAACTTCAAGCATTATTGGATATTGGTTCACAACGGTCACTCATAACATAGTCCGCTGTGCAACTTTTGGGATTGTAGCGCAGCCATTCCAAAATATCTATTGGTGGCGTTGGATGCTCAGAGGCAGTAACGACATGAGGAGTTGTCAACGTCACAGCAGCCATCGAAAGTCATAAAACAGACACGTCTCTTAAATTTTCGGCCCTGATCATCCCGAAAATCACAGCTATCTTGCCTACAACTAGCAAAAATGTCACCCTCCCCAATTGCATCAGGAGGTTGAAGCTAGCAGATCCTGAGTTTAACCGCCCTGCCCAAATCGATATCCTACTAGGAGCAGACATCTATGGCAGCATATTAGAACGCTGTTTCATTTCTGACAACCCATGTGCACAGAACACAAAGCTAGGTTGGGTTCTCTTTGGATCGGTAACTCTATTACGTTTGCAGCAACAGACGACTAGGACACCGCTGTGAGCCGATTTTGGGAAATTGAAGAACTTCATCAACCAGCAGACTCATCCCCAGACGATGTGCAAACTGGAAACCACTTCTCTCAGAACACGCAAAGAGAGTCAGATGGGACATACTGTAGCAACCACGGAAGTCACCGCAGTTGCAGACATTATGTAATTAGCAGAGGGGTGTGTAGCCCGGGGTGGCATACTGAGGCCGGCTAGCGCTCAGTCGTGTCGTGGATCTTCCGGGAAACCCTCTGCTCGTGCTGAGCCACCTTACATATAAATACTAGCACATAGGGAAAAGGACGGGAAGGGGAAGGTCATATTGAGAAATGAAAGTTTGTTGTCTTAACGAGACATGGCCGTTTTATTTAATTAAAAAAAGTAATTTACACAGCAAATTCAACAATTAAGAGATACCAATCAAAAACAAACAGAACCCTAAATATTTTTATTATGCAAATATCTTAAATAAGATATTAATAAAAGAATAGCAAATTACAATAAACTGGAAAAATAGGTAATAGATAAAAGAATGTCCAAAAAAAACAAGGAAAAATATTAATCATTGTATTTACTTACTCTCTTCTTTTTCTGTGGATCCTCGAGCGCTCGACGAAGGACACCGAAAACGAGAGGTGGGGTCACTGCAAATTTAATTGATTTTAACTTAATACTCATTAGTTACAGATAAGCTTCATCCTAATATTTAATCCGCCCATGTATTTCCGTTAATTACCGCCTTGGTTTATATCGTTAATTTCATTTACTTTTTCTTCCCCGTAAGTTATTCAATATTTCCGTTGGTTGTTCAATTTAAATCCACTAAGGGATTCTCACTTATTGCAAAGACAATCTTTTCTTGATACAAACTTTTGATTCCACACGTGAAAATTCACAATTCCTATCTTCACTGTAAGATCAGAAGGTGATCAACTCAATCACTTGGTACAATTCACACGATTTAATGATTGTTTTTAGTTTTTTTTTCCTCCACTTTTCGTACCCACTAATTAATTTTTCTTCTGTACAACATACACTAGGCCAAAACCGTTCTGCTACAAAAATCTTTTATTCACTCTTCATCTTGTATCCAACGCAACTATTTTTTTCCACTCTCAAAATTCAATTTTAGTTTAATTTGTTTAATTACTTCACTAAACTCCAAACAACTTTTATTCGCCGAATTTTCACAAAAAAACTTTCTCCGAAGCTGCCAAAGAATTCCACTCTCAAAATTCAATTTTAGTTTAATTTGTTTAATTACTTCACTAAACTCCAAACAACTTTTATTCGCCGAATTTTCACCAAAAAAACTTTCTCCGAAGCTGCCAAAGAATTCCACTCTCCTTCACAAGCCAAATATTCACTTCAATCCCTTTTCTATCCAAGTCCAATCTCCACTGCCCAATTCCTTACAACTTCATCCCGCATTTCACCTCTCCAAATCCGATTCCGCAATCCCTTTTCTCAATTACCGCTGCCGCATCTGGGTAACGTAATCGAAGTTCATTACACTTCGATTCCGCTACCCACACATTTTTGTTCCCGTATCGACAATCACAATAGTATCCATTGACTTGCATATATGGCAATTTACATCCCCAAGAATCGCTTGATTGAATGTAAAGTGTCACATATATATTACGAAAACTGTTGATTTTGCCGATACTCCAAAAAGAATACTTCCGTGCGCCCGGGAGAACTTGAACTCAGGGTTCCAGCAGACCCAAGATCGAGGACTCACGACGCAGCCAATGGTGCCGTGGATGGTCGATCTCCCATTCATCTCATAAGCAACTTCAACGATGTATCTGGGCTTGAGGTTGAATTTTGTTAGTAGGGAAACGTGAATTAATTTTCGTTAGTAAGAAAAATAAAATTTGTTAATGGGAACTAGAGAATAGAATTTGTTAGTATGAAGGAAGGAATTAGGAATGAATAGAATGAAATTTTGTTAGTGGGAATTAATGTAGGGAGTGTTGTTAGTGGGAAGATTAAACTTCTTATTATATTACTAGGGTCTTCTAATTGGAAATCAGGGAAAGGATAGGGTTGTGATGATGTGGACATAAAAATTAAAGGGAAATAGGAAAAATGTTAATAAAAATAAATAAATACACACAGGAAAAGGTAGGAGTGCCCAAAGGAAAGTGACAATGTTAGGGCGGCAATTTGAAGTTGCGAATGGGAGGAAGTTGGTACGCCGGAATTCGCAACAATCGTGGGGACGACCCAGACCCTGAGTGTCTCATTCAGCCGGGCAAACAAAGAAGGTCAGCAGGGGTAATCGAAAAAAAACAAAAAAGTAGACATTCACTGGACGTCCACCATGGAAATATTCTGTCTGGTTTCTGTTTAGGTGATTGGCGAGCCCCAGTATCCGTCACTTAACTCGCTCCTCCCGGCAGACAATGCTCCATCCGAATCATTGTGCACCTAATTCAGCAGTACGATTTCACCACTGTAATAAGTATCGACCGTGCAATGAGCAGTACCCGAATAATGACGTTTAGAAATCGGGATGCTTTTGCTCAGCTTCACCTTATCGATGGACGATAGGTGGTGGTCAACAACTTCGGATAGGTCACCAGCCGCAAGAAAAGACCGACTCAAGGGCACTGAAGTAGACATAAAAGATTCTGCAGACAGGGGCAATAAAACTGGCGCGATGTTAAAAGCGTCCCAAAAATCAATCCCGAGATAAATAGAATACGTTAATGCCGGAACAATCAAAAACCGAATCAACCGAGTTCGATTATTGAATTGAACCAATGCAGTAACGTATCCTAACACGTCAGCCTTATGACCAGATGCCGTGTTGACGTTGGAATGCATCGAATGAAGATACAAACCAAGGTCACGGACGAGGTCAAGGGCTCCCGCTCCCAGGATGCTAACGCTTGCACCACTGTCTAGCAGACCTTTCAATTTGCGTCCCTTAATGCTGATCACAGCATAAGGCCGCTTGTCTTCGTGCGATGCCACGATTGACTCAATGCACGCTCGCTTGAGAAACCGTCGCGTGGCAAAATATTTCCATGATCTGTGGAATCGTGACTTCGATCCTCGCCGCTTGCGATTAGGCTTGCAGTCAGAATCAAAGTCACAAGCCACGTCCAGGGAATTGCTTTGGTGAAATTGGACCTCAGGCAGCGACGTCTGTGTAGAAACATCTACAGACCTCGGTGACTGAATTCCAATTTCCCGAGAAAATGATTGCAGGGGAATAGTAGGATGCGCTTCAGCAGGGAGGGCACCGGACCGGAGACATGAATCGTAACCAGCCGAAAATTCGTCATGCAGTTGCACAGAATCGACTTCATATGTCTGAACTGGATATCGAAGGTTATCCATTTCCAGCCGTTGCCATGTGACTTCAATTCGGCGACACATTCTGACGAGATCTCGGGTGGTTGAGAACTCATGTCCAGCCAGATGCTCCTGCAATCGGATATTCATGTTCTCAAAGACTAGTTCTCGCAGATCCGTGTCCCTCATCGGAGTCCTGAGTTGGAGAGACATCGCTTCAATGGATTCAAAGAACTCTATGAACGGCTCATGAGATCTCTGCTTGCGGGCGAACATATTTTCCCAAATAGGTGCATCATCAAGCCGAGATCCAAATCGCTCAATGAGTTCATATTTCAGCTGACTCCAACTCAAGTCTCCATACAGTTCACGCATCTGCCAGTACCAGTTTTCGGCAGATCCTTGCAGGAGAATATGTAAGGTTGTCACCAATTCACGCTCCGAAATACCGTAGCTTTGAGCCAAGGTGCTAACACGGAACATAAACTGGCGAGCATCCATTCCACCTGATCCTCCATCAAACTTGAATCCCCATTTATGCATGGGAATAAAGGTGTCATCCAACTCGTGTGTCCGGCCATTATCCCGGAACTGATGCTGTGAATGAGGATCTGGCAAATCCTGGGAAGAGCGTAGTGAGCAGCGAGTAAAATTATCGTGCTCATATCGTGTGCGTGGAAACATGATGACTATCAAAAACAATAAAAATCTACAAACCACTAAATACTTTAAGTATATAAAATCAATGAACAGACGGACAACACTGACAATTTGAATAAAATAAATAATTTAATAAATTACAGACGGACAAACAAACGATTCTTTAAAAATAAATCAAAATTTGAATGCCAGAAAGACAAACAGACAAGTAAATAAATATATAAAATGTTAGCACCTAGCCTAAACTAAAATTGAGATTAATTTGACAGTCTCAAAATATACTTTAAACTAACCCAAACCAAAACTTAACTCACTACCCTAAACTAAAATCAATTAACCAAACTCAATCTTACAATTATTCAAACTCAAAAAAAAAATTATTAAACTAAACGCAATCTCCAATCATCAAAACTAAAACTAATAAAAATTACTCAAAACTAACAAATACCGTAAACCCGATTTTCTAAAACTAATCTAAATCATAAACCCTAATTAACTCTAATAATCTATAACTAAAACTAAATTCATTGACTTTAAGATCAAACCAACAAGCTAACGGTAATAAATAAACAATCACTAATGCGATGCCGAAATAAAAGAAAGTATTTGATAAGAAGGGAAATGAGTGCAGGCGAGTGTAAATGGAACTAAATATAATAATTGACTTGCACTTTTATTTCTCAAAATGAATCTCCCCATAGAAGGAAAAGGAAAAGAAAAGGTAATTGAATGGGATGAAGGTTAAAATTTATACAAAACACGAAGCAGACAAACCACAACAGTGCCTGGTATAAAAATGGGATTCGTTGGCGGACTCCGCTCTAATTGTCACCTCGAAGGGCTGACTACGAGACCATTATGAAATACTACGGACTTCATAATGACTCGGACAAGAGCCGCACAAATCCCAAAGCTACCACCAGATAGATGATGGAAGGGCCGAAAGCGTTGGCTAATTCCAAGAGTTGGATCCAAGTCCAACTATCCCGTGTAGGGAGATATAACCAACGACTCAAAATTCGGTGAACCCCAACCAACATCTACATTGCCACAGCTTGACCACTGTCATAGCCGGTGAAGACTGTCAAACACAAAACAGCACGGTAGACGCCACTGCAACTGCGGCGAACCCCGTGATCAAGATTTCAATATTTAACTATCAAAACTCCAGATTATACTTAAAACCATCAATAAAATCATGTAAAAATTATATCCAATCTCATAAAAAAAATTCCAACGAAACAAAAAAAAAAAAAATATAATTTCCCTGGAATGCTCAAACCACTATTCAAGTCAGGCACTCCAGGTACTCAAGCCAAACAAATCTGAAATTGAAAAATTTAAGTTATAATTAAAAACTGAAAAAATCAACTAAAACCAATAATTTGGGCGCCATATGTAGCAACCACGGAAGTCACCGCAGTTGCAGACATTATGTAATTAGCAGAGGGGTGTGTAGCCCGGGGTAGCATACTGAGGCCGGCTAGCGCTCAGTCGTGTCGTGGATCTTCCGGGACACCCTCTGCTCGTGCTGAGCCACCTTACATATAAATACTAGCACATAGGGAAAAGGACGGGAAGGGGAAGGTCATATTGAGAAATGAAAGTTTGTTGTCTTAACGAGACATGGCCGTTTTATTTAATTAAAAAAAGTAATTTACACAGCAAATTCAACAATTAAGAGATACCAATCAAAAACAAACAGACCCCTAAATATTTTTATTATGCAAATATATTAAATAAGATATTAATAAAAGAATAGCAAATTACAATAAACTGGAAAAATAGGTAATAGATAAAAGAATGTCCAAAAAAAACAAGGAAAAATATTAATCATTGTATTTACTTACTCTCTTCTTTTTCTGTGGATCCTCGAGCGCTCGACGAAGGACACCGAAAACGAAAGGTGGGGTCACTGCAAATTTAATTGATTTTAACTTAATACTCATTAGTTACAGATAAGCTTCATCCTAATATTTAATCCGCCCATGTATTTCCGTTGATTACCGCCTTAGTTTATATCGATAATTTCATTTACTTTTTCTTCCCCGTAAGTTATTCAATATTTCCGTTGGTTGTTAAATTTAAATCCACTAAGGGATTCTCACTTATTGCAAAGACAATCTTTTCTTGATACAAACTTTTGCTTCCACACGTGAAAATTCACAATCCCTATCTTCACTGTAAGATCAGAAGGTGATCAACTCAATCACTTGGTACAATTCACACGATTTAATGATTGTTTTAAGTTTTTTTTTCCTCCACTTTTCGTACCCACTAATTAATTTTTCTTCTGTACAACATACACTAGGCCAAAACCGTTCTGCTACAAAAATCTTTTATTCACTCTTCATCTTGTATCCAACGCAACTATTTTTTTCCACTCTCAAAATTCAATTTTAGTTTAATTTGTTTAATTACTTCACTAAACTCCAAACAACTTTTATTCGCCGAATTTTCACAAAAAAACTTTCTCCGAAGCTGCCAAAGAATTCCACTCTCAAAATTCAATTTTAGTTTAATTTGTTTAATTACTTCACTAAACTCCAAACAACTTTTATTCGCCGAATTTTCACCAAAAAAACTTTCTCCGAAGCTGCCAAAGAATTCCACTCTCCTTCACAAGCCAAATATTCACTTCAATCCCTTTTCTATCCAAGTCCAATCTCCACTGCCCAATTTCTCACAACTTCATCCCGCATTTCACCTCTCCAAATCCGATTCCGCAATCCCTTTTCTCAATTACCGCTGCCGCATCTGGATAACGTAATCGAAGTTCATTACACTTCGATTCCGCTACCCACACATTTTTGTTCCCGTATCGACAATCACAATAGTATCCATTGACTTGCATATATAGCAATTTACATCCCCAAGAATCGCTTGATTGAATGTAAAGTGTCACATATACATTACGAAAACTATTGATTTTGCCGATACCCCAAAAAGAATACTTCCATGCGGCCGGGAGAACTTGAACTCAGGGTTCCAGCAGACCCAAGATCGAGGACTCACGACGCAGCCAATGGTGCCGTGGATGGTCGATCTCCCATTCATCTCATAAGCAACTTCAACGATGTAGCTGGGCATGAGATTGAATTTTGTTAGTAGGGAAACGTGAATTAATTTTCGTTAGTAAGAAAAATAAAATTTGTTAATGGGAACTAGAGAATAGAATTTGTTAGTATGAAGGAAGGAATTAGGAATGAATAGAATGAAATTTTGTTAGTGGGAATTAATGTAGGGAGTGTTGTTAGTGGGAAGATTAAACTTCTTATTATATTACTAGGGTCTTCTAATTGGAAATCAGGGAAAGGATAGGGTTGTGATGATGTGGACATAAAAATTAAAGGGAAATAGGAAAAATGTTAATAAAAATAAATAAATACACACAGGAAAAGGTAGGAGTGCCCAAAGGAAAGTGACAATGTTAGGGCGGCAATTTGAAGTTGCGAATCCGGAATTCGCAACAATACACCGTAATGTTACCGTTCAACGACATCGTTGATCGCCATAAAGAGCTGAAGGAATCCTCATGGATAGCACACATCGGGTTCCGGCAACTTGAGCAGCACCTATCTAGCCATCCCGAACGACAGAAGAAATATCATGCATTTATGAACGAGTACCTAGCGCTTGGTCATATGCAAAAGTGCTCAACCATCTATTGCAAGGTGCAGACTGCTATTATCTTCCGCACCATGAAGTTATCAAAGAAAAAAGTTCAACAACAAGGCTACGCGTCGTTTTCAATGCATCCCAGAAAACCAAACGTGGCTAATCTCTAAATGATGTACAAGTGGGACCGACTATTCAGAACAACCTGCTTCATTTGCTTGTGAGATGGCGTACACCCAAATATGTCATCGCTGCTGATAAAGAGAAAATGTACCGGCAGATCCATGTGCATGAAAATGACCTCGATTACCAACGTATTCTGTGGAGAACCTCCAAAAACGAGCCAACCGGACATTATAGGCTGAATACGGTCACTTATGGTACCGCATGTGCACCATTCCTCGGCACTCGTACTCTCCGACAACTAGCGATTGACGAACGTAGCAATTATCCAGAAGCTTTTATGACAATACTTCGGGATTTTTATGTTGATGATCTATTGACTGGCTCAGATTACTTAACGCGCTTACAGCAGCCGCAATGTGAGCTCAGAACAGCTCTTTGAAAGGCAAGTTTCCATTTAAGAAAGTGGTCAACCAACTACGCAGATCTTTTAAAGCCAATTCCAGAATCTGATCAAGAGAGCCAAAAATCGCTACACATTCCATTCTCTGAAGAGATTAAGATACAAAGATTGGAATATCATCCAGCACAAGACGCCTTCTCCTTCAAAGTCCAAAAGAAGGGCGTCGAGAAGCTTACAAAGCGCTTGATTCTTTTAGAAGTGGCCAGGCTATTTGATCCACTTGACTGGCTACAACCCTGCATAATAACGGGAACAATCATCATCCAAACCCTATAACAACAACAATTAGGTTGGGATGAAGAACTTCCTCCATCGGCAGTGGAGGGCTGGCTAGAAACACGAAGCCAGGTTTCATTACTCTAGCAGCTCAGGATCCCAAGGGGGATCAGTGTTAGACGTAGCACGGCCGTGGAACTACATGGGTTCTGTGACGCATCAAAACTAGCATTTGCATGTGCTATCTACCTACGTGTCTTGGGATCAGATGGGTACATTTCTATCAACCGAATTACCGCAAAAACTCGAGTCGCTCCAATTAAAAAGGTCAACGTACTGGAAACCTCCATCGCACGACTTGAACTTTGTGGAGCCGTCTTGCTGGCAGACACTCTGAAGCAACTAAAACAGGCTTGTAATTGGACGGGCATAAAACGTTCTTCTGGTGTGACTCAAAGATTGTGTTGGCGTGGCTCCAAAAACCAGCACCTACATGGAAAGTTTTTGTCTCAAACCGAGTGAATCTCATTCATGACGTCTCAAAAGCACATGAGTGGCACCATGTCACTACAGAAAAAATCCTGCTGACTTAGCGTCAAGAGAAATACGTCCGGAACAATTGGTCCACTCATCCCTTTGATGGAAGGGACCGGAGTGGCCTAACCTAGCGCTATCAGCAATCGAGCAGGAAGCAGTACAAATTGAAGCACATTCAGTGAGTACAGTAGCATCTGAGCTAAGCCCGGAACCAGAAATATTCACAAAGTACTCGTCATTACCTAAGCTACTTAAAGTGATGGCATATAAAAATCGGTTTACTTATAACGCAACGCATCCGAGCCACAAATTCTTTGGACCATTGACTTTCAAAGAGATACAAAACGTTAAATTAAAATGCACACACTTATCACAACAGCATGCCTTTACACCAGAACTACATGCAATACCCAGCAAGGTTGAACTATCGAAAGGTTCCTGAATAAAATTTTTAGCTCCATAGATTGACTCGCAAGGAACGCTCAGGGTTGGTGGAATGCGTCACTATGCTCCAATGAGCGAAAATGCAAAACATCCAGCAATATTACCGCGAGACTCTTTTGCTAAGCTTGTTGTCAGACAGGCTCACTTAACAACATTACATGGAGGCACGCAATTAGTACTGGCGACCATTTGTCAGCAATATTGGATAACTAACGCCCAGTCGTTTGTGAAGAGCATATTGCATGAATACTCCACATGCTTCAGATCTTCTGCTCGTCCCAGAAGCAAACTAATGGGACAGCTACTACCTACCAGATTCCAAGTGGAAAAGTCGTTCGCTCAGACTGGATTAGACCACGCCGGTCCCATAACGGTTAAATGGAACGGCGGACGTGGATCAAAAGGCTCGAAAGCCTACATTGCTGTTTTTGTTTGTTTATCCACCAAGGCTTTCCATCTTGAAGCAGTAAGTGAACTCTCCACAGCAGCGTGTATCGCAGCCATCCGTCGGTTTATCTCTCAAAGAGGGAAATGCCATACTATTTACAGCGACTGTAGAACCAACTTTCAAGGGAGTGAAAAGCAGCTGAAGCAAGCTTTCAAAGAAGCAACAAAGCATTGCGAAGAGTCTCTTCTTAATTAGGAAATTCAATGGCAATTAATTCCTCCTGGTAGTCCACCCTTTGGTGGACTCTGGGAAGCTGGAGGGAAATTGATGGTGGTATTTAGTAAAAGCAATCGGTCAAACATTATCAACCATTGAAGAGCTGCAGTATTTGCTCAAGTCGAAGCATGCCTTAATTCACGCTCTCTTTGTGAGGTCAGTAACGAACCAACTGATCTCGCGGCAATCACGCCAGGACACTTTTTAACAGGATGCAATCTGTTTAAAATACCATCCCTGCTATCTGACAAACACGTTGGCCGCAAATGGGAAATCGTCCAACAAATCGGCAAACACTTCTGGGACAGGTGGAAGCTTGAGCACCTTAATCGACTACAAGAACGCGTCCTCGTGAAAAATAACAATTTTCCATCAACACACTGGCCTCTTGCAAGAGTAATAGAGGTACACTCTGGACCTGACGGATTGGTACGCGTTACTTCTGTCAAATTCCACGGCAGAGTAACAAGGCGACCCGTTACTAATATTTGTCGTTTGCCATTTGCCAACGCAAATCCAGAGGAACCAGTCGAAATATCGAAACAATCACCGCAAGTAATAGCGTTTCTAGCAACTACAAGGTGAACAAAACGCAAAACAGAACCAAAACAGCTCCAATTGGGATCACATGGTCGGAATATTTAGCTACACACTCAAACCAACCCCAACCCGTACAACCAACCATCACCCCTAAGAAGCTTCAAACCTTGATATCAGCATCCAACCTGCTCATTACTCTACTGGTAGTTCTTTATGTACTTCCGCAAATAAACTGCAATATAACAGTAACTCAACTGCCACCCGGTGTCTATATTGAACGGCTCGCTCACAGAGGAGCATTAAAAATGCAGCGTCAATTACCAAGGGACAACTTAAGGCATAACCAGGCCAATATGAAAGCTCTCGTCGCCAAATACCACGATTTTCGTGAAACCAGTACAAGTGCTTCAAGCGAAATTGAATGTTCGGAACTTGCGCAACATCTCAAGGAATACAAGGATGAAATTTTCCACAAAAAGTCCACCTTAAGATTGGTACACAATAGACAATGATGAGGTGTATTTGAGGAATTTACTGACCGCAATTTTTGGCGTCAAAGATGAAATTTTTGAGTCCATCAAAGGGCTTTCAGAGAATCAAAGGAAAATTATCCGTTCCATAGACAGTCAATCAAAATTAATGCTCAAAACAACTAAAACGCTAAACAGCATGATGGAAAGGATCAACACATAGCTGCAATGATTCCAGAGCCAACTCTAACGAGGCCTAGACCGCATAAACGAATTTAGCCACTGGTACAAAACAATCGACCATAACAAACTCAACATCCATCTTTTAGCAATATTCAAGCGAGCCGAGAAATATCTAGATGAAGTATATCATAAGTACTTCAGTTTGCTTTCCAGCATATCCTCACGATCTAGCATCTGGGATTCAAATAACACCAATGGCGCCTTAGAAGACATCAACCATACTCAAACACTACTCCCAGACCACTTGTGAATTACATACCAAATGATGGACCAAACTCAATTCAATGTGGATGAGACCAACCTAATCCTAACAACGTTCCTTCTCATCCTTGATACACGCTCATACGATCTGATCAAACCCACGCCAGTACCCTCGAATCTTGGAAACAACACCTTTCAAGCCTTTGATATTCTCTCATTTATTTTGGGTTTCATCTGCTACCTGCAGCAATATTTTGAAGGTACACCTAATGAAGTGGACATCAGCGTGCTCTACGACGTCAACACAAAACCAAATTGTGTAATCAACGAGACACATAAAGTATTTGGAAGAGATATGATAGCAATACTTGGATGTTTGTAACTCCAACTGCAGTACCTAGACAAAGTGTGTGTCAGGGTGACCGGCAAAACATTATCCTGAACGGGGCAGGTGTAGTGAAGGTCACTCAAGACTGCAGTTTGAAAGTTGAGGACTTTTTGTTCACTGCTACATGGATGACATCCACTAGAAATTTGTCAGTTTATATCCTTCCGCATGCACCAATCTTCAACCAGACCATAAGCTTACAATCCGTCCCTAAACTTTCAGCTCCAGCTATGATCAAATCGGAAGAGTCCTTCGGAACTTATATTGAGCAGGAGCTGTTCACTTACGATAGCGAAAGTAATAAAATCCAAGTAAATTACTTGCCCGATAAGTTAAATTCATATGCATTGAAAATTCATATGCATTATGTATCACATTACTCAGTCGCCCGCGAGCAGAAATTGCAACTCGAGCTCGTTTAATTTTCATGGGAATGTTTGTCCAGCTGGATTCCCAGAATTAGGTGCTGAGTAGAATTTCTTGAGTCGCGGAAAATTTAATGAAACGTGACTTGCAATCTCTGCTCCCATGGGAATGAAATTGGCTATGAATTTTAGAGTAAGCAATGTAGAATAAGAAAATGTTGTGTTTAAAATAAATTCAGTTGTAGTTTTGTCGGCGTTAAGCAAAGTTTATTTTATTTGGTCTGGTGTTTTTGCTTTGAGATAAGGGAGTCGAAATATTTCTAGTAGGGGCACTAGAAATATAGGGTTGCTTCCTACACACTCTGGTGTTTTGTTATGAGTTAAAGGAGTTAGAATATTTCTAGAAATAGAATAGAAATATATCTTTGGTTCCTGCACATCTAGTAAAGTACTAAATTGTGAATTGGGCAGTAAGAAAATTACCTTATTGCGGTACAAAAACATTGGTAACCCCAACGTGATCCAGAGCAAGGATAATAGAGCGAAGCCGACCGTTGCACATCAATCGTAGCATTTGAACAAGCCCTACTATGGAGAAGTTGACGGGGACATAATCCGAGCTGGGGAGCAAACTGGAACAGCAGTTGATAAACTTCAGGAAGGATTAAGTATCCAGAAAAACTTAGGAGTACCTAGACAAGAGACTAGGCTTGTCAGAAGGGTACTGGCCCAAGTTCCACGAACAATTGGAACCATTTGAAGTGACCGCGCCAGATCATCCGTACTCTGCCAACAATTAATACAATGAAATTTGGAAGGTGTACGAGAAGCTCATTCATGCACTAGATGACGCGAGGAGAAAATTGGAGGAAACTTCTTTGAACGACAACCCCATGGCATCATGACCTGCAACCAAATCTGGAGATATATCTGCCACAAGAAACCCAGAACTTCATGCAGACTTCAAACTCAAAGGTGATGACGAAGAAAAGAAAGGGATATTCTTCCAAGAATGATCCGGAAGCAAAGGGCCTTGATGAGGATCCTTACCTACTTCATTCAAGACATTGAACACAAGGCTAGTAATGAACATTCTACCCAGTACTACACACTTAAGGTCAACTTATTACAAAGAAACGTGAATGAGCTGTCAGAGAATGATCAGGCAATATGGGAGCAAACCACTGAAAGAAGCCCTTTTGAGTACAGTCCTGAGCTCTGCAAAGAAGTTCAATGCTGGACTCAAGAGACAATAATCTCACTGCAAGAACGTATGACAATCACTGAAGGGAGAAGCGACAACCGACTGCTGCAATCAAAGGACACCGGAGTTCAATTACTACCGACCTTTGACGGTGACTACTCGCAGTGGACTCAATTTCGTGATTTGTATCTCCAACTGATCCACAACCGTGCAATCGGAAATGCGCAAAAAATTTATTATGTGCTTAGCAATTTACCAGGCGAAGCAAAATGATTAGTGCAGCATTCAACAGTTTCCAGCGAGAATTATTTAGATGCATGGAATATAGTTAAAGAGAGATATGACAACAAAAGGTTGCTAGTGACACATCTTCCCAACAAACTTTTTTCTTCTGCATCAGGAGTTAGAAATCTACGTGACGTAACCAATGAATGTCTACTGGGAGTCAAGAATTTAGGCATATTAATCGACACCTGGCATCCAATACTACTACATGTACTGGTGAAAGTGTTGAACCAACTACACATACGTGGTACGAGCAATCGTTGGCAGAGCCCCAGAAGCTAGGCACTTTCTATCATCTCTGGAGAATCGTTTTCAAAGCCTTGAAACCCTCGGCAAAGGGGGCTTGCCACCTCTTAAGCAAAAACAAACTAAGCCTGCCTCGCAAGTGACGTCATCCAAAGGGAACCCATGCATAGTGAGCCAAGGAACGCATCCACTATATTCTTGCAAATGCCAAAGGTTTGTACCCAGACTGTGAAGAAAAATAATCTGTATTACAAATGTTTCAGGGCGGACTATAATAGTAAACAGTGTTCGCTCCAAGGCTGCAAGAAGTGTTCACAACGGCATAGTACATTATTGCACATCGACAATCAGGGTACCAAGTCAAGCTCTACTTTACCTCCAGCACAAGCAGAAATATCGCCAATACCATCAAACTTAACGAGCCTAGCAGCGAAACCCAAGAACACACGGAGGAACAACATCTTGCTGAGCAATGTCCTCGTCAAGGTACTCACTGTGGATGGTCGAGAACTTGAATGTCGGGCTGTCCTTGACTCCGGGTCTCAATTAAATTAATTTCATCAGTAAAGATCTGGTCCGACGGCTTGGTTTGAAGGAAGCTCACGAAGCATTGTGTATGCAAGGAATTGGATAAGGAATTCAAAAGGCTCAATCGAGAGCAAATTTTTCGATACGGTCCAGGACAACAGGATTCTCAGCCAGAATCGAAGCCTTTGTTCTACCGCAAATTACAACTTATCAACCGTCAGAATTCATCGACATCGTATCATGGCCTATTCCCCAGAATGTGTCGCTTGCGGATCCTCAATTCAATCCCCCTAGTCCAATTCATATTCTCCTTGGAGCAGAAAACTTTTTGCCGATACTTTCGGTTGGGCAAATACGATTGGAGAAGAAATTACCAAGCCTAAAGAATACCGTGTTCGGATGGATCGTCTCCGGTCGAGTGGTAAATTCAGACACCCACACTTTTAGCTGCGGCATCTGCAGTCATGATTGCGGTGAACTTCCAGAAAGGGTGCAAGATTTCTGGAAACTGGAAGAAGTGGAGCCAGGCTCGAGCCTTACGCAGCAAGAAAAAGATTGTGAAGAACACTTCACTGCTTGTACCAGGCGAGGACAAAATGGACGACTTGTTGTACAATTACCATTCATGAAAGACCCTAAGTTGCTGAGTAACTCTAAAGAGACAGCATATAAACGTTTTCTGGCTTTAAAATGTAAATAGAACAAGAACAAATCGCTGAAACAATAGTCCACCGACTTCATGAAGGAATACAGTCAATTAGGACACACGAAAGAGGTCGATATTCAGCAGGTACCTACACCACATTACTTCTTGCCGCACCACTATGTCATAAAACCAAAAAGTACCACAACTAAACTGCGAGTGGTATTTGATGCTTCAGCGAAAACGTCTACGAATATCTCCTTGAACGAAGTTCTGCATACTGGACCTTTTCTCCATGACGATGTATTTACCGTTCTGTTACGCCCCCAGCTTCCGTTGTTTGTATTTACGCCGGACATCCAAAAAATGTACCATAAAATAAGAGTGAAGGAAGAAGATAAGAAATTTCAGTTAATGTTTTGGAGAGACTATTCAGATGAACCAGTTAAATGTTACCAACTAACTACGGTGACATACGGCATTACAATGGCTCCATACTTAGGCATAAGGTGTCTAAGACAAATAGCAGTACAAGCTGAAACGTCAGCCCCATTGGGTTCGCAAACAATAAGGAATAATATTTACATCGATGACGTCATGGCAGGAGCTGGCAGTCTAACGGATGCCCTCGTAGTACAAAGGCAACTGAAGGAATTGCTTTAATCAGGAGGACTCAAATTTCGGAAGCGGTGCGCAAACCAAAGTCGGCTAATTCAGGGCATTCTCAAAAAGGACCAAGCAGTTCAATTCAACATAAACGGCAAAGACAGCTATCATGTGAAGACGTTGGGCATAATCTGGCTTCCCCAAGAGGACAACTTCTGCGTAAAAACAGTTCAGCCAAGCCACGGTAAAGTGACCAAAAGAACAGTGTCCTCTGACATTCCGCATCTTTTCGACCCATTAGAAGTAATGAGCCCAGTGGTGACCAAAGCCAAAATATTTCTTCAAGCATTATGGAATCTAAAGATAGATTGGGACGCAGCTGTACCAATGGAGATGCACTCCTATTGGGTCAAATTTCTTGGAGAACTGCAATGCCTTGAAGATATCAAGTTTCCCAGGCATGTATTTTCGGGCAAAATCCTGCGCAGCATTGAATTACATGCTTTCAGCGACGCATCTGAGAAGGCATACTGTGCAGCTATATACGTGCAATCACAGCAAATTGACGGTACTGTGGTCGTGAGACTGCTATGTGCCAAATCAAAGGTAGCACCAATCAAGGCTACAACGATTCCGCGTTTGGAGCTTCAAGCTGCAAAACTCACTAACAAGCTCGCTGCTCGGGTCAAAGGAGAACTACAGTTGAATGATGTTCCATACACATTTTGGATGGACTCTGAGGTAGTCCTTGCCTAACTGAGGAACCCATCATCATCATAAGTCACCTTCGTTGCAAACCGAGTAGCAGCTATACAGGAGCTTACCACAGCTGAACAATGGCGACATGTACCATCCAAGGAAAATCCTGCCGATTTGGTTTCCCGTGGAACTTCACCCAACAAATTGAAGAATAATATTTTTGGGTTTTATGGGCCGAGGTTTCTACATGGTAGTGAAAGCATATTTCCGAGGAATCAAAAATTTGAAACAAATCTAGAAACAAGGCAAGCAGAGGTGGCACTTTCAGTTGCAAACGAAGGAGGCATACTGTCTACGATCGATAACCGGGATTTTCCCACCATTTGCAACGGATTTTGGTTCATATTCTTCGGTTCGTAAATAACAGAAGAAGCAAAGGGTTCAAACGCTCATTATACCTACGTGTTGAAGAATTGAATGCAGCCATGGGACAACTAATAAAGGAAGCACAACGCCGAAATTTCTCACAAGAGTTAGCCCCCCTTGGAAAAGTAGCCATAGCAGACAAGCAAAGCAACTTTAGTTCACTCGCCCCATCCATGGATAAGAATGGTGTTATCAGGGTTGGAGGACGATTACAAGAAGCTAACATCATATATGATGTTAAACACCCAATGTTGTTACCATAAAATGACACACTTACTCGGCTGGAAATGACAGACATTCACATTAAATATTTTCACGTCAGACCGCAAAGATTACTCGCTACCACGTGCCAAAAATGTTGGCCTATCAAAGGAAGACAATCGCATGGTCAATTGTATTGAATTGCAGCAGAGCAAAGCCAACACTTTTATCCCAGATGATGGGTAATTTGCCTAAGAAAAGAATCAAACCTGATGAGCCCTTCTGAAGAACAGGAGTTGATTTTTGCGGCCCATTTCGGATTCATTACAAAGCTAGAGGAAAGAAGCCTCAAAAGATCGCAGTCTGCATACCACCCGTTATGCATGCTAGACACGGCTGGGAAAGTGCTAGAGAAACTCATCAAGGGAAGACTCACTGACGCGATTCGTGCTGCTGGGGACCTATCTCCTCGGCAGTACGGCTTTAGAGCAGGACGTTCCACCATTGATGCGATTGCAGAGGTGGTGAACGTGGTCCAAAAGGCAGAGGCACATAGTCGCACCAAGCGACGGATCGTCCTGCTGGTGACACTCGACGTCAGGAATGCCTTCAACTCCGCTAGATGGGTAGATATTCTGGACACGCTGGAAAACTCTTTTCAAGTTCCAGAATATCTAATGCGGCTTTTGAGGAACTACCTGCTCTACGACACGACACAGGGCCAACAAAGGATTGAAATTACATCGGGTGTTGCCCAGGGATCTATCCTTGGTCCAGACCTGTGGAATGTGTCTTACGATGGGCTACTGACACTTGAGATGCCAGATGAGTCGCGCTTAGTCGGCTATGTGGATGATGTTGCGGCTCTGGTCGCTGGACGCACCATTGAATAAGCACAACTTAGGCTAGGTATGCTAATGCGCCGAGTGAGAGACTGGATGACTACTCGCGGGCTGAGTTTAGCACTGGAGAAAACCGAAGTGGTGATCTTGACAAAAAAGAGAATCCCTAGAGTAAGGATGATCAGTATTCGAGACATACAAATCGAATCGAAGCCAGCGGTGAGGTACCTGGGGCTACTGATCGACTCGAAGATGGATGAGTTTCTCTGAGCAAATCAGGGCAACGGCTGAGAAGACTGCTTCCGGAATATCGGCCCTGAGGCAACTTTTGGCCAACGTATGGGGACCCAGCCCATCAAGAAGACGCCTCTTGATGAGTGCTGTACGGAGCAGGGGTATGGGGCGACGCTCTCAGCAAGGAGGTATACCGAAAACGTTTGGCACAGGTACAGAGAAGAGGAGTACTGAGAATTGCATCTTCGTATCCAACAGTCTCCGACTCGGTGGTGAGAGTGATTGCAGGCGTGATATCTGTCGCTCTCCTTGCTAGAGAGTGCCACGCAATTTACCTGTGCCGAAACGAGGATGCGAGGGAGATAGTTGTCCGCGAGGAGAGACAGCGCTCGCTCAACGATTGGCAGCAGTCTTGGGGGAATTGCACGAAAGTAAGGTGGACTGTGTGCCTCATCCCGAATGTGAGACCATGGCTAAATTGAAGGCATGGTGAGACTGACTTCTATCTGACCCAGTTTTTGAGCGGGCACGGATGGTTTCAGTCTTACCTGCACAAGATCGGTAAGTCACGGTCTCCCGATTGTCGGTTTTGCCCAGGAGAGGAGGAAAATGCCTGTCACACATTTTTTGCGTGTACCAAATGGGTCAGGCTGCGAAGGGAACCCTACAGGGAGACGGGAGAGCTCACCCCGGATAATATAGTTGCGGTGATGCTCGAATCGGTTAACAAACGGAACCAGGTGGCACATTATGCTCGGGCAGTCCTAAAATATAAAAGGGACTCACAGCAGCCGGGGGCGCTGGGGCTGGGGGATCGCTCTTCTGGCGTTTCCTCTTACCCTCTCCCCTTCCGCTAGGAAAGGGACTCCCCAGCTTGAAGGCGCCCGACAGCGTAACAAAACGAGACCTGGCCCGAAGTAATGTGTCAAACGGTTCCAGGCTGGGTTCTCAGGTTGATAGGGGAGGTGTTTAATGGGTAGTCCAGTCGCGCATGGGAGTTCCACACTCTGTGCATAAATTGCATTCACCTCTCTACCACAAAAAAAATCTCCCGGCCATCCAATGGCCTCTTGGTTGCATACTGGAGACTATAAAGGGAAATGATAGTTAAGTCCGAGTTGTAATCATAAAAATGGCTAAAGGTATTCTCAGAAGGGCAATCCAAAATCTTGCTCCACCACCAGCTAAGGTCAACGCAGAAACGAAGGATGAAACCAATGAAGAAAACTTCACCAGTACAGACAGCGTCCTCACACCCTACGGTGCAAGCAAATACAGACGAAGCAACAAGTCCACCCCGAATCGAAGTCCACCTTCTTCCAAAAAAACCGTGCCGAAGTCAGCTCCCAATCAGCGTATTACTATTCACATGCCTTGTCTTGCCGGTGCTAGGAAACAATCAGGCCATAATATCACTCACTTCACTCACTTGTCATGCGACGAATGGGGTTTAGTTATTTACTACAACATGACTAACTACTGGAAGGAGCTAGCCACTGTAAATAAACGGATTGAAAACCTAGAACAAATCTGTAGCAAAATAATAAATAAGCATTCCTGGGCACCAACGCTGGCTCAATTTGCAGACACGGCTATGGAATTAACAGATAACAACGAGTTATTGCGTCAAAAAGGTCATGGTCGAGGAAAACGATCTCCTCTCAATATATTCGGTAACATCGCTCATTCGGTATTCGGCACTTTGGAAGATGAATATGCGGAAAAAATGTCAGAGACGATAAACTACCTTCAGCAAAATGACAGATACTTGCTAGAACTACTGAGGAATTAAACATCCATAATCGATTGCACTACAAATGCCATGAAAGAGTTGCATAAAGCAGTTGAAAGACGAGTAGACAAACTAGAAGAATACCTCAACCAGACGCTCAACGTTATTTGAGGAACAAACCATGAGTTCCATCAAGAAAAAATAACTGAATACTTCGACACTCTAGCAATTTGGTTAATTCTGATGATATCACATTATCAAAGGGCACAATTGACACTTCTAGAAGTGATAATAAGGGCTCATTACCGCAAAGTCAATCTGCAAGTAATAGCTCCATGACAGCTACGAAACTAGCTAATTATGATTAAAGAGCACCTCTCACCAATATTGCGAGTACCTGGAGATCATGGACACTTTGCAAAATTATACGGAATATTGTCCATAGAAAGTTGAATGTTAAGCGAGCAAATGATTTCCCGAATAAAGCTTCCACTTCTATCACAAGGAATATTCGAAACCTTTCGAATCGTTCCAGTACCTATATAAGCTAATGATACATTTCTCACCGTTATTTCATCAACACAAATTCTACTAGTAAACCTACATCGAGATCAATTTTACCCAATATCCGAATTTCTTCCTGCTGACTATTCCGAATTCATTTGCAAACTGCGGCATCCGATGCATCGATGGGGTTCTAATATCAATCACTGCAAAATGGCAATCTTAACTGAACCGGGCAACATTTTCAGCTGTGAAGTCATCAAAACAAAGGAAACCGTAAGGTGGACCCAGCTCTTGAATCCAAACCACTAGATTTACGTAACAAACCAACCTGTGAGCATCAACATCATTTGTGGAGCGACAATCTCAAATTGCTTGCTATCCGAATCCGGGATCATCAACGTAACTCGCGGATGCAGCATCAAAGACGAGGTCACTACATTACAGACGAGCAAAGTACATCCCACGATGATAAGGACGTCCATCATTCCTTCGGGAAATATTTTCGACTTCATCGAGTTCACCGAAAATTTCAATAACACACGTATACCGGCCATGTACGAGGACTATTTCTAAAATGATGTTAAAACACTACAACAGAGCATCAACAAGCTGCGAGCCACCAAAATTAAACTCCCGTCAAGCAGATCAACTCACGTGCATCATTTCACCATTGGATACTTGGGCTTATCAATTTTGGCGGTCTTTTTATTGTACCTGGTGTGGGAATTTTGCAAGAGCTAGCCTACACACAACCGTTATCCAATACCCGCACCACGCAAGGCAAAAGCTGAGGAATTGCAGGTGAATCCAGAAATCCATCTTTGAACCATTGGATACTTGGGCTTATCAATTTTGGCGGTCTTTTTATTGTACCTGGTGTGGGAATTTCGCAAGAGGTAGGCCACCTTTTGCAAAATTCCCACATCAGGTCGTTCAAAGGGGGGAGGATGTTCGCTTACGAAAGTGAAAGTAATAAAATCCAAGTAAATTACTTGCCCGATAAGTTAAATTCACATGTATTAAAAATTCCTATGCATCATGTATCGCATTACTCAGTCGCCCGCAAGCAGAATTTGCAACTTGAGCTCATTGAAGTTTCATGGGAATGTTTCTCCAGCTGGATTCCGCAGAATCAGGTGCCGAGTAGAATTTCTTGAGTCTTTAATGAAACGTGAGTTGCATATTTCTAGTACTGCACTAGAAATATATCTTTGCTTCCTGCACATTTAGTAAAGTGCCAAATTTTGAATTGGGCAGTAAGAAAATTACCTTATTGCGGTACAAAAACAGGAGCAATCGCTCTTTCATTATTTTCAAAGAATTTCATGGTCGACGATCCGACATTATGGGCTGCGTATTACTATCTCCATCATCATCACGTTAGGAGTAGTCGCCGAAAGTTTTAGTGAATGGTAGATATACAAATGTCCGTAAAGGGCTGCAGCGATGGTCTGCTGCCTCGGCGAAGAAAGATGTTGGGGACGCGTGAATGCACTAGCAAGCTAGTGTTGCGGTGTCAGGGGGCGGGTTCATTCCCCCAGCACAAAGACCCACTACAAAAGAATTTCGCATTCACGAATTCTTGGGTCTCAGAAACAGGTCGACCGAAGTCAAAAAAAAAATGTAGGTGACTACACAAGGACGGAGGTGCTTGTTCAAAGAACAAGACGAAACAAGTCGAAACAGAAGGACTTCATCGTTACCCGACGATTCTCATGGCCCACAAATAAGAGTGGGGCAACCGGATGGTTGTGGTGCACCCTCGCACCCGCCCAACCGGATCAAGATCCAATATATTGCAGTGGCCATATATTTCCCTTCTGAGTGGAAAACTCATTCAAACATACTTTGCATGAGTCTTCCCATCAAAAAAGAAATATAAAGGTGATCAATTTAAGTCATAGAGTTATGTAATCGGATCACATAACCCTATGCTATAAAAAGGGCACTTAAACTGGAGGCCAACAAACCCGTAAGAGCCCCTGAAACTGAAAATCAGCGGGAGTGTGCCCGATGGCTAGCTCATCTTTTCTGGAAAAAGCCTGTCACCGTGCCAGGTCCTATATCTGGTCAGAAGAACACAAATGGAAAGACCGGTGACCTTATTCTTAATGCATCATTTTTCCCAAAAGAAAATACGCGATTTTTCTTTTACGAAACAATTCAAGCAAGTCAAGTTTATTAATTCAATATTGTAATTGAAAAACCACCACCCTTGGAAAATCCATTCCAAAATTAAACATGTTTTTTTCCATCTTTGATTGTAATGGAATACAAATGCATATTATGAAAAATCGTTCAATTCATCTATCATAAAACAATTTGCATTTATCTATAACTTATTATGATGCTGAAAAAAAGTGATTTATCTAAGCATACAACGCAATTATCCAAGTTTCCATACTTACGCTAATGTATAATGTTTAAAAAATTAGCAGTCAACTATAAACATGCAATTAAATACAATAATTGGTATTCACCAACATCCACGCCCGCTGGTGATGTGGTGAGACTGCTGTACCCTGTGATTCAGAACGCACATCGCTAATGATAGATTACATATGATTAATATGATTAATTATAACTTGAGGTCGGGGTTTGCACTTCATTACGTATAATCTTAGGTATAATTTTAGTTCTATTCTTTTCCAGCTCCTTAATTCTACGATGAAACATGGATTTAAACAACGTAACTAGGCGAGAACGATATCGCACATCACTTGCACAAACATTCCGAGTCTAGATGGAATGCTGACATTTGAAAATTCCCTTTCACTTATTATTTATCGTTCAACAACTTGTAATATTGTGCTAGTTTTGGCAAATTTGTTAAATCATGAGAGAATTATTTCAAAATTAAATGGATCACGGTCATAAATTGTCGAATGATGTTTTATAGCGATAATCAAGCAAATTTCAAGAGCTGATAGACCTAGAAGCAGTAACAGTTTGTTATCCGTGTTGTAATTTGCTGCACACTTTTCAATGTCGTCGAGCATTAATTCACTATGATTGCTGTTCGGTTTTGATATCAAACGATAAAGAAACGTCTAAAAAAAATTCAGCCACATCAATATCATATAAGTATTCTAGAACTGCTTTCACTGCTACGTTGGAAGCCAAACCACTGACATGCTTATTCCATTGTTCCACATGTGATTTGCTAAATTTATAGTTTTTTTGCGTCAAAAAGGTTTCTCAAAAAGCAAAACTCGCTTTCAGCAATCCATGAAAATCTGTTACTCTTGGCTCTAAAATCTTCAGTTCTTTTTCTGTTGGAAGTTGCAGTAGTTCTTCGAATAGTTCTACTCGTTTCGGACAATCATTACTAGCTGGCGATAAAAAGACTTGTCTATGAGAAAATCTAGATTTGACTCTTTTCTCTAACAGTTCTATCACATCAAGGCGGCATGTAAGTTCCACAACACATTCAGGTGTTTGTGCTGATTGTGATACATCAAATAAATTGTAGAGAAGGATTTGATTATGATGTGAACAGAACCTGTTGAATTCCTCTTATATGAAGATAACGCTCTTTGATTTTGATTTGTTACCAGATCTCAGACACTCGAGAAGGAATGGAAGGTTTTCAGCAAATGATCCAAATACTTTTCCATTGACAATATTTTCTCGTTTCATTTGAACAGTAGCTGCTTTCAGGGCTATACGATCATCGGTGGGTAAGAGTCCATTTAAACACAATAAGTATTTTTACGGAAATCTTCATTAACCAGCAACGAATAAAGAACAGAATTGATAAGTGTGATTGTAAGTGAGGTCCTATGATTAAAACTGAGTTCGATTCTCCTGCTGCCGCTGTCCTTTGCAACAATTTATGAATATTTTGCCATCTTCTTCATCTCCACGAAATGTAATAAAATCACGCTGCAGACGATCCCTCAGAAAATTTCTTGTTGTGTCAGTTTCATTTTCAACTGATGGCATTTTACCTATCACAATTATTGAAGATTAATAATTCAGCTTCACAACAAAACAAAACTCCATTATCTTCAAAACGTATCCGTTCGATGAATACATAACCTCAAATTAGCTTTAACTTTACTAATTTTCCTTTTGGGAAGAAGGAAAATCGGCAAATGCTTCAATGAGGGTTTTGAACAATTGGAAAAGGTTCGGCAGTGAATCCAGTTTAAGAAGTTTCACTAAAAATGTCAAAGCCACTATCGATTTTCACATCAATCCGTTCCTTCTGTCACACTAAATCCTCAACACAGTGCTCCTTCCACTCTTTTAGAATGTAAATACTCCACTTTGGGTTATCTCGTTCAGTTATTGCTTGTTTCCTTCGCTCGATGGTTAAGGCTACGCAAATAAAATGTGTCGCGCGACTTTGCTATGTAACGCATTCGCTCACATGTGAAGCTTTCCGCAGCTTGCCGTTGAAAGTGGAACAAGCCACACTTCAACGTTGGTGTTAATTGGTTGCGATTCATTCAAATGAAAATTAAAGAGAGTGGAATGTTTTTGTTATTGTTGTTTAGAAAGCATCCAAGCTTCTTTTGCATTAGGTAAAAAGTAATCAAGACCAATTTTTGCATAATTTTTAAAGGTTCTTGTGGTTGCTGACAACTTTGATTAGGTTTAAAACACATTCATTGTAAATTTTCAATTCAGATTACAGTTTAATATTTCACTTTTGAATAGATATCTGCGTAAACTTCGTCATTGACACCGAAATTGAATGTACTTTCCTAGAATCTCACTCCGATGTCTCACTTGAATCAATGATTAGATCGAGTCCATAGTCCTATTGATTTCTAGTTCCGATTGGTTGACAAGTTCCATTTAGCGTACATACATCTGGTCCAGTGGAAGTTCTCGAATACATTACGGTCGTGGAATTAGACAGCGGCGACGCAAGGTCAAAAATTTATGTGGCAAGATAAGCTCCGCGAGGCTCGACAATCACACAACATTTAACCCAAATGCCGGCTAGAATTTTTAACTCTTAACACTTTAACGAAAAGCATCAGGGACTGTCACTCCACTCAGTTGAGAAAAACGTGCCGCGATCCCCGAACCACCTCGCTCAGTTATTCTATTCCGACTCCATCACATAAATCACTCCTCAGTTCGTTTTCCTTCTTTTCCTCACCTAAGTCGCCGTCTGCGACGAGTATCCCCGTTAGACGTTGCTCATTGGATTCTGCCTCAGCGAAATGGCGCTTCGTTTGCATCGCATAGTTTTCCAGTTGGGTATAAACTGAATATCACGGATTTCTTGCTCGACAATTCGACAAATGAATTGAATTAGATGTATTACCTTTGCTCGTCATTTCAAAAGAACTTGTTGCCTTTGACATGCACGAGCAGCAAATTTGAGCGAATTGCAGGTACTATAGCGTTGGAAAGCAATTTCGCAATCAGTTCAACCTAAAATATTTACACACTTACAATGGGATTTGGCGTTTTCTAAGAAAAACTAAGTGGTTGTGCACGAGTGAAAGTGACATGCCTCGATACAGCTCCCCCAACTGTTCTCGTTGCTCAGTTCTGGGTTGCTATTAATTGAAATTTTGGTAGAAGAAATAAGGGTTTTCGAGCAGTTTGATAGTGTAACTGCTCGAAAACAAAAATTAACTGAAGTAAAAGAAAAATGAAAAAGATTTCAAATAGTAATAAAACTTAAGTTTCATGACGAAGACATACAATTAAAGGGAAACGTTGAAATTTGATACAAAGAAAATTGATATAAAATTACGTTTAATAATAATAAGAAAAAAAAAACAATTTTATGAATTACAATTATGAACGCAATTAAAATTTCGGTTAAATGGTAGGAATGTTTTTGAGCAGTTTGCTTGTGTGACTGCTCGATTATTATAAAGTCTTCTTCTCATCCGCCATTTCAGAGCAAAATTTTCTTTAAGGCGGAACTGTACGCAGACAATATGGTATGAGTTACTAGCATCAACTACATCACAATCTTACTAAGAACCTTAAAGGTTCTTGGCAGGCGGCAATTTTAGGAACAATGCTAAAACATCAAACATACCACCAACTAGTGCTAATACATCATTTACTTGCGGAACCTCAAATGCGTCCCAATATAACATCGCCCAATAGTAATAGTTCATCAACCCTCCAAAAGCAAACCAATCGATCATCGACCGCATCGATCAGCAAATTCAAACAAAGAACATTGCCCACCAGATCAACATTAGGGTGAATGGTTGCATTCTGCAAATCAGCAAATATATGCAACCTAAATAGAACTTACTGAGCGCTTGGGTGAATGAATGAGCTTGCATACCAAAATGAAATGCAAGCTAATGAAATTTTATGCATAAAAATTAATACATAAATACAATAAAGTATCTGGGATCAATAGAAGTTGAACAGGAGAGTTTCTTTTCATTTTAACGTTACAGCCAGAACACTGCTTCTTAAATATGTGTGAATTTAGTACTATTCTAATGTGTATGACGCGAGACGGCTTTTGTAGTAAAATTATGGGAGAGAGGTTGACGTTGTAAAAATAAGTAAATAAATACTTGCCAATTTCATCAGAGTGTTACGGGAGCTGCAGTCTAAATACTACTCGGCCCGTGTTCCGTCGTTCCTCTCTGTGTACTGTGAATGACAACATACATATACGGAAAGCTGCGAATGTAATAAAAGCATTCTGTGGGTGTGGTGTCGTATCATGCATTAGTACAAGTGGATGTGTATCCATACTTGTGTTAAGTATTAAGCCCACCGCCTCAGTGCACGCATTTGCAATGAGACAAATTGAGCCAAAGCTTGAGCTTTGTGGTTGCACCAGTCACAGAAAGATGGCATTACAAATTGAACTTTGATCATTGACTATTTGAAATTTTCTTCATTATTTTAGTTAGTAAGCAATTAAGTCAGCATAGTTATGCTATAAAAGAAAACTATAGAAGCAAGAAAATCGAAAAGTATTTCTCCATTCGCTGGCTCAAGGTGTGCGCCCGAGCTTATTCTATCCCAAGGCAATTAACCCGGGATAATAGATTGGTTTCTTCGAATTTCCTTTTCCCTCGAATGACTTACAAAAATAATTAAAGTAAATATAAATTGTAGAAATTTTACAGCTCCATTAATGCTCCGACTTTATAAGTATGCAAACATAAAACTCATTAATTGTATCTGTAATAAGTTAATTATTAGAAGGATTACTTATTAATATTTTGTATTAATATTATAAAGCCAACTGAATGTGTACTTATACAATCAAACAAAAAACGAAATAAAAATTAAATCATTAAATAAAAGAAAACCTTTTTACTGATTTAATTGAAAAGCATGAAGTAGTAGGTAAGTGGTATACAGGAATATATCTCTCTCCCAGGATCCTTGATGTGTATATAGGATACACATCATATCGAGCTCCCAGTGCATGCCAGTATACTTAGGGTATGCTGGTATGCAACAAGAGGAAACAAGTAAAAGTTATTAATTAAATCATGATTGTACTAAATTTATTTTATCCAAAAATTATAAAATAAACTAAGTCCAATTGGTGCCAATCATGGATTTTATTCATTTGAGCATTTCTCAATAGGACTACTAAACTAAAAATAAGTTGCGTAGATAGAACTACGCTCGTATCATAAGGGTTTTGTTCTTAACATACAATATTCCAATATTACAATACTGTTAAAATGATTTAATTCAAGAAAAACATTCATGACATAACAAAAAATATATTCTTTCTTTGAACGCACTCCATTTTAAATGACGAACATTTTATTTCAATATTACTAAGATCTTAAATGTATTTATGTTATTCATCACATCTGAAAATTTGGGGAAGATCCAATGAAAAGTGTAGTGTCTGATTCGATGGAAAGCGCATGTAGTATTAGAAAAATTGTATATGATTGTTTTTATTGGAGGAAATTCAGATGGTTATAATTTATGCAAATTTTATTGAAATATAGAATTTAAGGATATTTCAAAAAACCCATTAAATGGCTGAATTATCCAATTTAATGACACTCATACAATTTTACTGACAAAAATGTGAGTTCCTATTCTTAGTAGTAAAGTTTAACAAATTTTCACCTCTGAGTTATTTGTTATTGGGTCTATCTTAATGGTTTTTAAGACATTGCGAAGAAAATTATAAAAACTACTAGTTTTGCGTCGTGTCTGTCCGTCTATCCGGGCATCACATGAGTTTCTTCAGACACGATGGAAGTTGCAAAGCTCACACTTTGTGAAAAGTTCAGAAGTCATGATCTCTCATAAGTTTAGATCTTGTCAAATTTGTCTACATTTTTTAAGTGGGTTCCTCCTCCATTGAAGCAGCCCTTAACAATTTTTTTTCATCTGAGGCAGTCAAGTAGGACATCAAATGACAGTTCTTAGCACTTTCTGAATCTGAGAGAAAAAAGTCATTTTTGCATCAGGGGGTCCAGGGGGTGCCTAATTTACGAACAATATTTGTAACCCTCACCACACGATTGGACACCTTTGAACCGAAAAATTGAAAAAAAATCACGAAGATCGACCTTTATGAGTACAAGGGTAACAAATACCTCAGAAGTCAAAATCCACTCAACTCTGTTAATAAAAGTATGATTAGTAAATCTTACATTTTCCCCCAAAAAACGAAACGGTGCCCTTAAACTTCTTAAAATTTGATAGTTATGTAGATGATATAGGACACCGATTTTATGGGAATGAAATCATATGAAGTGAGTTACAGCCATTCCAATCGAATGGAATTATAACAACAATAACACGTGTTGATGATTAATACATGTTACAAATCGACCTAGGTGCTCTAATTTTCTTCGGAAGAACAATTCATACCATCAGAAAACTTGCTTCGAACTCTACGATGGTTACAAAGTCCTTCTGGTAGGAACACGCTCCTATTGACTCGACTAGTTTCACTCTAAATTGTAGCTGCTCATCTTCAACTATTCGTTAATGAATTCAATCAAGCGTCAATATCATGTACCTTAAATGTCAAAGTTGGGGATGTTACGACCGATATACAATAAGCCAACCAAGCACACACCTCCATTGTCATCGAATCATATACCTGACGACCAATGAGCAAGCGAAAAGACTTCGCATATCGCTTTACATAAGCAATCACAAATGTTACGAGCGATCTACGACGATGTACATATACGTTTGCGCTCCACCAACCGAGCAGATAACACCATGGTCGTCGAATCATACCTGTATACCGGATGACCAATGAAGAAGCGAAAAGACTTCGCAAATCGCTTTACATAAGTGATTGAATCGACGAAGACGCACACGTTAAGCTTTGGAGAATGCTACCAGCAGGGTAAAGCTGGAGAGAGAGCCGAAAGAAAAGCTTTAAGGAAAAGCTCTCCCTCACTCACCAATTTGCCGCAAAAGCTTCACAATCCGAACAAGTGAGACGGAGCGGAGAGGAAAGAGCTTTTCTAAATTGAGAGCAACACGTTTCGGTTACTCAGCATTTTAAGAGTGAATCGAGGCCGAAAGCTTGCTGGAGAACCATTTAAAACCAGCCGAACGAGCCAGTAGCAGTGGGTAGTGGTACGATACTACCACCGTGTCCAAGTGAGCAGTGATAGCGAACTCAGTTTCCAACAAGTAATCAGATCGAGTCATCAGGGCAGTAGCGCGTGTTGCAGTTGTTGTAAAGCTGTTGTAGTGGTTCCAGTCCTGAAATTAGTTAGATGGTAAGGTGTTGGCTTAAGCCGCGAACCTCCTTCCGCTTGATTGCGTATTACGCTGTGTAGCCACCATCAGCTAATCCTTTCCTACTTTTATCAGACATCTTCGCAAGCGAAAGTTGCGGCCAGCCGCACGAGGTTTTCGTGCCCAGCAAGCCCCTTGGAGTGGAGCAGAGTGACATCAACGCGGAGTCCAGGTGAACGTCCCCATAGGACACCCGCGAGGAGCTTAGAAGAAACACTCCGGGAAAACCCCAAGGCAGGTCCTCGACCCATCTCCCGTGAGGAGTACCTTGCCAGGTTGAAGGCACCGCTTGACACCTCAGTCCACGAGAATAAGCCCGAGCGACGGCGTGGAGGGCATCAGGAGTAGTTGAGGCAGCAGCTCTATGAGTATAGGCGGCTAGCGCGCATATCGGTCACCGAAGCAGAGAGGACCAATTTCCAACGGAAGGTTTCGGAGCTGTGGCGTCAAATCAAGACCGAAATCAAGGATCGCTTACGTGCGGCCAAACGAACTAGAAAAACTGTAATTAAAAAGGCTAAAACAAACAACAATTGACTTATAATCAGGTGTTTCTTTTGGACGATTCCAAGGGTTTGAGCTAGAAAGGTAAGCTATAGGTGGCGTGGTTGGAAAGTGTTTGCAGGATAAAATCAGGACACCCCGGAAGAGGCCGGCAGGATCCTGAGGGTCCTACCGGCTGCGCCAATGTTATTTGTGTAGTGAAACCCTCAGGATCCACCCGGCCTCTTCCGGGGTGTCCTGATTTTATCCTGCAAACTTTCCAACCACGCCACCTGTAGCTTACCTTTCAAGTATGCAAAGGACCCAGTAGGAGTTCCCTATGTTACAAATGCGGTGAAACGGGTCATAAAAGAAAAGAGTGTACGAAGGAGGCACACTGTATCCTTTGCAAGGATGCTGATCCAAAACCTGATTTTGGACACGTCTTGGGATCAGGAAAATGCCGGATGTCCCAGGAAGCCCTAGCCAAGGCAAAATCAGAGCTTCGATGACCCGCATCTTGCAGCTACACCTACACCGCAGTTTAACTGCCCAAAATCTGCTTGAGCAGTTTGCGAGGGACAGGAAAGCCGACTTCTTGCTGCTGAGTGAGCAGCACTACAATAAAAGTCCTGCATTATGGTACTCTGATGAAACTGGTACTGCCGCTATCTGGGTTCGGAACAGTGACTTTCAAGCGGAGAGTTGTGAACGGGGGGATGGTTTCCTGTGGGTTCGGTGCTCAGGGATCACCTTCTTTAGTGTGTATCTAACGCCTAACGAGTCGATATCATCTTTCCAAGCCAAGCTTAATGCTCTGGAGGGCGATGTCTCGAACGCAGAGGGTAAAGTGCTCGTTGGGGGCGACTTCAATGCAATCGAATGGGGCATGCCTCAGACGGATCCGCGGGGAAAACGAATCCTGGAAATGGCGGCCAGGACGGCTCTCGTCGTACTAAACTCCGGAAATACGCCGACTTTCCGCCGTATTGGCTGTGAGGGAACCATACCGGACGTGACATTCGCATCGGAGTCCTTAGTACGGAGGATACACAACTGGAAAGTATTAGAGGACTACTCAGCCAGTGATCACCAGTGCATTCTGCTTGAGATAAGTGATGCTATCTCCCGACGTCCGTGCTCTCAGCCTTCTACAACTAGATGGAACATTGGAAGAATGGACGTCGAGAGGTTCGTCAAGGTTCTCACAGCAGGTGAGCCGCTGCAGGGAGCTCCGGAGGGGACGGAAGAACTGGCAGCTCAAGACGTGGTGAACTCTACTATGAGCATAATCACGACTGCTTGCTGCACTTCTATGCCCCATTGAAGACCCCGGCACGGCAAGCCCCCAGTATACTGGTGGTTTACTGAAATCGCTGAAAAGCAAAGGAAGTGTCACAAGCTTCGACGTGAGGCTCAACGGGCGCGGAACCGTGATGAGGCATGCAACCAGGTGGCAGCATATAAGTCGGCCAGGAAATGCCTTCGCAAACTGATCAACAGTAGCAAGGCTCGCTGCTGGCAAGACCTAGTGGACAATGTGAACAAGGATCCGTGGGGCCTTGGCTACAAGCTGGTCATGGGGAAACTTGGTGCCCTACGGAAGCCTTGTATACAAGACGTGGAAAAGATGGACGCGATAGTGCGGGGACTATTCCCGGCCCATCCCGTCCGTGTTGACGCTGTCCAGGGTGAAACAGCAGTAGAGTGCCCACTCTTCGCACAGCTGGAACTGGAGGAGGCAGTCCTCTCCTTGAAAGCGAGGAAGGCTCCAGGTCCAGATGGTGTTCTAGCTGAGGTGTTGCGGCTCGTCTATCACCATTGTCCTGACTTGCTGCTCAGCACAATCAACGCTTCCCTACGAGATAGGGTTTTCCCGGTACGATGGAAGGTGGCGAGGCTCGTGCTGATCAGCAAGGGAAAGGGAAATCCCGGATCGCAGTCTGCATACCACCCGTTATGCATGCTAGACACGGCTGGGAAAGTGCTAGAGAAACTCATCAAGGGAAGACTCACTGACGCGATTCGTGCTGCTGGGGACCTATCTCCTCGGCAGTATGGCTTTAGAGCAGGACGTTCTACAATTGATGCGATTGCAGAGGTGGTGAACGCGGTCCAAAAGGCAGAGGCACATAGTCGCTGGTGACACTCGACGTCAGGAATGCCTTCAACTCCGCTAGATGGGTGGATATTCTGGACACACTGGAAAACTCTTTTCAAGTTCCAGAATATCTAATGCGGCTTTTGAGGAACTACCTAAAGGACCGAAGCCTGCTCTACGACACGATACAGGGCCAACGAAGGATGGAAATTACATCGGGTGTTGCCCAGGGATCTATCCTTGGTCCGGACCTGTGGAACGTGTCTTACGACGGGCTACTGAGACTTGAGATGCCAGATGAGTCGCGCTTGGTAGGCTATGTGGATGATGTTGCGGCTCTGGTCACTGGACCTACCGTTGAACAAGCGCAACTTAGGCTAGGTATGCTAATGCGCCGAGTGAGAGACTGGATCCCTCGAGTAAGGATGATCAGTATTGAAGATATACAAATCGAATCGAAGCCAGCGGTGAAGTACCTGGGGCTACTGATCGACTCGAAGATGAGTTTCCCTGAGCAAACCAGGGCAACGGCTTAGAAGGCTGCATCGGGAATATCGGCCCTGAGTTGACTTATGGCCAACGTAGGGGGACCCAGCCCATCAAGAAGACGCCTCTTGATGAGTGCTGTAGGATCAGTGCTACTGTACGGAGCAGAGGTATGGGGCGACGCGATCAGCAAGGAGGTATACCGAAAACGATTGGCTTAGGTATAGAGAAGAGGAGCACTGAGAATTGCATCTTCGTTTCCAACAGTCTCCGACTCGGCGGTGAGAGTGATTGCAGGCATGATACCTGTCGCCCGCCTTGCTAGAGAGCACCGCGCTATTAACCTGCGCCGAAACGAGGATGCGAGGGAGATGGTTGTCCGCGAGGAGAGACAACGCTCGCTCAACGACTGGCAGCAGTCTTGGGGGAATTGCACGAAAGGAAGGTGGACTGCGCGCCCCATCCTGGATGTGAGGCCGTGGCTAAATCGAAGGCATGGTGAGACTGACTTCTATGTGACCCAGCTTTTGAGCGGGCACGGGTGTTTTCAGTCTTACCTGCACAAGATCGGCAAGTCACGGTCTCCCGATTGTCGGTTTTGCCCAGGAGAGGAGGACAATGCCTGTCACACATTTTTTGCGTGTACCAAATGGGTCAGGCTGCGAAGGGAACTCTACAGGGAGACGGGAGAGCTCACCCCGGAAAATATAGTTGCGGTGATGCTCAAATCGGTTGACAAATGGAACCAGGTGGCACATTATGCTCGGGCAGTCCTGAAATATAAAAGGGACTCACAGCAGCCGGAGGCACTGGGGCTGGGGGATCGCTCTTCTAGCATTTCCTCTTCCCCTCCCGCTAGGAAAGGGACTCCCCAGCTTGAAGGCACCCCACGGCGTAACAAAACGAGACCTGGCCCGAAGTAATGTGTCAAACGGTTCCGGGCTAGGTTCTCAGATTGACAGGGGAGGTGTTTAGTGGGTAGCCCAAGGGTATCCTCCATGGGAGTCCCACACTGCCAGACTCGGCGGGCGTAAATGCCTTCACCTCCCTACCACAAACAAAAAAAAAAAATTATTATTTTTTACCTTGGGATAACACCGATATTCAATTTTCTTTGCAATAGGTATATAATCGGCTTTACTTAATAATATAGTACATTTTCTTTCAACATGCATATTCAATGCCGATTTTTCTTTTAATCAAAGGTATACATTTCATACAAATTTGTGCATCATTAGTCTGTAGCACAGGTGTTAGTAAATTATAAACGGTTAGCGTTAGTTGGGATTCAATGTGAGTGGTGCAGGTGAAATGGCACTTTTTATTTTCTCCTTTACCTTTTCTTTGTGTTTTTTTTGTCTTTGTATTTATTTCTACTCATATTTGGCATCTTTTCTTTTAATTTTATATTTGATTATCACTATACTTATTCCTATTCCTATTCTTATAGTTCTCCATCTTAATTATTGTGCCAATAGGTTAGTGGAAATTTTTGTTAGTATGAAGGCGGAACGTAATTAATTAGTTTTTAATGGGATGGAATGTGTGGGTATTTTCATAGGGATAGAAAGTTGAGCTTGATGGCATTCAATTTGCCCATGCTCGTACGGTTTATACAATGTTAACGCTAATCACTCGATTAGCTTCGTTATTATTCCAGCCGAGAGAAAAAGTTTTTATTGAGTTTATGCGAGATGGGGAAATTTATCGGGTACGTTCGTTTTACTTGCTTCTCATGGTGTGATAACACCTTAACTTCGGGCTGAAAGTTTGCATGCTAATTTAAGTTCCATATCAGGGAATAATGTTCTTTGCTTGTCAACGCATATACGCATATGTGCGAATCGAATCTGGCGCTTCGCCGCAAGCAACCGGCGCTTGCTATGATATGCTAATAGGGAGATTGTTATGGGTATGGTAATTGCTAGTTGGTCGTATCTTCCGTATGGGACAAGCTACGTGGCTAGTGAATTATGGCTTTATGACTATAGCGTGCGAGGTGTGGGGAATCTGTGCATAGTAGTCGCTTGGTTGACGATTGTTAATAAGGTATGAGGTTAGTATATGTTTCATAGCAGTTGCTAATGCATGGGACTGTTTCTTTTTTTTCTTTTTGCTTACTTGAATCTAGTTCATTACTTTAAATATATTTACTTTTCCCTTGTGCAGTTATTATGATTTTTATCTCAATTTTTTTTTTGTGTTATATGAATATATATATATATTTTTTTGTTTTTTTTTTAGTCTTTTTTTAAAATCTTTTTTGTGCTTTTTTCTATATTTAATATGTGTATGTTTTTTTTTGTTATTCTCTGTTTTTTGTTATTTTTTTTTGTATTAACGTTCTTCTCTGCTATAACTAAACTAATTGGAAGGAACGGGTGGGGTTTTGCTTGAGGGGTAGGGTTGTAGGTATTTGTGTGTTCGGGCTAGGCGGGGTTACAAACCGCTCCTTGCAGATGACGAAATTTTGAGAATTTTCAGTAGTTAGTGGTATCGGGGAAGCCTGCTGGCTCGCCTCCTCAGTACAGATTTGTAAAACAATGCCGAGGTTTGACACCTCTGTAGGAGTGCATTTGCTTGCAATCGTATGACAACGCCCCTTAATAAACCTGATTGAAAGATACATCCCGATTATGAATAATGAGACCGCTGCCAGGCTGGTCGAGGCCGTGGATAAGTGCACATGCTTTCTAGTCGACTCGTTAAATTTGATCCGCTCGAGGTGCAAATAAACTTCATTTAAACTGTGTGTGCTGGCCGCGAACTCAGTACCTCCATTTTTGGCTGTAACTAGCTTCGTTTTAGGCATACTGTGATTAGTCCCCAAATCAGCAATGTCTACTTCTAGAATCCTTGGGTCTATTTCTGGGAAATATTGCGGTTGAATTATATTGAAAGGGTGAGTACTTTCCGCTTCATAATGTATAGTCATTTCATTAATTTGAATTGTGCATGGGAGATGGAGGGTTAGGATACCTTGACCAATCATCTTTTGTGTCGTGATATGGATGGGTGTTTCTGTCTGCAGGAAGTAGATCCAACTGTTTGGTTTACTCAGCTTAATCAAGGAATCGGTTACCGATGTACTAACTCGAAGGGGGAGTACTGTCTTCAGTTTTAGTGGGTTATACAGGAGTGAAATAATTTCATTTGTGGACGGTGGTGACTGAACAATCGGCGTAGTTAATGGTGCCACATAAAGGTCACTAGGTCACGGATGTTTTATTTTCTTGTGACGCGTATTGTCCGCAAGTAATAGAAATTGCTGAGTGGTAATATCACCCGCCACGAAGGAGTATTCCACATCGGGTATTAGAAAAAGTGTCCCGTTAGTTCTGATCGGGAAAAGGTGTATTTGATACAACTTCATTAGTGGTATTTGTAAAAGGGGCAGCGTGATTATTACCACTAGCTTGGTTTTCCATCTGAAATGCTTTAACTCTGCTGCTTGTGCCAAAATTTGTTCGCAGAACTCAGGACATCTATTGCCCGGTTTAACGTAAATTTCATGCAACTTTTTGCTGGAAATAAGAAGAGGATGTATTATATTGTTCTGCACCGACACAGCTATGTCAATGAGGGTGCGTTGCCGGGTTTCAATTTCTAGTAGTTGAGCTAGCAGTGAAGTCAGTACCACGTTCCTCCGTTCTGCTGCAAGTAATTTGTCAGTCATAAGAAAGATGTCCTTAATTTGGAAGCCAAGTTCCGCTTGTCTATTAATCACATCTGATAGCGGTTTATGAATTTCCTCCAAGGAGATGTTTACAACACTTATCCTTTGTTTTTCCCAATTTAACCAATTCCTTTTCCTTGTCCTCCAGATTATCTAACCGACTGTTCAACTCTTTTTCATTCTCATCATCCATTGTGCCGAATAACGAATGTAATGCTCTCCCGACCCCATCAATGAATGACCTTTAAGTCCTTTTAGGCATCAGTGACTCGAACAGAGCTTGAGAGCGAATCTTAAGATTTTCCACTAGGCTATGGACGTGCCTTAACTGCTCCGCACATCCTAAGCTCTTTCCTGCACAAAGCATTTTAACGAGGTGTTCAGCTCGTTCGGCCACTCCTATTTGATCCTGTACTTCTCCTAGATTTAAATCCATCACGACATTCCAGGCGCTGTGATAGCTCAACAGACCGCCAATATCTTCAAATAATATTCCTGTGTTCGCTATGCTCTCCAATGAATACGTTTTCAGATCCTCGTTCGGGGTTGCCAAAACTCCAACGCCAAGCAGGCCTCAAATGATGATGCCGGTGGCCATTACGAGAAATACGGAAAAAGAGGAAAAGGGGAGGAGTTAGAACAATTTATTTGTAGTATAGTTTAAGTCGATTGTTATGAACATTGACCAGTTTTTTCTTTATCGCAATCGTGGTGTTGACGGGAGAAGTAACGGCTTTGACCTCATATGGTCCTACCCATACCTGCACGAGCTTGTGCTTACGATTCTCATTTTTAAGCAATACCTTATCCCCTATATGGAAAGTAACCGGTATGACGTTGTTATCGTAATGGACCTTGGATTTTAACTTACTTTCCAGTATATTCTTACGTGCCAAGGTATACATCTTTTGTAATTTGTGCTTTAATAATAGATAATAATTCTCATGGTCATAGAGAGGAACTGGCTCCCTCTTTAGGTTCGACGGAACATCTGCCATGAATCCATAGAGACAGTCCATTGGAGTAAGTTTCGTGCTATCGTGTTCACTGTTATTGTACACGAACGCGGCCGTACGCAAAAACTGATCCCAAACCTGCGGATTCTCATCCACCATGGATCTCAAATATTCAATAAGGGGTCTATGGGCTCGTTCCAAGGCTCCATTGGATTGTGGGTGATAGGTAGTAGTTTTCATTTTCTTTATATTTAATAGCTTACATACTCACCTGAATAATTTCCCTACAAAATTAGTCCCCTGATCGGTAACTAGCTGCTTCGGTATTCTATATCTAGCAATAATCTCGTCAAAGAACACTTTGGCTACTGTTTCCGCCTCAGCGTTCGGTAAAGCGTACCAATCCACAAATTTTGTTAAATTGTCCTGGAAGGTCAAAATGTACTTATTCCCAGAAGTTGTCCAAATGAGGGGCCCCATGATACCCAGATATACTTTATCAAATGGTTTCTCCGCTATGTCCGTGACAACTATTGGCATGCGATGTTGGGGAGAAGCTTTCATAACTTGACATTTCTTACACGTCCTCACATACTTTTTAATGTCAGATAGCATATTCTTCCATTTATACTTCTTGCGAATCTTCCTGTAGGTTTTCGCAACCCCCTGATGCCCTCCGAAAGGGGAATCGTGAAACTCCAATAAGGCCGCCCTTACCTCCTCTGGTGTACCGAGGGTCACGATATCAGGTGGTACCGCGGGTTGCGGAGAGACAATCTTAATTGTTTCATCACCATCAGCTGCGTAGTTACCAATGTCCTCCTGGGGCTCCTCCTGGGGCCCTCCTTGTATCGAGCCTGTACAGGGATCCTCGAAAAATAAGTCAGATAAATTCTGTTGCTCCGGCGTGGATTGTGGGGGCGTGGATTGTGGGAGCGTGGACTCAATCGACCCCTCAGTACCGTCAGTGGTAATACCATTGTCTTTGACATTACACTGATATTTATTACCTGCCTCCCCGGCAGAATCCTGAGGAATCCTACTCAAAGCGTCGGCATTAGTATTGTACTTGCCCGGTTTGCACTCAATGTGGTAATCGAACTCCGATAACTTATGGTGAAACCTTACCAACCGTGTGGTAGGATCTTTTACGTTAAACACCCCCTTTAGGGGTTTATGATCCGTGTAGATGGTGAAACGTCGTCCCTGCAAATAACACCTGAAATTTTTGGCGGCCCAAACCATCGCAGGAAGTTCTTTTTCAATTGTAGAGTAATTCCGCTCCACTCTATTCAGAGTCCGACTTGCATAGGCTATGGGGTGGTCCTTGCCAATTTCTCCCTGAGATAAGACGGCCCCCAAGGCCTCGTTACTTGTATCGGTGGTGAGATTAAATGGCTGGGAAAAATCAGGATACGCCAGCAATGGTGGTTCTATTAGCGAATTTTTCAGCAATTGAAATGCTTCCATACACTTATCCGTCCATTTAAACCGAACATCCTTCCGCAATAAATTTGTAAGAGGCTTGGCTATCTTCGAGAAATTGGGAATAAACTTCCGGTAATAATTGACTAGTCCTAAAAAGGACTGTAGTCTGCGCACCGTTGTAGGGACGGGAAAATCCCGCACGCAGCTAGTCTTACTTGGATCTGGCCGCGCACCCGTTTGGGAGCAAATATGTCCTAAATATACCACTTCGGGTCGTAGGAACTGACATTTCTCCGGTTGGAGTTTCAGGTTGTTTAATCTCAGCCTAACAAAGATTTTCCATAGTTTATCGATGTGATCCCTCAAGTTTTTCCCATAAATCACTATGTCATCCATGTACACAAAACAGTCAAAACCTTGTAAATCCGTTAGTATGTAGTTCATAAGCCTCTGAAAAGTGGCTGGTGCCCCCTTCAAAACAAAAGGCATTCGCTTAAATTCATAGTGTCCATAACTGGTGCTAAATGCAGTTTTTGGCCGATCTTTCGGCTGCACCAGGACTTGGTGATACCCACTGGCCAAGTCTAACGTGCTGAAATACTGTGAATGCCCCAACTGATCTAAAATATCTTCTATACGGGGTAATGGAAATGCGTCTCCTATAGTTTTCTCATTCAGTCTCCTGAAGTCATCAACTACTCTCCATTTCTTTGCTCCATTGGCTCCGGCCTCCTTGGGCACAACCAGGAGGGGGGAGTTCCAGGGGCTCTTGTTCGGCTGGACAATGTTGCTGTCTAACCTTACCTTGAGTTGCTCGTTAATAATATCTTTCTGGGGCTGACTCAAAAAGTACATTTTCTGATTTATAGGTGCTTGATCTGTCAGCAGTGGAATCTCATGTGTGATCGCCTCTGTGTAACTCAACTTATCCCCTGGCAAGAAAAAAATGTCACTAAACTCCTGACATAGCTGAGTAATAGCAGCCCTCTCCTCAGAGTTCATATGCTCATATAGCGTAAGTTCTTGTTTTAGTAATGCATTGCGTATAATGCTGGTCGGCAGGCCCTGATTCATTGGTCCAGGTTCGTTTTCTGACCGGCCGTTACTTATCAATTGTGACCCTTCGGCAGTTGTCAATATACCACCTAGATGCTTCACTGGGGAGTTAATGCAAGAGGTTTTCTGGAGCTGCAACTTCTTATTCGTAGCGTCCAGATTATCCACCAAATATTCATCCAATCTCTCGAGTTCTAAATCAATCCGCTCAAGTATGACCGGTGACTCACTCGAATTCATTATACCAATTACAGGGTGAACCGGATCTAGAAGAGCATTGGCTAGAAACACACCATCCGCTATTGAACTTGCGGTACAAAGCATTTCCTGATCCAACTGAATCGGTACCTCTACTAGATGTTGTGTCCGTGGCAACAACGTGACAACCTTCTTGAAAACGATTCGGTAGGTTTCCTTGTAACCACCTGATAGTGTGTCCTTTGACAGAACCACAATTCACATCCTCAGCTTGGTCTGGTAAACCCGCCGCGTTTTGCGCCACCCTTTTGGACAACTTGTATACGCTAATCAGTGCCTGAACCGAAGACTGATGCAAATCTACTGATCCTTCATGGCACTCCAGAGGGACCTTGAATTCATTACTATTTGCTTCCGTACGAGGAAACACTAGTGACTGAACAGGACCTTCTATATTATAATTTTTCGCTAGAAAGTCGTTTCCGAGAAGACCATCATTGAACGCCCCCTGAATTGTGTCTACTACATGGAAGGTACAAGGAAGCTTGGTGGGGAGCTCGAAGATGCCTTGCGTAGAACCAAGGATGTCTCCCTCCCCAAAAGGGCTTGACAAAGTAAGCTTATGACTCACATCTATTGGACACGAATCACGTATTGCTGATTTGCTAATTATGCTAACCTCTGCACCTGTATCAGTTTTCTGGAGCTGCAACTTCTTATTCGTAGCGTCCAGATTATCCACCAAATATTCATCCAATCTCTCGAGTTCTAAATCAATCCGCTCAAGTATGACCGGTGACTCACTCGAATTCATTATACCAATTACAGGGTGAACCGGATCTAGAAGAGCATTGGCTAGAAACACACCATCCGCTATTGAACTTGCGGTACAAAGCATTTCCTGATCCAACTGAATCGGTACCTCTACTAGATGTTGTGTCCGTGGCAACAACGTGACAACCTTCTTGAAAACGATTCGGTAGGTTTCCTTGTAACCACCTGATAGTGTGTCCTTTGACAGAACCACAATTCACATCCTCAGCTTGGTCTGGTAAACCCGCCGCGTTTTGCGCCACCCTTTTGGACAACTTGTATACGCTAATCAGTGCCTGAACCGAAGACTGATGCAAATCTACTGATCCTTCATGGCACTCCAGAGGGACCTTGAATTCATTACTATTTGCTTCCGTACGAGGAAACACTAGTGACTGAACAGGACCTTCTATATTATAATTTTTCGCTAGAAAGTCGTTTCCGAGAAGACCATCATTGAACGCCCCCTGAATTGTGTCTACTACATGGAAGGTACAAGGAAGCTTGGTGGGGAGCTCGAAGATGCCTTGCGTAGAACCAAGGATGTCTCCCTCCCCAAAAGGGCTTGACAAAGTAAGCTTATGACTCACATCTATTGGACACGAATCACGTATTGCTGATTTGCTAATTATGCTAACCTCTGCACCTGTATCAATGGTAAATTTTGTTTTCTCCTGTTTCCCAATATCCAAAGGCAGTGAAGCGGACACGAGGCTAGATTTTCTGTAACTACCGTGTTTCTCCGTGTCACCCTAGATTCAACCACCTTACTGAGAGGTTGGCTTCCTGATTGCACCATCTTCATTGTAGCCGAGCCGGGGATTTCCAACTCGACTGCGCCTCGTTTCCCTGTTGCTTGGCTTCCCATCTTTTCTTTTAGAAACACGTGTCCACGCCATGGCCCCTTCGGCCACAGAAATCACATCTTACTTGAATACTAAAAACTCTTGGACCTTCGCTAATAACTGGAGTTGCCGATGCTGGCCTCGCCTTACAATCCTTCTTATCTTGACCATACTCCTTACATGCTGGACAATAAGGAGTATTTTTGCGACTGTAGCAGTCTGCATAAGTGTGACCTCGCTTATGACAAAAGTTACAAGTGATTTTCGGACTCTTTGTAAATTTAGATGGCTTTGAGCCAGAGCTTGGGTCTGTTCCCATTACTCCCTGTGGTTGGAAAGATCCGGCGCACGGATTAGATTTATAGCTAACTTTTTGAGGCGTAAACGCATGTTGGCTAGGTAACCAAGTACTGAAAGTGGGTTGTACCTGTGGTATCTGTGGGTTTAACTGCGTCGAATTGCCTTGAAGGAGGAAAGTCCCTTGTTGCAATTTTTCCATGTTCAGACCCTTAGTGACTAGATCCTCAAACGTAGACGTTTCCAGCGTCAACAAATACTGACAAAGGTGGGAGTTGCTAACGCCACTTTTAAAGGCATTCTTAGCAAAGTCCTCCAGCTGTGCGTTCGCAATTTTACTTGCCTCTGATCCATATTTAACAACAGCAGCCTCCTGGCATCGCTTAAGTATTTGCCTCAGACGTGATGTGTAGGACAATACTGACTCTGTGGGGCCTTGTTTGGCTGAGATGAGTCCACTCACCAATTCCTGGTAGGTTTCCCTTGGCAAGTAGACCCGATTTAAAAGTTCCTCAGCTGCGTCTAGAGTTGACGGAAACTGCGACGATATCAGCTGGTAAGCTTCTCCTCGAAAGCGAGTTGGAAAATCTGCATAAAGGCAACCTGCTCCTGGCTATCCAGACACCTCCAAACTTACCTGCTGCAGCCAATAAATGTCTGTAGTTCTAAAACTATTGAGGAGCTTGGAGCTCCTGAAAATAAAGGAATCATCTGCCCCATCGATTTAGTTACTTTAGCATACTCGGCCATATTGCCTGTAAAGTTCTTAACCTCTGCTCCCTTAGCAGTCATACAAACAGGACTAGAATGAGTGGTCTGATCAATGGACGCGTTTGTAGATTCGCATGCCTCAAACGATAGATTCCAATCGTGGGACGTAATCAGTGTTTTTAATGATTGCGATAAATCGAAAGAACTGGTCAGGTTTAGCGAGACATCGCCGAAGTGTTACATTTCTTCTTTAAATTGCTTCGTTTGCTCGCGGAACTGACTAATTCGCTCTACGCTATGTGGATGCAACCTATCAACCGTATCAGCTAATTCAAGGACTGTGTCCAATTCAACGGGTTCGGTTTCTCGCTTCACCTGTTGGCTTGAGCTGTAATAAGAAGATTCAGACTTACTTTTTGGGGTTAAGAGTGCTTTACCGCTTCGTAATACGAGCCTGTTGCTTTCCTCTGGAGTTAATTGATGAATTCCTCCTGTTAACTGGTTCTTATTATTCATTCGCACAAACTCAACAGCAATATTATCTTTTTTTTAAGTCAATGTACCGGACCTTAATAATAATGCAACCCTCTCTTAGAAAATGAGCTGAAGTTCCTATAGCGCTAACTAGGTGGTTTTGGCTACAATTCTACGAGTATGAAGCTCGAGCTATCAGGATGCGTGGATGAGTGTGCTTATGTTGAGAGTGTAAGGAAAAGATTCCAGTTCCAAACAATTTATCAATTTAGTAAGTACTATATTGATTACTCCACAGCAAATAGCCGTTCTAGAGCTGTTTGGAAACTAAAACTGGCTGCGCCAATGTTAATTGTGTAGTGAAACCCTCAGGATCCACCCGGCCTCTTCCGGGGTGTCCTGATTTTATCCTGCAAACACTTTCCAACCACGCCACCTGTAGCTTACCTTTCCAGCTCAAACCCTTGGAATCGTCCGAAAGAAACACCTGGTTATAAGTTAATTGTTGTTTGTTTTAGCCTTTTTAATTACAGTTGTTCTAGTTCGTTTGGCCGCACGTAAGCGATCCTTGATTTCGGTCTTGATTTGATGCCGCAGCTCCGAAACCTTCCGTTGGAAGTTGGTCCTCTCTGCTTCGGTGACCGATATGCGCGCTAGCCGCCTATACTCGTAGAGCTGCTGCCTCAACTGCTCCCGACGTCCTCCATGCCGTCGCTCGGGCTTATTCTCGTGGACTGAGGTGTCAAGCGGTGCCTTCAACCTGGCAAGGTACTCCTCACGGGAGATGGGTCGAGGACCTGCCTTGGGGTTTTCCCGGAGTGCTTCTTCTAGGCTCCTCGCGGGTGTCCTATGGGGACGTTCACCTGGGCTCCGCGTTGATGTGACTCTGCTCCACTCCAAGGGGCTTGCTGGGCACGAAACCCCTTTCCCTTGCGAAGATGTCTGATAAAAGTAGGAAAGGATTAGCTGATGGTGACTACACAGCGTAAGACACAATCAAGCTGAAGGAGGTTCGCGGCTTGAGCCAATCACCATTTAACTAATTTCAGGACTGGAACCACTACAACAGCTTTACAACAACTGCAACAAGCACTACTGCCCTGATGACTCGATCTGATTACTTGTTGGAAACTGAATTCGCTATCACTGCTCACTCGGACACGGTGGTAGTATCGCACCACTACTCACTGCTACTGGCTCGTTCGGCTGGTTTTAAATGGTTCTCCAGCAAGCTTTTGGCCTCGATTCACTCTTAAAATGCTGAGTAACCGAAACGTGTTGCTCTCAATTTAGAAAAGCTCTTTCCTCCCCGCTCCGTCTCACTTGTTCGGATTGTGAAGCTTTTGCGGCGAATTGGTGAGTGAAGGAGAGCTTTTCTTTAAAGTTTTTCTTTCGGCTCCCTCTCTCCAGCTTTACCCCGCTGGTAGCATTCTCCAAAGCTTAACGTGTGCGTCTTCGTCGATTCAATCACTTATGTAAAGCGATTTGCGAAGTCTTTTCGCTTCTTCATTGGTCATCCGGTAAACAGGTATGATTCGAAGACCATGGTGTTATATGCTCGGTTGGCGGAGCGCAAACGTATATGTACATCGTCGTAGATCGCTCGTAACATTTGTGATTGCTTATGTAAAGCGATATGCGAAGTCTTTTTGCTTGCTCATTGGTCGTCAGGTATATGATTCGACGACAATGGAGGTGTGTGCTTGGTTGGCTTATTGTATATCGCTCGTAACAGGGAAAAAGAATACTAATTTCTTTAACCTTCTCATTTAAAGTAGCCGCCGTTTTGTTCTACAACTACTTATGTCACTAGTTGAATAAATCCCAAAAGATATTCATGACACCTATCATTTCTGAAACTTTCATGCAAATCCTAGCTAACCTGCAGTGTCTGAGTCGGTAAAAAGTGCATATTGTTCCATAGCTATATAGTTCCATAGTAATAAGCCCATATCGTTCCATAGTAATACAAGAAAATTCAAACTTCGCCAAGAACAACTCGATCTTCTTGAAATCTTTAGGGCAGGTAAACGTTATAAATAACCATTTGCGTATCAAATTTTATTGAATTTAACGCTACCGTGATGGTTTTATTCAAGAAAAGGTAAAATTGATAAATCATACTATAACTTACAAAGACGATAGAATTTCGACTTCTGATGTATTTGTTGTTGTTGTACTCCAAAAGGCCTACATTCATGATGTTTTTCAGATTTTTCGGATGTAAGGAGTCCAACCGTGAAGAAGGGGGTACGCGAAAGTTTTGTAGATTCCCGTTCCCCTGCCCCCCTCGATATAACCAAAGTAATTTGAGAGTTATTGAAGGGTGAGAGTTATTGCACGGTGAGAGTTATTGCAGGCGAGGGAGGTAGTTGTCCGCGAGGAGGGACAGCGCTCGCTCAACGATTGGCAGCAGTCTTGGGTGAATTGCACGAAGGGAAGGTGGACTGCGTGCCTCATCCTGGATTTGAGGCCGTGGCTGAATCGAAGGCATGGTGAGACTGACTTCTATCTGACCCAGCTTTTGAACGGGCATGGGTGTTTTCAGTCTTACCTGCACAAGATCGGTAAGTCACGGTCTCCCAATTGTCGGTTTTGCCCAGGAGAGGAGGACAATGCCTGTCACACATTTTTTGCGTGTACCAAATGGGTCAGGCTGCGAAGCAAACTCTACAGGGAGACGGGAGAGTTCACCCCGGATAACATAGTTGCGGTGATGCTCGATTCGGTTGACAAATGGAACCAGGTGGCACATTATGCTCGGGAAGTCCTAAAATATAAAAGGGACTCACAGCAGCCGGGGGCGCTAGGGCTGGGGGATCGCTCTTCTGGCACTTCCTCTTCCCGTCTCCCCTCCCGCTAGGAAAGGGACTCGTCAGCTTGTAGGCGCCCCACGGCGTAACAAAACGTGACCTGGCCCGAAGTAATGTGCCAAACGGTTCCAGGCTGGGTTCTCAGGTTGACAGGGGAGGTGTTTAGTGGGTAGTCCAGTCGCGCATGGGAGTCCCACACTCTGTGCATAAATGGCGTTCAACTCCCTACCACAAAAAAAAGTAATTTTAAGACGAATTTTCAAAAGATCTCATTGAGACCTTTCCAATGACACCATACTCGACTACCAATAGTGAACATTTTTTTTAAGTGTCACCTCCTTTTATGTGGAAACCACCTTTAACGCAGTCGGAAAAATTTATTGACCCCAAAATTTCAAGAAGTCTCCACTTTTGACCTTTTCAAAGGGATAAATGGCCATAGCTTCTACTGACGGACACAGGTCGTGATTTCAATATGGTTTTGTATTTAAGTAAAAAAGGCTAAAATAGGTGAACGCCACAGTGTCGTTTAAGTGATGCCCAGTTCTTGACAATGATGAGGAATTGACTGATATGAGCAAAATCATGCACTCACCTGTATGGCTGCGATATTTACTTCGTTTCGAGCGGCACGACGTCTTTTTGGCACCGGAACTTCCACTAGCGAAAATTTTGACTTGAGCTTATTTAACACGCACAGCCTGTCAGTTGGGGCGTTTATTACGACCGAAAATCGGCATAAGCGCTCTTAAAGCTGCGACTACCGACTCAGATTGTCGGTAGTAATTTTTAAAAATTTACAAACGGTGCTTTATTGCGATGAAAGCATTGACTTTAACCAATGATTTGACATTCTTCTTCTTCTAAGCACTACAACCCCTTTTGGGCCTTTGCTTCCTGCAAACAGCGCCTCTAACTGTCTCGGTCCATTGACCGCATCGTCCAATTCTGTAATCCGAGCAGCGATGAACTGTCTTCGTCGGCCGAGTCAGACCAGCGTTTCCTCAGTTTCCCCACTGGCCTCCAGCCTTCAGTTCTCCCAACGAATATCTTTTTGGGTATCTGTTGTTCGTCCATACGGTTCATGTGTCCAGCTCATTGCAGCTTCCGCAGTCTTACAATCTTTGAGACCTCCGGGTCGTCAAAAGTTGTATCGAATCCGCCATTGGTCCCCGTCTAGCTTCGCTCCGATTATTCGCCTCAGGACCCGTCACTCAAAGGCGTTCAATATATTTGCAGATGCTTGGAGGTCTTATTACAGATTTTTATACTTGGAGCTTTGTTTTCCTGTATATGCAGCTGGTCTTCAAGATTGTCAATACTGAATAAAATATTTTAGTTGCGAGCTGTATTCGTCGGCATATTTCGTCTCTTTCATTGCCCGTTTTCATTATTTTAGTGCCTTAATACACAAATTCGCTAAGATTTTCGATACTGTATTCGCCGAGTGTGATATTTTGTGTATTTGAAGTCTTCTTCCTCGACTGCATCATGAGCTTTGTTTTATTTTCATTAATTTGTAGCCCTACTAGTTGTGCTTCGCTATCGAGTTTCAGGAAGAGTTCTTTGGCAGTTGTTAGTCACCGTGACAGAATGTTGATGTCGTCCGCATAGGCTATTGCCTGGCTCGTATAGTGATGTACCTCGCGTATCGACAGTTAGATTCCTTTTGACGTACTCCAGAGCCAAATTGAATAGCAATGGGGCCAGCCCATCTCCCAGCTTTAGTCCGATATTTGTGTCAAAGGCATCGGTGAGCCGGTTATTGATGCGAACTTGGGAGGTTGTCAACGTCATTGTCATTTTGGTAAGACGGACTAATTTGGCCGGGCTGCCAAAACCAAGCATTATTTCGCACAGTACGTTACGATCAATACTGTCGTATGCTTGAAGTCAACGAAAATTTGGTGTACGTCTATGTTGAACTCCTAGGATTTTTCAAGTACCTGCTTGACTGTGAATAATTGGTCTGTTGTTGACCTACCTGCCCTAAAACCACCTTGATACTCCGATTTCATTTTCTAAGATTTTAGAAAATATTTTGTACGCCGTACAAAGTAGTGATATGCCTCTATAATTTTCGCACAGTAGCTTGTCACCTTTTTCTGGATAGGGAATATAATTGATTGGCTCCACTCTTTCGGCATATTTTCTTGTTGCCAAATGTACTGGATGACTTTGTGAATAGCTTGATGAACACTACTGCCACCATATTTGATGAGCTCCACTGGAATCTATTCAATGCCCGGCGCTTTATTATTCTTTTGGGCTTTGATGATGGAACAAACTTCATCCAGAGTTGGTGGGGCCAATGGAAGCTCTCCGCAGACATCTATAGGCTCCTCCGCACAGCTCCAGCGCCAGAACATGGTTTGACATTACCAGTTCATTAAATAAATTTTAAGGATGCGCTAGTATAAGGATACAAAATTTTATATAGGTATATGTATATATAAATATATATATATATACATATATGTATATATATATATATATATAAATATATATATATACATATATGTTTATATATATATATATATATATATATATATATATATATATATATATATATATATAAATACATATAAATATATATATATATATATATATATATATATATATATATATATATATATATATATATATATATATATGTATATATTTATATATATATATATATATATATATATATATATATGTATATATACGTATATATATCTCTGTATATGTCAATATGTATCAGTATATATATATATATATATATATATATATATATATGTATATATATATATCTATATTTATACATATACATATATATATACCATATCAATATATATCAATACATATAGCAATATATATATATATATATATATATATATATATATATATATATATATATATATATATATATATATATATATATATATATATATATATATATACTGATACATATTGACATATACAGAGATAGATATATATACAAGAGAGTGTCCCTGAAACGCTTTAGAAGGATTGTGCCATTGGTGTCCATACTTGGGAGGAAGGACGGAAAGGAAAGACCGATATTTTTTGATAACGTAAATTTTAATGAGTAATTAAACCTTTTCTTGCATACCGTTTGTTTTTTTTTGAGGAGTTGTTATAGTTCGCCACTTTCGGCCACTTGTGATTGTGTTGTCTTGGTAATAATCAAATTTATTTCTATTTCTATTATTTTATGCAGTATTTATTAGAGCCCAAATTTTAGCTTTCTCTACAATGGATTTTCTAAACACATGTAGACTTTGCCTACAGAGCAGAGAAGAAATGTATCCGCTGGGTGATAGTTTGGTCGACGAAGCGAAGAGGATTTTTGTTGTCGACTTCCTGAAGGAGTCCATCAACATGAACATCACACTTGGAGATGATTCACCAGACCAAATCTGTGGTGATTGTTACACTGAAGTGGATCGTATATACTCCTTCATACGGCGCTGTAAACAAACCGAGTCAACACTACAACGACTTTAATCAGCACGACGATCTCAAGAACCAGTTATCGACCAACGGAACAAGATTCGGAGAACAGACTACCATCCGTCTGAGGATCCGGATCCACCATCTCGATACCAGCCTTGGAACGCCTGGGATCTTCCGCCACGACTCAACCAAATACCACCACCGACTCTAGGTCCAGTGGTTCCGCAGGAACAACCCTATATGCTGAAACCGAAGCATATCCCCAGCATTGTACAGGGTTGGAACCTTCATTTTAGCGGGGAGCCAAACGGCCTGAACTTGGAAGTTTTCATTGGTCGGGTGGAGTCCTTAGTCGGAGAGATGTTGGCCGGCGACTACACGGTGCTGGCAGGATATTTACCAATGCTGTTCAGGGGAGCAGCACTCGAGACTTACTGGCGGATTCATTCGGCCCCACCATCAATACGCTGGACACGGCTGAAGGAGGTACTCCGCACGGAATACTCGACGGTCAACATGGATGAGAGTGCCCTGGACAAGATCCATGCCAGATGGCAACGTTCGGACGAGCCCTTTCATCAATATCGAGCCGATATCCTTCGGTTGAATGACCAGTTGTCAGAGCCTATGTCTTCCACTCAACTGCTGCGGGTGTTGAAACGGAATCTAAAGCCGGAACTTCGTTGCCATGTTGTAAACTCGGACCCGCAGAACATGGAAGCACTACTGAGGTTCGTGAGTCGATTAGAGAGGCTTGAAAAAGACCTCCAAGAATGGCCTTACCTGCATGCGAGGACGGGTTCGCGATGTGAAATCGCAGAAGTGGCACTAAATTGCAACAATCCAGATCTGAAAGAAAACACGGAGTCAAACATCTGTGTTCCGGACTACCCAGATGGTGCCACTCCAAAAAAACGGACGAGCGAGTACCGTACCACCTCAGTGGCACTCGAAAGCCCCGCAGTGGCTCCTCAGCCAGCTGCTCACCCCAACAAACTTGACGTTAACCCACCAGCCATGACCACTACGCCTGCGGATGTTCACTCTCTTCCGGAGACCTCGCCAACGACAATATTGAAGCGACCATCGCAGTCACTGCCAAAAGAACCCCGGCAGCCTCAAATACGCACTCTGAAACCTTATCATGTTCGACTGCAGGAATATCGGGTGGCTCGAGAGCGAATATTTGCTTCCGAAGTAGTCACTTCCCGCCCGCGCACGACAAAATGGTCAACTCGTCGTTGGCGGAATTTCCGCAAGAGAGTGCATACCTGCCGTCAAACCTTAAACTCTTGTAACATCTCGGAGGTTGCTGAGAATGAGATCAGACCTTATCATCCAATTAAAGTTTTGGGCGAGACCGTGTTTGCATTGATCGACACGGGTGCCAGTATCAGTTGCCTTGCCTCGAGCTTTGGCTCGAAGGTGCTCCAAGACTATCCGAACTTGATTAAATCCTGGCGCACTGAAATCAGTACAGCTGATGGTACCAAACACCCTATCCGAGGTAAACTAACCACACCCGTGACGTTCAGGGGTCAGACGAAAGATATTGCTTTCTACATTATCCCGTCTTTGACTCAGAATGTATACCTTGGCGTCGATTTCGTCCTTCGCTTTGGATTGGCCGCAGATTTATTCACAGATTTGTCTTTAAATACCAGATATGTCAACGAAATCACTTCTACTCCCGATAGGCATGACCTGACGCCTAACCAACGGCAACGCCTGGAAGCGTCCATCGCTGCTTTCCCATCTTACGCTACCCAAGGTCTTGGCCGCACCACCCTAGTCTCACACGCCATCGACGTTGGCGATAGTAAACCGATTAAACAGAGACACTACGCCATCTCACCGGCCATGGAGAAATTGGTGTATGCGGAGCTAGATAGGATGCTCGAGTTGGGGGTCATAAAAGAGTCCCAAAGTGCCTGGTCATCACCGGTAACCTTGGTGGTGAAGCCAGGTAAAGTCCGTCTCTGTCTTGATGCCCGTAAGGTAAACGCGGTTACCATCAAGGACGCGTACCCTCTCCCAATCATCGATGGAATACTAGGGAGACTGCCGAAAGCCAATTATATCACCAGTCTCGACCTAAAAGATGCCTTTTGGCAAATTCCACTCGATGAGGGCTCGAGGGACAAGACCGCCTTCACAGTGCCTGGACGACCATTATATCAGTTCGTCACAATGCCCTTTGGCCTGTGTAACGCGCCACAAACGATGACTCGGTTGATGGACAAGGTCACCCCACCTCACCTGAAACACCAAGTGTTCGTGTACCTTGATGATCTGTTACTCATCATGGAAACGTTCGATCAACACCTCCTACTTCTACAAGAAGTAGCCCTGCACATCAGTAAGGCGGGACTCACCATCAATGTACAGAAAAGTAAGTTTGTCATGAAAGATGTCAGATACCTAGGACATGTCATAGGACATGGCACTATCAAAACGGATCCAGACAAAACTCGTGCGATTGATGAGTTCCCCTTACCAAAAACTGTGAAGCAGCTACGACGTTTCCTTGGTGTGTGCGGTTGGTACCGAAGGTTTGTTCGGAATTATGCAACAGTTTCAGCGCCCCTGTCAGACATGTTGCGGAAAGGGAAGTTCGTTTGGACCGAACTCAGCCGAAAGGCATTTGAAGAGCTTAAACAAGCCCTCACATCAGCTCCGGTCTTGCACAGCCCCGACTTCACGAAGCCCTTCTCCATTCATTGTGACGCAAGTCAACATGGAGTAGGAGCCGTGCTGGTGCAATTGACCGACGAAGGAGAGGAAGCTCCCATCGCCTTCATGTCTAATAAGCTGAATTCGGCCAAAAGAAACTATACTGTTTCCGGGCAAGAATGTTTGGCAGCGGTAATGGCTGTGAAGAAATTCCGAGCTTATATCGAGGGCCACCAATTCGAGATCATCACGGACCACGCGTCACTACAATGGTTGATGAACCAGGCAGATTTAAATGGACGCCTAGCCAGATGGGCTCTTAAACTGCAAGGGTTCAAGTTCTCCATCAAACATCGGAAAGGGACCCAGAACATCGTACCCGACACTCTCTCACGGATGTTTTCCCCCGAGGGAGCCGAGCTGACAATAAATGACGAGGACCCCATCGAAATAGATTTGGACAGCCCACATTTCGAATCAGACAGCTACAAAGAGTTGAGGCAAACCATAGCGACCCAACAATCCCAGCTGCCTGATTTGAAGGTAATAGACGGCTACGTGTATAGACGAAATGAATATGCCACTGGTGATCCATGGCAGGAAGAAGAGTCCTGGAAACTCTGGGTACCGGAGGAAATGACACAACATCTGATCCTCCGCGCACATGACCATCCTTTAAGTGCCCACGGAGATTACGGTCGAACGTTACGGCGACTCAAGAAATACTTCTTTTGGCCTAAAATGGCATCTCAGGTCAAAGACTACGTGAGCGCCTGTGAGACCTGTAAAGGCACCAAAGCGCCCAACCAGCCTCTTCGACCTCCTATGGGTCAACTCAACGTCCCAGAACGCGTATTCCAACGTCTATACATCAATCTACTCGGTCCATATCCTCGGTCTTCCATGGGACACATCGAAGCTATAGTCGTTCTAGACCAGCTCTCAAAGTTCCCAAAGGTGGAACCTATCCGTAAATTCACAACTCCATCGATCGTGAAATTCTTAGAGAACCGGGTATTCCATGTGTTCGGTGTTCCAGAGAGCGTGTACTCAGAAAACGGAGTACAGTTCCGGTCTCGGCAGTTTAAGAGCCTACTTGAGCAGTATGGCGTTGAACACCAACTGACGCCCATATACTCTCCTCAGTCCAACGCATCGGAACGGTTGAACCGCACCATATTGGCCGCGATCCGTTCCTACGTCCACCCATCTCAAAAGGATTGGGATCGGCGATTGTCTGCCATCACTTGCGCCCTGCGATCCTCGTATCATTCCGTCACCGGTGTCGCCCCTTACTTTGCCGCCTTTGGACAGCACATGATTTGCCACGGTAAATCATACCGGCTGTTACGGCAATTAAAGTGTTTGGGAGACCCCGTCGTTGCGCTGGAGCCCCACGAACGTTTAGGAGACATCCGCCAACAAATCAGACGGAAGATTAAGGCCGCAGGAAGTGCAAATGAAGCGCAGTACAATCTCCGGTCACGATCTGCTAATTTCAACGAAGGAGATGAAGTTTTCCGGCGATATTTCCGCCAAAGTGACGCCGCGGGGCATTACAACGCCAAGCTGGACCGGCGATTCTTGAAAAGCCGCATAAAGAAGGTAATGGGACCTAACCGTTACCTGATAACGGATCCATCGGGAAAAGAAGTGGGGATATACCACGCGAAAGACCTGCGCCGATAGACAATTAGTCACGTCTGTTTGTCTGTCCGCATATATTTTCAAAAAACGCGCAAGGGTTGGATACTTCCGGTCGAACATAAACATAAGTCAGTCTGTCCGTCTGTCAATTGTGTTTTTCTTTTATTGTCCGTCATCTCTAGTCCCGACGCCGAAGCCAACCCATGATACACAGAAAGATCCTTCAGCTCCTTCTTCGCAATCCGCATTGCCTTGGGATCGCGAGAAAATTAGCTGCCCTGTAATAATCGAGGAGCTATGGCTCTAAAAGCCAGCGCTGCCACAGGCACACAGCACAAACTCAATTTAACAATGAGTAACCATTCAGTCACCTTCCCCATCGCAACACTCGTTTTTTTTTCGCATGAAAAATAGGTTCAGAAAATATCTTTTGTACTTAACTCCCTGGAAACAAAATTCTAAAACTGTTTAATAATTTTAATGTGTAATGATTTTATTACAATATCTTTTGAATATAATTTAACGAATTGCGGGGCAACGCGGTATACAAATGCTTAGAACGAAACGGTTAACCCCTTAAATTATATGAACGCTAAAATCATTGTATCATTTAAACCCCTTAAAATTTGTCAAATTTTACCGATTCCAACCATAATATTAATTAAAAATTATTTTGTTTGTCGGTAATTAACGTGTGCCTGTCTAATTCTTCCGATTTTTCCCACTTAATTACGCCTAATCATTATAAACGAAAATTGGTTCCAATTGATAACGTAATCGAATCTACAAAAGACGACGTAAATTTTAAAAACAACCGAAACGAGTGTGCATTATCACCATTGGGGAAGAACCGACGAGTGACTTGTGTACCTACGATAAATTTTGCTAAATGTCGGCGACGAGCGGTGCCAAAAAATATAGTTTCAAAATTTCCAGCTAGACCATTGCCCGCCACGCACATACGACCATGAGGAAAACATGGGGGAAACGAGAAAATATGTACTACAAGCCCTTCTACAAACAGAAGACTAAAATGACGTTGTTGGCTATTTTCATTCTGGCTATTATCTTCTTTTCATACCAGATTTTTTATATCAATCAGTTACCAAATACAAGTACACCACTATCTTTAGAAAGTACATTTCTTCCAAAGGAGACAAAAGCCAAAATAACTGCAAAAGATTAGAGTGCTGATTTAAGTCTCAAAATTCTCAGAGGCATAAGACTGCGAGACTATGATGCGTACAAGCGAAGTTATGATGGAAAATTTCGCTGTTTGAGTAGCGATCCCGCTATAGAAATTGCATTTCACAAAGTCAAGGAGAATTACGGTGATTGTTTGGCAGGGGGAGTCGACTTACAGCCGCGAGGCGAGAAAGACGGGTTGGGCACGGGACCGCGGTGCAAAATACGTGCGGTGTGAAAAGTGTGGTAAAAGTGTCGTCAAGATCATTTAAAGACCGGGTATTAAATTCAAAAGTATAAATTGAAAACCATTTCCGCCCATTCACCCTTTTTAACTCCAATACATTACCATTCCGCTGCGGAATAGTTATCCCAAATAAAATTGCATGTGTTTGGACGGGAGATCGTGAAGAATCACTGACGAATTGGCGGAATTTGTTCGATGGAACGCTTTTGCAATTCGATACATTTTGTGGGCATTTGATTCGGTGCTGTGTGATGTGGATTAACATCACGTCTTAGTGAATATTTTTTCTTACGAACGAATTAATATTGAGGTTTCATAAAGGCAACTGCAGTGCGGTGAATTGTATGGTTTCAAGTCACAGAAACGACCAACGTTTCCCGAATGCGTCCACGCAAGTGTGTGTAAATGTTGACTGTCGTCAATTCGGAAGTGTGTATTTACGTATGTGTGACGGTGCCCGAATAGATCTATTTTGAACTGAAACTTAGTGGCGTTAAGACCACGGATTGCGAACATTTACGAGTATATTCCAAATTGGTAAACGTTAACTCTCAGGCAGTGAATCGATAAGCATACCTTCAGATTTTATTTGTGTTTCTGTTGGTCTACCACGGCACGAGAGGATGGAAGGAGCTAAATGCTAAATGATATAGAAATTCTTGCTCAAGCTTCCATAGAAACTTGAGTTCCTACCTTTTCTATAAAAATCATCCTTGCTCGAACCTGCGCTACAATCACTTTTTGCCAACGACATTTCATTTGGCAGAACTAAAAGCGAAGAAGTTGGAGGTCCCTGCAGCGAATTCAAGAACAACTTCAATTAAATCCTTTGAAACAAGCGCTCAAAATGAAGTAGAGGCTCAGATCAACCATTTCCATTTAACACTACTCCGAAACATGTGTCACGTCTTAGAGTGTTTATCAACATTGAAGGAGATTGTTCAGTTGCTGGTTAGATATGACGTAAATTTGTTCTTTTCTTTTTTTTATTACCGCAAAGAGTAATTTAGTGCGGTTTCGTTGGATAGAAATATTTTTCATATGACTGCAATTTGGCGACCGGAAAAAAAAAAATATTTTCTTGAATGATTTCTGAATGTAGCGGTAAGTCAGAAAATAGCTTAAATTGTAATGTTAAACGATATTTACTAGTTTGCGTGGTTGTATTTAAAATAGATTTGAGATTTTTTTTTTTGCAAATAATCGTTAAATCAAGTTAAAAGATCAAGTCCCCACTCATTATCCGGTGCAAACATAACGTTAAATGACTGCAGCAAAAATACAGTCGCATTAAAGACTCCATTTATTAGATTCATTTTCTCTCCCTCCTTTTCAATACACTCTTCTAACAGGAAATAGTCGAAATACTTTGTAAACTTTTAATAGGACATAAGAAAATAAATATTGAACGTTATAAACTCATTTAAGATATATTCGATATTTGACCTGATCGCTTAAAAATACGCTTAGGATGCAGGGACACAAGAAAGAATAATATGGTTTTTAAATTTTTAAACTGTATCCTTTTTCATAGTAGTTAAAAATTAAAATGACATTAGCTATTAATGTAAAAAATTTGTAAACTGTTGGGAAAGTGTGTTTGAGTGTGGAGCGTGAAGATAATAAACGCATATGAAACGACATTATGAAAAATCTAAGGGTATTGTTACGAGGAGGGAAAATTTAGATTTGACTTACCAAAGTTCCATTATCTTTGAATTTATATTAGGTTAGACTGCTTTAGAAGGGAGAATGTGATCTGTTGGTCGCAAATAGTTAAATAAATGAATTCCTAAACTTTAAAACTAGGTCTTTTCCTTCCGTTTTATCTAACCGGGTATAGGACCCGGTACGGTGGCAGGCTTCCACCTCAAAACATGAGCCAGCCACCGGGTACAAACTAATTCCTTTTTCTGTTTCAGGTAACGTTATGGGTTGAGTGGCCCAAGCAGAGTGCCTTTTTATGGCATAGATTTATGCAATCCAATTGTATAGTTCTATGACATAAATTCGTCACCGGGGTACTCCTCTTCTGATGGGAAGGTTCATACAATTCAAGTTGTATAAGTTTTCCACTCAGAAGAGGAATACCTGGCCACTTCAACAAGCTATCTTTGGATTTATTCCGGTTGGGTGGGTATGAAGGGGCTCCACCACCACCCGGTTGCCCCTCTTTCATTTGTGGGCCATGAACTTCGTTGGGTAATGACGAGGTCACCCCAAGTTCGCCTTTCTTTTCACGTTCCACTTGTTCTCGTAACAAGTTACATCTCTCTCGGTGAGGTTATCTACAATTCTTGCGACTTCAGTCGCCTTTTGAGCTATCGACCAATTCGTGAATGCGAAATTGTTTTGTAGTGAGTCCTCGTGCTGGGGAAACGAACCCGCCCCACGACAACGCAATGCTAGCCTGCCAGCGCATTCACGCGTCTCCAGACGAGGGCATTCTCGGCAGATACCTCCATCTTCTTCTGCCGGGGTAGCAGACCATCGCTGCAGTCCTTTACGGACTTATGAACAATATTTATTTCACTACAAGCTATGTAACAATATGCACTTTTTACCGACTCAGACACTGCAGGTTAGCTAGGATTTGCATGAAAGTTTCAGAAATGATAGGTGTCATGAATATCTTTTGGGATTTATTCAACTAGTGACATAAGTAGTTGTAGAACAAAACGGCGGCTACTTTAAATGAGAAGGTTAAAGAAATTAGTATTCTTTTCCCCTGCTACGAGCGATATACAATAAGCCAACCAAGCACACACCTCCATTGTCGTCGAATCATATACCTGACGACCAATGAGCAAGCAAAAAGACTTCGCATATCACTTTACATAAGCAATCACAAATGTTACGAGCGATCTACGACGATGTACATATACGTTTGCGCTCCGCCAACCGAGCAGATAACACCATGGTCGTCGAATCATACCTGTATACCGGATGACCAATGAAGAAGCGAAAAGACTTCGCAAATCGCTTTACATAAGTGATTGAATCGACGAAGACGCACACGTTAAGCTTTGGAGAATGCTACCAGCAGGGTAAAGCTGGAGAGAGAGCCGAAAGAAAAACTTTAAAGAAAAGCTCTCCCTCACTCACCAATTTGCCGCAAAAGCTTCACAATCCGAACAAGTGAGACGGAGCGGGGAGGAAAGAGCTTTTCTAAATTGAGAGCAACACGTTTCGGTTACTCAGCATTTTAAGAGTGAATCGAGGCCAAAAGCTTGCTGGAGAACCATTTAAAACCAGCCGAACGAGCCAGTAGCAGTGAGTAGTGGTACGATACTACCACCGTGTCCGAGTGAGCAGTGATAGCGAACTCAGTTTCCAACAAGTAATCAGATCGAGTCATCAGGGCAGTAGTGCTTGTTGCAGTTGTTGTAAAGCTGTTGTAGTGGTTCCAGTCCTGAAATTAGTTAAATGGTGATTGGCTCAAGCCGCGAACCTCCTTCGGCTTGATTGTGTCTTACGCTGTGTAGTCACCATCAGCTAATCCTTTCCTACTTTTATCAGACATCTTCGCAAGGGAAAGTTGCGGCCAGCCACACGAGGGTTTCGTGCCCAGCAAGCCCCATGGAGTGGAGCAGAGTCACATCAACGCGGAGCCCAAGTGCACGTCCCCATAGGACACCCGCGAGGAGCCTAGAAGAAGCACTCCGGGAAAACCCCAAGGCAGGTCCTCGACCCATCTCCCGTGAGGAGTACCTTGCCAGGTTGAAGGCACCGCTTGACACCTCAGTCCACGAGAATAAGCCCGAGCGACGGCGTGGAGGACGTCGGGAGCAGTTGAGGCAGCAGCTCTACGAGGATAGGCGGCTAGCGCGCATATCGGTCACCGAAGCAGAGAGGATCAACTTCCAACGGAAGGTTTCGGAGCTGCGGCATCAAATCAAGACCGAAATCAAGGATCGCTTACGTGCGGCCAAACGAACTAGAACAACTGTAATTAAAAAGGCTAAAACAAACAACAATTAACTTATAGCCTGGTGTTTCTTTTGGACGATTCCAAGGGTTTGAGCTGGAAAAGTAAGCTACAGGTGGCGTGGTTGGAAAGTGTTTGCAGGATAAAATCAGGACACCCCGGAAGAGGCCGGGTGGATCCTGAGGGTTTCACTACACAATTAACATTGGCGCAGCCAGTTTTAGTTTCCAAACAGCTCTAGAACGGCTATTTGCTGTGGAGTAATCAATATAGTACTTACTAAATTGATAAATTGTTTGGAACTGGAATCTTTTCCTTACACTCTCAACATAAGCACACTCATCCACGCATCCTGATGGCTCGAGCTTCATACTCGTAGAATTGTAGCCAAAACCACCTAGTTAGCGCTATAGGAACTTTAGCTCATTTTCTAAGAGAGGGTTGCATTATTATTAAAGTCCGGTACATTGACTTAAAAAAAAGATAATATTGCTGTTTAGTTTGTGCGAATGAATAATAAGAACCAGTTAACAGGAGGAATCCATCAATTCAGAGTTGGTGGGGCCAATGGAAGCTCTCCGCAGACATCTATAGGCTCCTCCGCACAGCTCCAGCGCCAGAACATGGTTTGACATTACCAGTTCATTAAATAAATTTTAAGGATGCGCTAGTATAAGGATACAAAATTTTATATATTTATATATAAATATATATATACATATATGTATACATATATGTATATATATATATATATATATATATATATATACATATAAATATATATATATATATATATATATATACATATATATTTATGTATATATATATATACATATATATATATATATATATATATATATATGTATATATACGTATATATATCTCTGTATTTGTCAATATGTATCAGTATATACATATATATATATATATATATATATATATATATATATATATATATATATATATATCTATATTTATATATATATATATATATATATATATATATATATATATATATATATATATATATATATATATCTATATTCATATATATACATATATAAACCATATCAATATATATCAATACATATAGCCATATATCAATATATATCAATACATATATATATATATATATATATATATATATATATATATATATATATATATATATGTATATATATATATATATATATATATATATATATATATATATGTATATATATATATATATATATATATATATATATATATATATATATATATATATATATATATATATATATATATATATATATATATATATATATATATATATATATATATAGACATCAGTGGCGAGGCGTCCATATAAGCCGATTCCCACCGGCTTCCCTTCTATTAAATGAAAGAAGTATCGGATTACTTTCATTCATCACTTTAATATGCGTTCCTCATATATATACGTGAATATTTTCATCACTTTTCATTTGATCCCGTGCTTCTTTATTCCAGAAGAAATTGTACCAAAAAGCACAAATTTGGTACAATTTCTTCTTATAATCCATGGATCAACAGCACTATTTTTCGTTTTTCCTTTGATCTCACTTTCGCTTGCTGATTTCACCGACATGCGAGTCTCATAAAATATTGCAGAACTTTTGCAGACGTTGCATTTACCTAATTATGGAAAATGCAACAAGATCATTTCTGAAACGACACATGTCTAATCCAGACATAGTGTCAGCAAAATTAGAGTATTTAGGGAAACCGTATCCACGGCGTCGCCCCCAGTCTGTAACCGGTACTCTAAGCGTGCGAATCGAATAAAAGTTTGTTAAAAGTGTAAAAATCGTGTGTTGTTATTTGTGTTGGTGGAATTATTCTTTTTTTTTATTCTATGCCATAAACTACTCTAAAACTGGCGCAGTCGGGCGACTCGAATAAGCTTATAATAAAACAGAGTATTGCAAAGCCCAGGCAGAATTATAAGAGAATTCGCCTCTGGCCTCAATTGAATAAATTGGGAGTCAGTTAATAATAAAACAGGGTATTGCAAAGCCCAGGCAGAATTATAAAAGAATTCGCCTCTGGCCTCAATTGAATAAATTGGGAGTCAGTTAATAATAAAACAGGGTATTGCAAAGCCCAGGCAGAATTATAAGAGAATTCGCCTCTGGCCTCAATTGAATAAATTGGGAGTCAGTTAATCCAAACCCGTGTTTTAAACTTTATAAACATTTATAAAATCCATTTGGGGGATCAGATTAAGCCTAAAAGATCCTCAAATTTGTGAATGAGGCTGTTCACAATCCCAGAAGTTAAAAAAAAAAAGAAAAGTTCAAAAAAAAACTTTAAACCACATCAAGCGAATGAGCTAAAATATTAAATCATAAACAATCTAGTGAGTGAATGAACTAAAATATAAAATCATAAACAATCTAGTGAAGTGAAAGTGAATGAACAAAAAAAGATCTGACCTTTATTACGAAAGAAGGAAAATATCAAGAGAAGTGATGGCAGAAGAAATCCAACAATTGCAACGCGAGATCCAAGTGCGAGATGGTCAAATAGCCCAACTGGCTGAAGCAATCCAACAATTAAGACTCGACCGTGAAAATAACGTAAGAGCTATGGCAGACAACGACGCTAGAGTACGGGAAAACGTTCTCAAGGAAATAAGACACATGTCGAATTTCACGGGCACGTCCGAAATAACAATAAACAGCTTCATTGCTAGCACGGAATATTACCTGGCGAGCATCAACGATGAGGAAACAAGAAAAGCGGCAACAAGAATGATCTTTTATGAAAAAATTCAGGGAGAAGCGAAACAAGGAATTATCAACACGGAAAAAACAGACGATTGGGAAGAAATAAAAAAGGCGCTCAAACATCTCTACAGACCGGACACGGAGCCAGCGGAGATATATCGGAAGATTTGCAACCTGAAGGCAAACAATGTAAGTGATCTTGTTTTACATTTACAAAAGATAAAAATTAAAGCAGATGAATTGAAGATATTTTATAAAAATTCTCCATATGTAGATTGAACTAGTGTAAATTCTCTTCTAATTAATACTGCAAAAGAAATGTCCCAGGGTATTTTATACGAAAAAATTTATTCATTTCACGATATTAATAGCATACTAGAAATAATGAAAGAGAGGAGGTTTGAAGATTCATGGATTAGGCCTGAATTTACAGTAAAACAAATGTCTAATGAAAGAAAGTTTTCAAAATTTAATACAAACACTCCCAAAACCTATTATGACCGTAAAAACCAAAAAATCGACAACAGACAAACTGAGTACAAGCCAAATTTCGAAAATATCCATAGCAATAATTATGAAGAAAACAGACAGCGTACTTATAACAGTAATCTCGACGAAAACAGACAAAACTATAAAAATTATTACAGCTCTACTAATCCTCAAGGACAATTTCAAACAAACTACCAGTACAAAAATAATTATAGAAATGTTAGCAATTCAAGCGGTCAAAATAGGGGAACGAACATTACCAGCACTAATAATAATGGTAATCAAAGTCCTGGGCGGAAAAGATTTAAAAACCCCCCCACAGATTCCAATAATTACAGGCAAAATAATTCATCTGGTAGCGGGCAAAATTCTCGCCAAGTTCAAGCTTATCCAGAACCAATGGAAGTTGATAATATTCAAAAATTCCAAAGAATAACCGATGCAAGAAATCAGTCAGAAGACTATTCAGAAGCGGACTCAAATCAATGTCCAGAAATTAATTATGCGCATAATAATGAAAATTTTTTTATCAATTAGCCTCGGATAATTTACCTCTTATTAAAATAACTTTAAAAAATTATCAATTTATAGCATTGGTAGATACGGGATCCTCATTTAGTCTCATTGATGACTCCATTAACATTTTTCGAAAAACTAAGATCAATCCAGTCCCATTTTCCACGATTATTGGAAAAGACGTTTTTGAATATGAGGTCCACACTCCAGTACCTGCTGAGTTTAAGACTTCCCATAAAGCTATGATCAGGTGGAAAGTAAAACCTTTAAACAAAAGAAAATACGATTTTATAATTGGAGCAGATCTCCTAAATAACTTAGGAACAATTATTGATTTCGAAGAAGGGACGATCACCCTAAATGGTCAATCAATTAGGTTTTTAAATACTCCCTACACATTTCAGGAAGTTGCTCACTTAGAAGCATCCAGCTCTGACTTCTTAAACAGACTTAAGTTAGAACATTTAAATTTTGAAGAAAACAGGGAACTATTAAAAGTTCTCAAACGATTCGAAACGATATTCTTTAAAGAAGGGGATAAATTAACAAGTACCCCAACAATCGAACATGAAATTCAAACCATAACTGACAAGCAGATAAATGCAAAATTATATAGGTATCCCCCAAAACACGAACAAGAAGTTCGCAAACAAATCGCAGAAATGGAAAGTCAAGGCATTATCCAAAGAAGTAATTCAAGATATTCCTCTCCTATGATAGTCGTTCCCAAGAAAACTGATAATTCTGGTACAAAAAAATATCGAATCGTCATAGACTATCGTAGACTCAATGAAATCACAGTCGACGATAAATTCCCTTTGCCAAACATCGAGTCTATTTTGGATAAATTAGGGAGAGCACATTACTTCTCCACAATTGACTTAGTCAAAGGGTACCACCAAATATTGGTCCGCAAAGAAGATCGTCATAAAACGGCGTTCGTCACGCCACATGGTCTATATGAGTTTGGTAGGATGCCATTCGGGCTGAAAAATGCTCCGGCAACCTTTCAGCGTTTAATGAATGATATCCTCCGGGATTTTATTAACAAATGCTGTGTAGTATATCTTGACGATGTGCTAATATTTAGCACATCACTTGAAGAGCATATAAAATCTCTAACACAAATTTTCAAAGTCTTAGAAAAACATCAGTTAAAAATTCAAATTGATAAATGTTCATTTATGCAAAAAGAAACTTCCTTTTTAGGTCACGTAGTCACTAAAGACGGCTTAAAACCAAATCCGGAAAAAATTCAATCAATACAAAAACTTGAACTACCAAAAACAGAAAAAGAACTTAAAAGCTTTTTAGGAGCCACAGGGTATTACCGCAATTTTATTAGGGATTATGCGAAGGTCGCACAACCCCTAACAAAATACTTAAAGAAAGATTCGAAAATCAAAACTAAAGATCCAAATTACATAGAAGCGTTTGAGAAATTGAAAGCACTTATTAGCACACATCCTGTTCTTCGTTTTCCCGAGTTCGATAAACAATTTCAATTAACAACAGATGCGTCTAACTACGCCTTAGGTGCAGTATTGTCGCAAAACGGACATCCTGTGTGTTTCGCATCACGAACATTGAATAGTCACGAACAAAACTATTCAGCAACGGATAAGGAATTCCTTGCTATTATGTGGTCCGTTAACTATTTCAGGCCCTACTTATATGGAAATAAATTCGTGATCTATACAGATCATCAGCCAATAAAATTTTTACAAGCCAAGTATAAAGGCAAGGATTTATCACCACGCCATCAACGCTGGCTGTTAAAACTAGGAGAATATCAATTTGATATTGAGTATTTAAAAGGAAAGGAAAATAGAGTAGCCGATTTCCTTAGCAGGATCAAACATCAGCAATCCGAAAAAGAAGATTCCCAAATAGATAGCCACAAAGCCAATTCGTATTCTGATCCAGGTATTTGGAATATGGAAAATGAGGAATGTTCAGATCTGGCCACGATTCACTCTGCAGAAGAGGAATTACTAGATCATATTCCTATAAAAGATGAAATTGTCAACAAATATAAGACACAATTTATCCTTACAAACAATAAAACCGTGGAGTTTGAAATCATCCATGGTAAGCGAATAATATATATATCCGAACATGATTTTGAAAATTTAAATCATATTCTAAAAACTTATGTAAACAAAGGTACAATAGGCATCTACACTGAATTAGATGATAGTAAGTACAATATTGTACAGCAAAAATTTAGGGAATTATTCCCAAGCAAGAGTTCAGTAAAATTTTTCAGATGTTCACTAAGAGCCAAGGATATCGAAACAGAAACCGAAGCCGTCAAACAAATTGCATTTTATCATGTAAGAGAAAGTATTCACTCTGGAATACAGGAATCTTACGCAGTATTGAAGAATAAAATTTATTTCCCGAAGCTCCTTGAGCTTATAACAATTGTAATAAGCCAATGCGAAGTTTGTCAAAGAGTAAAATACGACAGGCGACCCATTAAACCAAAATTTCAAAACACTGAAACTCCTTCCAATATCAACGAAATAGTCCACGTAGATATTTTTATAATAATGAAAAATAGTTTTTTAACCATAATAGATAAATTTTCTAAATTTGGAGCTGCTTATTATCTAAGCGACAGAAACCATGTTACAATTATTGAACAATTAGAAGATCATTTTGCGAAAATTGGTAAGCCAAAGAAAATTATTGCAGGAAATGAGTTTAGTGGAGTCTTATTGAAAGATTTCTTACAGTCTGAAGATATAATCTTACACTTAACTAAACCCCATAGTCATACAGGAATAGCCGATGTTGAAAGGCTACATAATACCATACTTGAAAAATTCAGAACTCTAGCAATTGATAAAACGAAACTCTCTGTAAGAAGTACAATTCAAAAGGCTATCAGGAACTATAACGAAAGGTATCACTCGATAATAAAATGTACCCCAAAAGAAGTGCAAAGCGGTCAAGTAAATTCTGAGAAAATAAAGGCAAATATTGAAGAAACCAAGAACAAATACCTGAATAAACTCAATCAAAATAGGGAAGATTACAATGAGACCAGATCTACAGGTTTCATCAAAAACTATAAAGCTGCTAGACGTAAAAACCTCCCAAAATATAGGAAATCAAAATTAGATAATGTTCAGCCGACAAACATTAAGAAAGAACTAAAATATGCAGACCAAAGCAAAAATATAGAAGAGTTCAGTTGCAAACCAATGAAAATTAAAGGAAGTAACCATAATACTAATAGCGAGATTTTTAATGAAGGCCAAAAACTTATTCTAGAAAATGCAACTAAAAAGGGTCCTCCTGAAGAAATCATAGTTTCAAAATATAATATTAATATCACAAGAAGTGATATTCAGACATTAAACGGATTAAATTGGCTAAACGATAATATCATTAACTTTTATCTAAATTTAATAACAGAGCAAAGTGTGCAAAAAGATGTCGAGAACCCGTTAAACGTTTATGCTATGAACACTTTCTTCTTTTCACGATTATTAGAGGCTGGATATAACTCAGTGCGCAGATGGACCAGAAAAGTCAATTTATTTTCATTCGATTTAATATTAATTCCGATACACGTTAATAATAACCATTGGTGTATGGCAATAATCAACATTAAACAAAAATCTATAAAACATTACGATTCTTTAGGAAATCAAAACCCTATAGTACTAACTAAATTAGAAGATTATTTGGCGCAAGAATCATTAGATAAATTAAAACAGACTTTAGATACAACAGAATTTACAAAAGAACATGCCAGCAATATTCCGCTTCAAGCTAACGTAAGTGATTGTGGAGTATTCAGTTGTATGTTTGCTCGATATATTAGCAAAAATCAAAAAATTGATTTCACACAATCAAATATGCCTTATCTTAGACAAAAAATGATTATTGAAATAGCTCAAGCTCAGCTTTTCTAACGTATTGTCTTTTAAACCTATACATTTTTCAGCCCCTCATGCCAATATTTCTCATCTTAACCGTACTTATCCAATCAACAACAGGAATTCTTACATTGAATCCAATAGTATCCAAAAATGGATACACAACTATTAAATAAATAAATAAATAAATAAATAAACGGAAATCATAACAACTACTAAAACCATCCTTCATATAATCAGTATCAATGAAATCAAAAGTACGATACACGCTATTGAAGAAAACATTCACAAATTAGGAATTATAAACGATCCATTTATCCAAAATGAATTAGAGAACATTCACGCAAAATTATCAGCTATTGATCCCAGAGTTAGGCAAAGAAGAGGACTCATCAATCTCGTTGGGACCGCAGAAAAATTCCTTTTTGGTACAATGAGCGATGATGACCGACAAACAATTTTAAATACTTTGAACACGATTGAAAAGAAACAAGACGAAGAATTAAATAACTTAAACAGACAAATTGAAATAAATTCCTTTTTAAACGACTCTATTAGGAATTTAAAGCAAATCATTGAATCAGATAGGAATAGAATAATTAAAACATATCAAGAAACTACTGAAAATGAAAAGAAAATTATTAAGCACCAATTAAAACTCGATCAGATTCTCAAAATAGAGTTGTTGAAGGAAAAATTGGACCAACTTATCGACAATATAGGACTTATCAGACACGGAATCGTACATCCTAGTTTATTGACAGCAACAGAAATCAGGTTGACGAACCTTGACTTTTACAAACTAAAGAATGTTCGAACTGGACTACTGAAACATAACAATGACACAATTATTCTTGCTATCAAAATTCCCGACACATATAAATTAATCGATTTTAAAGTTATAGTGGCAATGCCCAATGAAAATAATCTTGAAATCTACCTCGAAGACCAGTACATTGTTGAATCAAACTCCACAAAATATATGTATAACGAAGAAATTTTATTTGAAAATGAACTAAAACCATTAAACAACTGTATTTCCCAAAATAATTGTAAACTGGTCAAAAGCAAAGAAAATGTAATTAGAAAAATAGATGATGCTACAATAATATGTAAAAACATGATAAACCAAGATGTTGTAAACCTATGCGATGATAGAGAAATCAAGCTTAATGGAAATTATCTTATAAATATAAATAATTGTACAATAAAAATTTCAAATTATACATTTAGTAATAATAATCAGGAATTTGTAGATAGATACTTTTATATCGATAATGAATCTTATAATTTTACCGAAAAATTAAGCTTCGATGATATTATTTTGAAAAATGTTGAAAACCTGAAACGCATAAATCACTTGAAATTACACTCTAATATAAATTACATTACCATAGGCATTATCTCGATTATCATTTTGAATTTAACAATTTGGATACTTACTATTTTTAAGAAAAATAAAAACTTGGTAAAATCTCTAAATCATGTAAACGAAAATATTTATAAAATTCAGGAGAATTTTAATGTAAAGGGGGGAGAAGTCATGTATACGGTAACGAACAATTCTCATAAAAATATTGAAGAACCTTTGCAGACGTTGCATTTACCTAATTATGGAAAATGCAACAAGATCATTTCTGAAACGACACATGTCTAATCCAGACATAGTGTCAGCAAAATTAGAGTATTTAGGGAAACCGTATCCGCGGCGTCGCCCCCAGTCTGTAACCGGTACTCTAAGCGTGCGAATCGAATAAAAGTTTGTTAAAAGTGTAAAAATCGTGTGTTGTTATTTGTGTTGGTGGAATTATTCTTTTTTTTTATTCTATGCCATAAACTACTCTAAAACTTGCGCCCACAAGATATCCAAGCATAGCACTTGCTTATAAGCCGACACTTCTATCGGCTTGTCTTCTTTACCATAAACTTTGCATTTTCTCTGTCAGCAGCACAGGAGTTTGGATATATAGCTAGCGGCGATTTTCTTGTCTAGCATTGCTAATGGAAAGCACTGTGGAAGCCGGGAGCACGATCTGCTTTTCTATATGCTCTGGGGAAACCGTCGTGGGTATTGAATATAGGAAGAGGCATTAGGAAATTAAAAGTACACTTATTTCGTGAAATAAGCGTACATCGACTCTCTTGAAAATGAGGCCGATAGAGTAGATTTTCTCATTTTGCTTAAGCGAATTTCATAATAACATATGAAAGTGAATTTAGTCTAAGACTGTTTAAAAGTGGAGAGACTTTTTTCGGAGTGATTTCGTAGTTTTTTGAATTGTGCAACTTAGAGTGAAAGTGAAACAAAGGGATTTTTATTTGTCAAAATTTAAGTATCAAAATTTTTTTCTCTACTTTTTATAAATTTTTAAATACATTTCATTATTTGTATTTGATAATTGTAGCTTGTCTGATAAGTGATTTTGAGAAACCACTTCCTTCTTCACTTAGGATACAGCTTAAATTTTTTTAGTTTCTGTTTTTGCTGGTTTATTTTTGATATTTATTTATCATTAATATGTCTGTGAACATAGATTGTTGTCTCATAGACTTTTTATTGACTGAGGAGACTATGTTTTCGAATCTTTCTTTCCAACAAAAATTAAGCGTTATTCATATGGGACGAGCGAAACCTCATTTGGATATCTGTTACAAGCGGAAAGATGGATTTTCAAAACATTTTCATACCTCTTTATATGAAAAGTATTCTTGGCTGACCGGAAGCTGTAAAACTAACAAAATGCTCTGTTTTCCATGCCTTCTTTTCTCTCAAGCTGACAGCGCTTGGAGCAAAACTGGATTTACAGACATTAATAATATTGTCAATTCTTCAAAGAAGCACACTCAAACAGAGAAGCATATCAGGAATTGTTTAGCTTTGAATGACTTTGGCAAGACTAGAATTGACAACTCTTTGGGGAATAGTTATGAAGTGCATAATCGGAAGGTTGAAAAGAACGCTTTATTGATACCGTCGTTTTTTTAGGAAAACAAGAACTTTCTTTTCGAGGCCATTTTGAAAATGAGGGTTCTGATAATAGGGGAAATTATATTGAGACTCTTTTATTACTTAGCAATTATGACCCTGTTATGGAATCTCATTTAGACCAATGCTCTTCATCTCGAAATCCCGTGTTTTCTGGGTTGTCGAGCGACATTCAGAATGATTTAATTAGTTGTGTGGCAAGTGTCTTAAAGCGAGAAATTAAATCAGAAATAACGAAAGCGAGATTCATTTCAATTATGATTGATGAAACACCAGACATCAGCCACAGAGAGCAGTTAAGCGTAGTATTTCGATACGTATCTGAAACAGGAATCGAGGAACGATTCCTAGGTTTTTTCGATGTGGCTTTATCTCGTTCAGCAAATACTTTGGCTGATTTTGTTCGAGATATATTAAAGCAGTTTTCTTGTCAGGAAAAGCTGGTAGGACAATCTTATGATGGTGCAGCTGTGATGTCTGGGGAATATGGAGGAGTCCAAGCGAAAATTCGCGAATCGCATCCAAAAGCAATTTTCGTTCCATGTTACGCACATGTCCTCAATCTTGTTTTAAGCAGATCTTTGGGAAATATTTCAGAATTAAAAATATTTTTCGCTCATATTAACAGCTTAGCTCGATTCTTTAATAAATCCACAAAACGGACAAATCTCCTTAAAGAAGTGACTAATCGACGTATGCCAGGTGTTTCAGAGACACGCTGGCACTATCATTCTAGAATTATCAATGTTATATATAACCATAGAATAGATGTGATTAAAACGTTTGAGATTATTTTAGGAAATCCCAAAGAATGGGATAGTGAATCACTTGCAATGTCCGAGAGTTTTTTGAGTAAAATGAAAGATATGCATTTCTGCTTTTTACTTTTCACAGTTTCAGAAATTTTCACACGAACGGATGTCCTCTTCAATGCATTGCAAAATAAAAATATTTGTATCGAAGTGGCTTTAAGGGAAATACAGCTATTCGAAGAGTGGATTTCAAATAAATTTGACAAAGAATTTGATAGTATTTTTAGTCAAATAACTGATCTTTGTGAGCTGCCGCAAAAGCGACCTAGATTAGATTTCAGCCTAGATCTCAAAACATCTTATAAAAGACTATTCATTGAAATCATAGATCATATCAAAATTCAAATAAAGAATCGATATGCATCTTTTGATAAGCTGTTATTTTTAGATTTTCTCAATAGAGCAAAATTTGAATCCTATTCAAAATCTTTTCCGGAAAATCAACTTACTGAGCTTCAAAGGAATTTTCCGGGAAATTCAACCACACAGCATTAAAAAATGAATTGAAAGTTTTGTACACGACTCCTTCGTTCAACCAATTTGAAATCAAGGAACTATATTTTCAACTTAGCATTCGATTTTGAATGATACTTTCCCACAAGTAACTATTCTGTGTAACCTTATATTGACCCTACCAATATCAGTTTCATCCGCAGAAAGATCTTTTTCCGCATTAAAAAGAATTTAGACGTACTTGAGGAATCAGCAAAATGAAGAGCGGCTTTCTGATTTAGCCTTGCTTTCTGTTGAGAAGAGACTTTTGATAAAAATAAAAGCAAGACCATCTTTTTATGATGAAGTTCTTAGTAAATTTGGAGAGAAAAATCGTAGAATTGATTTGAACTTCAAATAAAGTTTACTAGGTGCAGTGTTCGATGTATGAAGAATTTCACGCTCAGTTGTTATTTTAAGTGTTTGATTTATTTCATAGGGTACGTTACATAAACAATTTTTATTCGAATCAAAAACTTTCGTTGAGCAAATTTAAAATATTAAGAATTAGAGACTACCAAGCTTTTGCCCGCAACACTGCTGAAACCTTCATCAAAGATTTTGATTTGATCTTTGATAACCGTTAACGCAGTGTTTGTGGGCAAATTAGCTTGGCTCTCGTCATTATTTTGCTTTACTTATTAAAAAGTTTTGTCCACCATATAATACATTCAAGTCTCTCATGATTTAGAAAAACGGTTAGTTGGCCATTACTTGACGTTAAATTTTATGATGCTGGCCAGAATAACGAATTTGAAATGAGATGCCATTATACTATCTAACAATAATTTATCCTCAAATTAAATTTACCTAGTATCCCTCTTTTTTTATTTATTTTTTATTTTCAAACCGCCAAACAGTGATAAATCCCATACCAGTACATAAATTTATTAACAAACATTTATATTTGAAATTTTCCCTAAATTTAATTTGAGAATCTGGAATAAACTATGTAGTTTGATTTATTTAGTATTTATGTGTATGAATAGAATATACTAGTATGGTTAAACATCAATAGATTGCTCGATGTTTTGATCGGCTTACCCCGAGCAGCTTTTCACCCCTCGCCACTGATATACATATATATATATATATATATATATATATATATATATATATATATATATATATACGATGTACGTATATATATATATATATATATATATATATATATATATATATATATATATATATATATATATATATATATATATATATGTATATATATTTATATATGTATATATATATATATATATATATATATATATATATATATATATATATATATATATATATATATATATACTCGTATATATATTGTCGTGGGTTATGGTTCGCGGCCAATAATTTTAATTGTCCAGGAAAGTGAAAACGCAATGTCTTTTAAATTAAGTTAAAAGAGTTTATTTAGTAAAAATCAACAATTTATAATTTCACTTAGTCTATAAATTTTTATTCAGCTGTCAACTAAAATCACTTCACAATCACTCAATCAATATCGCCTTTACTTCGCGCTCCATTCTATTGCAGTTTTTACTATCGCGGTTGTAATGAATCCCCCCATTCATTCAGCTCACCCTTATATAGGGTCTCTAGTCATTCAATCCATTTCTCGTACATTGGCAAATTACCTAGAATATTCGAGCAGCTTAATGAATGGGCAGTGACGTCACTTTCAGATGCTGATCATGTTTGGCAGGTTTTCAAGTACATTCGTTTGTTGATGTTCTTAATGGTTGTGAAAACAATTGCGACAGTAGCTCGCAGGATTATTTGTACATGCAACACTGCCCCCGCCTCAGTTCTTTTCGTCCCGAAAAGGTGTGTCGCCATTTGTAGTCGATTCTCCCTGGGTGTAATATGTGGAAAGATAGTCCAGGTGCACGACTTTCATTTTGGCTCTTGGCTTACGGTGTTCCTGTATGCGGTGTACGACGTCGTTGATTCACTTCGTAACTCGGTATGGTCCCTCCCAATTATGCTACAACTTTGGAGACCTACCCTTCCACCGTTGTGGATTATATAGCCACACCAAGTCATCTTGCTGGAAGCCAGTAGAGTTTGCCTTTCGATGATACCTGGTCTTCATGCGGTCAATAGTCGATTCGAGGTGTTTTCGCACTGTCCGATGTATCTGGTTCAACCGTTGCGTTAGCGTACTCAGAGATTGTTTGGGGTTTCTCGGGAGGTGTTCCGAACTTTATATCAGCTGGCAGACGAATAGTCTTTCCAAAAATGACTTTGGCTTGACCCTTCGATGCATGTTCGGCAGCTCTGTACGTCATCAAAAATAATGGGATATGTCGGTCCCATTCCCTTTGGTTCTCGTCAACCATCTGGCCAGGTGTTTATTGAGAGTGCCGTTGAAACGTTCGACCATTCCATCGGATTGGGGATGCAGCAGTGTTGTCCTCGTTTTCCGTATTCTAAGCAGCTCGCACATTTCGCCAAAAACTAGTGACTCAAAGTTTCGGCCTTGATCCGAATGTAGTTCACAAGGTACGCCGTACCTACTGACCCAATTTAATACTAGCTGTTCAGCTACAGTGGTTGCTTCCTGGTTGGGAATGGAGTAGACCTCGGGCCACTTGTTGAAATAATCGGCCACAACCAGCGTGAATCAGTTTTCCCACTCGGATTCAAGAAAGGGTCTTGCGATGTCAACAGCAATCCTTTCAAACGCTACCCCCACGTTGTAGGTTTGCGTTTGTCCTCTCAGTCGTCACTTTTGACCTTTGACGGAAGCGCAAATTGTACACCTGCAACACCAGTCCTCTACATCTTCTCAGGCGTGGAGCCAGTAGATCATTTCCCGCAATTTCGCTAAGGTCTTGTTAACACCAAGGCGGCCTCCCGTGGATCCTTAATGCATTTCCTTAACCACATCGTGGATTCGGCTTTTGGGAAGTATAGTTTGCATCCTATAGGAGCTGCCATCCGCCGTCTCCCGTTTCCGCTTGAGTACGCCACGCTCCACCTGAAGGGAGTTTCATTGTGATCAATAGCTTTTCAGGGTGGTGCCATGCATTGAAATGACCTTCCACTCAGGTCACCCAGTCGTCTCGTTCCACACGAGCAATGGTCCGATATCCGCATGGGAGTCCCATACTCTGTGCATAAATAGCATTCACCTCCCTACCACAAAAAAAAACTGGGCATTTCGAACCTCCTCCGATGACCGACCTTCATCTCAATCTGTCGACAATGCTTGCAGTTAGCTGGACATGGACGAGATAGGGCGTCAGCGTTTCCATGAATTCCGCCCTTCCGATGAACAATTTCGTAGTCGTATGACTGCAATCTTTCGATCCATCTCGCAACTTGTCCCTCGGGGTTTTTGAAATCTTAGCGATGCATGGTCTGCTTGAAGAACAAATTTCTGGCCATATAGGTATTTGTGGAACTGCTTGGTGGCCTCTATTATAGCCAATAGCTCCTTCCTGGTCACGCATTAGTTCCTCTCACTTTTTGAGAGAACTTGACTTTAATACGAGAGAACTTTTTCTTCGCCATCGATCTGCTGGGAGAGTACAGCTTCAATACCACCGTTGCTCGCATCGGTGTCAACTACAAACATTTTTCCGGGTTTCGGATATGCCAGCACGGGAGATTCACACAGCTTCCGCTTGAAGGTCTCAAAGGCTACCTGGCATTGTTCATTCCAGACATACGGACGATTTTTCTCGGTTAGCTGATGGAGACACTTACCTACTTTGGCAAAGTCTTCGACGAATCTTCGATAGTAGGTTGCCAGACCCAGAAAACTTCGTAGTTGGCGCTCGTTGTTTGGTGTTGGCCAGCTTTTCACGGCTTCAATTTTCTCAGGGTCTATTTTGATCCCTTCTGCTGATACGACGTGTCCCAGGTATTTTACTTCAGCTGCGAAAAGGGTACACTTGTCGGGACTAAGTTTCAGATTCACCAGTCGCAGTCGGGAGAAAAACTCTTCTAAGTTCCGCACATGCTTTTCGAACGTTCTCCCGATAACAATGATGTCATCTAGGTACACCAAGTAGGGTTTTCCAGGTTAGGCTACGCAGCAGGTATTCCATCAAGTGTTCGAAAGTGACTGGAGCATTGCAAAGCCCAAATGGCATCACCACAAATTGCCACAACCCGGTCCCAACTGAAAATGCTGTTTTCTCTGGGTCCTTCTTGTCGATTTCTACCTGCCAGTAGCCACTCTTGAGATCGAGTGTAGAAAACCATTTTACGTGGGCTAAAGTTTCCATGATGTCATCGATGCGTGGGAGCGGGTAACTATCCTTCTTAGTGATATCGTTAAGCTACCTATAGTCGACACAAAAACGAGTGCAACCATCCTTTTTCTTTACTAGAACTACTGACGCGGCCCATGGACTGACAGAAGGTTCGATTACGCCTTGTTTTTCCATGTCCGAGATCAGTGCGCTCACCTCTCCTTATTTGGCTATAGGAAGACGTCTCGGTGCTTGTTGAATCGGCTTGGCTCCCTGTGTATCTATGACGGGAGTTCCAAGACTCGTTCGGCCTTGGTCAGCCGGGCTTGTTGAGAAGATGTCACTGTACTTGGTGACCAGATCAGAGGCTCGGTTGAATAGCTGTGCAATTTGACCTGCTTCAATATTGCAGTCGTGGATTCCCGGGTTTTGTTTGTGCTTTGCCTCCTTTTCCCATGATGGTCGTGAGTGGCTTCCAAATAGGTAATGGTGGATGTCTTCTCTCGCTTTGATGCTCATGGTTGAGTCTGCGGCGTTAAGGACTCTAACCGGCACGTATCCGTTCCTTATAGATCTTACAAGGCTTCGTCCTACAATCAAACTGCGCAATGCCGACGTCTTCGTGGGCTCTTGAGATCGAGTGTAGAAAACCATTTTGCGTGGGCTAAAGTGTCCATGATGTCATCGATGGGTGGGAGCGGGTAACTATCCTTCTTAGTGACGTCGTTAAGCTGCCTATAGTCGACACAAAAACGAGTGCAACCATCCTTTTTCTTGACTAGAACTACAGGCGCGGCCCATGGACTGACAGAAGGTTCGATTACGCCTTGTTTTTCCATGTCTGAGATCAGTGGCTCACCTCTCCTTATTTGGCTATAGGAAGACGTCTCGGTGCTTGTCGAATCGGCTTGGCTCCCTGTGTATCTATGACGGGAGTTACAAGTCTCGTTCGGCCTTGGTCAGCCGGGCTTGTTGAGAAGATGTCACTGTACTTGGTGACCAGATCAGAGGCTCGGTTGAATAGCTATGCAATTTGACCTGCTTCAATATTGCAGTCGTGGATTCCCGGGTTTTGTTTGTGCTTTGCCTCCTTTTCCCATGATGGTCGTGAGTGGCTTCCAAATAGGTAATGGTGGATGTCTTCTCTCGCTTTGATGCTCATGGTTGAGTCTGCGGCGTTAAGGACTCTAACCGGCACGTATCCGTTCCTTAAAGATCTTACAAGGCTTCGTCCTACAATCAAACTGCGCAATGCCGACGTCTTCGTTGGCTCTATCAGATCAGATCGGTGGTCTCCAGAATCACCATCAAGCTTGGCCTATATAATGCTTTCAGAAGAATTTGGTGCCTCAGTGTCGGCACATACTACTACATTCATCTTAGGAATTTGCACGCTGGGATCCGTCAACTTGACCCGGAAGACATAACTCTGCTTCTCCACGATGTAGTCTTGACACGGTGATGTTTTCCGACCCCTCAGCTTGAAGGGCTTCCATTATGGGCTCCTGACTCGGTCTGGATCTCCTCCTATTTGCAAACCCTGAACAATCGCTCGGTTTTCTTCGCTTCTTGCAGTCTCTATGGTGGTGCCCCTTCTCTCCGCAATTCCAGCATCTAGGCGCACCATTTACATGCAAGTCTTGCTCAATTTCCACGCGCTCACACCTGCACTCATCTGCCGCTACCTCGTGAACCCGGGTAGTGGTATGAGTCACATTTTTCGTTGCCTCGAAGTTCAGACTATAAGCCAATGCATCCTTAACCGTTTGCTTTTGAGCTAGACACACAGCTTGTTGCAGTTCCTGGTCCTTAAATGCACTGATGAATGCTTCTGTCGCTACGTCGTCTCAATGTTCTGAGTCATACGCTGGGTAAGCCAAAAGTGCCAGTCGCTCAATGTCTTGGTCTAGCTGTTGTAAAGTTTCGCCAGACTTCTGCCTCCGATGCCATAGCTGTGACAAATAAATCTGCTTCAGATGATCGTCTCCATAATGCGTGTCGAGTGCATTCATTATAGCAGCCGGGTTTGAATGCAACTCGACGGGGATAGTCTGCAAAAGCTCGGCAGCTGAGCCTCTTAGAGCAAGAATCAATGCAGTTGCTCGTTCCTGTTCATTCCAGTGATTTATGCGAGTGGCGGCCTCAAACTGGGTTTTGTAAATACTCCACACCGTTTGCCCGTCAAATATTGGCGCTTGCACATTTCTGGATGTGCTTTGCCCTGCGGTTGTAAGCGGGGCTGGTGAGGTGGTTACTACTGCCTCTGCTTCATCCAATTCCTTTTTCATGTTTTCCATATCATGGTTGATTCTCTCCTCGACCTGGCTGACCTTTTCCTCGACTTGGCTGACCTTTTCTCCGACCTGGTAAACCTTTTCCTCGACCTGGTCAACCTATTCCTCGACGCATTTAATTTGTTTGTTCAGACGACGGAGCTCCACTTTTATTTCGGTTGAGTGTTTCTCTAGCTTCTGTGTGATGTCTGCCTTGATTTCGATCGCTTTTTGGTCCAGCTTCACTGATTCTTCATCTAGCTTCAAAGTTAGACTGGATGACTGTTCATTTAGCTTCGCTAATTGTTCATTTCGCTTCGCAGATTGTTCACCTAGCTTCGCAGTTAGACTAGATGACATCAGTATTAACATTTCCATTGGCACATTTTCTGGCTCCTTTGATTTTGGTGTTTCTACTTCTCCACCTTCTGCACCTATTTCCGCATCTGCGGGCTCACCCAGATTCACGCCTTCCGACTCGATCGCGTCAGGCAAACGTGCAATCAGTATGGCCTTTGTACCTTGTGTGGCCAGATTTCGCTGTTCCAACTCCTCCTTGAGCTCCGATATGGTCAATTGATCAATTTTTAGATGAAAGTTATATATATATATATATATATATATATATATATATAAATACATACATATATATATATTGTTACATGTACAAATAATTACATGTACAAATAATTCTGCGAGCTACTGTCGCAATTGTTTTCATCATCATTAAGAACGTCAACGAATGAATTTACTCGAACCCACGAGAATCCAACAAGCATGATCAACATCTGCAAGTGACGTCACTCCATTCATGAACTTGCTCGAACCTACCAGGTACCTCTCGGTAGAACATTCGCCAATGTGCGAGAAATGGGTGAATAGGTAGAGACCCTATATAAAGGCGAGCTGAATGAATGGGGGGAATCATTCATTCGACCGCGATAAGAACTGCGATTGTGTGTGGGAAGTGTGTTTCGTAATAGTGAAGTGATTTAGAAGACAATTGCGATAAGAAATTTATGGACAAGTGTTAGATAGTTTTCATAGTGAAAATTAAAATTAATGAAAGTGTTAAATTGTTTATTGTGCATTTTCGTAATTAAATAAATTCTTTTAACTTAAATTAAAACACATTGCGTTTTCACTTTCCCGGAACATTAAAATTATTGGCCGCGAACCGGAAAACACGCTACAATATATATATTGATATATATATCTCCATACGGTAGACATTTTTTTTTGTATGTATATGCACATATTATATATATACATACATATATATATATGCATATATATATATATATATATATATATATATATATATATATAGATATACAATATATATATTTATATATATATATATATATATATATATATATATATATATATATATATATATGCATATATACGTATATATAGATATATATATATATATATATATATATATATATATATATATATATATATATATATATATATATATATTTATATATATATATTTATATATATATATATATATTTATATATATATATATTTATATATATATATTTATATATATACGTATAAAGTATATACAAACATACATACATATATATATATATATGTATATATATATATATATATATATATATATATATATATATATATATATATATATATATATATATATTTATTTATATATATATATATATATATATATATATATATATATATATATATATATATATATATATATATATATAAATATGCGTACGATTTACGTCTGTGTTTATATTTATATATAAATAAATAAATATATACAGGGTGGTCAAAAAGTCGTGGATCAAACGCAACTAGGGGTTAGATGGGGTCATCAGCTGCAAAAAATTGTTCTACGCGAGGTCTTTAAAGTCAAACCCTGCAGAGTTATAATTTATTTTGTGTTTTTATGAGAAAATTAACTATTTTTACTAATTCTTATAAAAATTCGAAAAAATCTACAATCTGTATTGTTTTTATGATTTTCACTAGATTGGTACTGATGAGTCCTTGCGTTAGACATGCTATTTATGGTTGTTTATTGGGTGTGTTGAAGATAATATTGAGTTTTACGATTTTTTTTCTCAAATCATAACTTCTTATTTACTTCGGACCCCCCTGTGAAAAAAAATACTCTACCGAAAAGTGACCCTATATTATAAGTTTTGGCGCATTTAATAGGGATTCTGAAAAGGTATAACACATGGCTATGCGTAGCTTTGATATCTTTCGAGGACGATCATTCGTAGGAAGATCAAAATTAACCCAACCATAAAACTCGGCCTAACCGATTTAAAAATAAACTAGAACTAATACAATTAATGACAAAGACTTTCTGCCTCCCTTTTACACTAACCGTTTCATCCTTTGTCAATAAAAGGCCAGTTCGCCCATCACTTCAGGTAGCGATATTTTTTCTAGGAAACGAAAGGCCGGGCCGGGTGGGGTGGTGGCCGGGGGATGCGCGTGAGTATCTTTCTTTTGAATGTTTAGACTGTTCTTTAGTGACTCGTTTCCTGCCTGTGACTAAGCACGTGTTCTTTTTCTCGGTTTCACGACGACTTGTGATCAGTTTCTTTCCCTTGACCATTTGACCTACGCTTTGTTTTTCGGACTTGTGATAGATTGCCTACCTGTGACCAGTGCTGTGTGAATCGGACTAGATTCGGAATCGGACGGATTGGCTAAATAAGTGGACAGATGGCTGCTGCGAGGAGAGAATACACCCAACGGGAGTATGCAGAAATGCATTACCTGTATGGCTTTTGCGACGGCAATGCCCGGGCTGCTGCCAGGGAATATCGTCAACGCTACCCTAACCGAGATCGTTTCCCGGACTACAGGGTCTTTATGCGCGTACATAATTCCTATATGGAGGGAGTCTTACCCGGTCAGCATGCTCCAAGAGCAGGCAGACCAGTGGTGCGACTTGAAAATTAAGATGAAGTGCTGAGAGAATTAAGATTGGATCCTAATATAAGTCAACGCCAAATATCCCGTCATCTCGGGATTCCAAGATCGACGGTGCAACATATCATTAAAAGAAACAAATATCACGCCTACCACGTGCAAAGGGTGCAAGCTTTGCTCCCCGGTGACTATGAACCTAGAGTGAGGTTTTGCAGAGAGATGCTAAGATACCACAGAGAGGATTCGCAGTTCTTCAACAAGGTATTATGGAAGGATGAGTCAAATTTTAGAAGAATGGGAGTATTCAATATCCACAACTTACATTTTTACTCCAGAGTGAACCCGCATATCATAAGAAATGATCGATTCCAGCATCTGTTTGGTATAAACATGTAGGCTGGTATAATGGGCCAGCAGTTGGTGCTGCATGAAATGCCAGCAAGGCTGAATGGTGCTCTGTATTTAAATTTTTTACAAAATAATTTAAAGCAAATTCTTAACAAAGCTGAGGTTCCAGAAGCAACAATAGCAGAGATGTGGCTGCAACATGACGGCGCCCCGCCTCACTACGCTCGAGCAGTTAGAGATCATTTGAACGAGAGCTTCCCCAACCAGTGGATTGGTCGCGGCGGCCCTATTGCGTGGCCACCCCGGTGGCCCGATTTAAATCCACTAGATTTTTTTCTATGGGGCTATTTTAAAGAAATAGTTTATCAAGGAGAGAACAATAGCGAACAAGAATTACGACAAAAGCTCGAGTTTGCTAGGATACAAATTATTAACAACAGAGGTGCATTCCGTAGGTTACGTAGGAGTTTTATTAGACGGTGCAGATTATGTATTATGGTCAGAGGTAGAAATTTTGAGCATTTATTGTAAAATGTTTTATTTTATTAAAACAATTATTTCACAATCTTTGTTTTGTTTTTTCTTCCTAGAAAGATATTAGAGTCACTCATGGCCATGTGTTATACCTTTTCAGAATCCCTATTTAATGCGCCAAAACTTATAATACAGGGTCACTTTTCGGTAGAGTATTTTTTTTTTCACAGGGGGGTCCGAAGTAAATAAGAAGTTATGATTTGAGAAAAAAAAATCGTAAAACTCAATATTATCTTCAACACACCCAATAAACAACCATAAATAGCATGTCTAACGCAAGGGCTCATCAGTACCAATCTAGTGAAAATCATAAAAACAATACAGGTTGTAGATTGTTTCGAATTTTTATAAGAATTAGTAAAAATAGTTAATTTTCTCATAAAAACACAAAATAAATTATAACTCTGCAGGGTTTGACTTTAAAGACCTCGCGTAGAACAATTTTTTGCAGCTGATGACCCCATCTAACCTCTAGTTGCGTTTGATCCACGACTTTTTGGCCACCCTGTATATGTATATATATATGTATATATATATATATATATATATATATATATATATATATATATATATATATATATATATATATATATATATATATATATATATTTATATATATATACATATACATAAATATACATATATACATATATATATATATATATATATATATATATATATATATATATATATATATATATATATATATATATATATATATATATATATATATATATATATATATATATATATATATATATAGATATACATATGTATAAATATATATATATATATATATATATATATATATATATATATACACATATATATATATATATATATATATATATATATATATATATATATATATATATATATATATATATATATATATATATATATATATATATATATGTATATATATATATATATATATATATATATATATATATATATATATATATATATATATATTTATTTATTTATTTATATATAGATCATCAACTGCAGCTTGTTGAACCATATATACCTTTGTGTTTTATGGTTTAGCCTCCCTTACGTATTGATTCCTCATTTCTTTCCTGTCGTCTCTATTTTGTGCTATCCTTGTCCAGGTGACACTCGCTAGTTTCCTGATGTCATGATCCCACCGTAATTTTATTCTTCCTCGTGGTCTTTTCATCCCTCTTGGGTACCATTGTGTGATCTTGGCAGTCTATCTGTTGTCAGTTAGCCTTACTATGTATCCGGCACATTGCCATTTTAGTGGCCTAATTCTATGGACAACATCTGCCACTTCTTCTTCCTCTTATCCAGGTCAATGTCATACGGTCTCTTTTAGTGATGCCTAACATCCACCTTTCCATTGTTCTTTTTGCCACTTGTAATTTCCTTTTGACTCCTGTTGTTAACGTCCATGTCTCACAGCCGTATGTCATGATAGGTAGGATACATTGGTCAAACGTTTGCTTTTTCAAGTGGAGATTATGATTTTCACTAGATTGGTACTGATGAGTCCTTGCGTTAGACATGCTATTTATGGTTGTTTATTGGGTGTGTTGAAGATAATATTGAGTTTTACGATTTTTTTTTCTCAAATCATAACTTCTTATTTACTTCGGACCCCCCTGTGAAAAAAAAATACTCTACCGAAAAGTGACCCTGTATTATAAGTTTTGGCGCATTTAATAGGGATTCTGAAAAGGTTTTAACACATGGCTATGCGTAGCTTTGATATCTTTCGAGGACGATCATTCGTAGGAAGATCAAAATTAACCCAACCATAAAACTCGGCCTAACCGATTTAAAAATAAACTAGAACTAATACAATTAATGACAAAGACTTTCTGCCTCCCTTTTACACTAACCGTTTCATCCTTTGTCAATAAAAGGCCAGTTCGCCCATCACTTCAGGTAGCGATATTTTTTTTCTAGGAAACGAAAGGCCGGGCCGGGTGGGGTGGTGGCCGGGGGATGCGCGTGAGTATCTTTCTTTTGAATGTTTAGACTGTTCTTTAGTGACTCGTTTCCTGCCTGTGACTAAGCACGTGTTCTTTTTCTCGGTTTCACGACGACTTGTGATCAGTTTCTTTCCCTTGACCATTTGACCTACGCTTTGTTTTTCGGACTTGTGATAGATTGCCTACCTGTGACCAGTGCTGTGTGAATCGGACTAGATTCGGAATCGGACGGATTGGCTAAATAAGTGGACAGATGGCTGCTGCGAGGAGAGAATACACCCAACGGGAGTATGCAGAAATGCATTACCTGTATGGCTTTTGCGACGGCAATGCCCGGGCTGCTGCCAGGGAATATCGTCAACGCTACCCTAACCGTGATCGTTTCCCGGACTACAGGGTCTTTATGCGCGTACATAATTCCTACATGGAGGGAGTCTTACCCGGTCAGCATGCTCCAAGAGCAGGCAGACCAGTGGTGCGACTTGAAAATTAAGATGAAGTGCTGAGAGAATTAAGATTGGATCCTAATATAAGTCAACGCCAAATATCCCGTCATCTCGGGATTCCAAGATCGACGGTGCAACATATCATTAAAAGAAACAAATATCACGCCTACCACGTGCAAAGGGTGCAAGCTTTGCTCCCCGGTGACTATGAACCTAGAGTGAGGTTTTGCAGAGAGATGCTAAGATACCACAGAGAGGATTCGCAGTTCTTCAACAAGGTATTATGGACGGATGAGTCAAATTTTAGAAGAATGGGAGTATTCAATATCCACAACTTACATTTTTACTCCAGAGTGAACCCGCATATCATAAAAAATGATCGATTCCAGCATCTGTTTGGTATAAACATGTGGGCTGGTATAATTGGCCAGCAGTTGGTGCTGCATGAAATGCCAGCAAGGCTGAATGGTGCTCTGTATTTAAATTTTTTACAAAATAATTTAAACCAAATTCTTAACGAAGCTGAGGTTCCAGAAGCAACAATAACAGAAATGTGGCTGCAACATGACGGCGCCCCGCCTCACTACGCTCGAGCAGTTAGAGATCATTTGAACGAGAGCTTCCCCAACCAGTGGATTGGTCGCGGCGGACCTATTGCGTGGCCACCCCGGTGGCCCGATTTAAATCCACTAGATTTTTTTCTATGGGGCTATTTTAAAGAAATAGTTTATCAAGGAGAGAACAATAGCGAACAAGAATTACGACAAAAGCTCGAGTTTGCTAGGAAACAAATTATTAACAACAGAGGTGCATTCCGTAGGTTACGTAGGAGTTTCATTAGACGGTGCAGATTATGTATTATGGTCAGAGGAAGAAATTTTGAGCATTTATTGTAAAATGTTTTATTTTATTAAACAATTATTTCACAATCTTTGTTTTGTTTTTTCTTCCTAGAAAGATATTAGAGTCACTCATGGCCATGTGTTATACCTTTTCAGAATCCGTATTAAGTGCGCCAAAACTTATAATACAGGGTCACTTTTCGGTAGAGTATTTTTTTTTTCACAGGGGGGTCCGAATAAATAAGAAGTTATGATTTGAGAAAAAAAATCGTAAAACTCAATATTATCTTCAACACACCCAATAAACAACCATAAATAGCATGTCTAACGCAAGGACTCATCAGTACCAATCTAGTGAAAATCATAAGAACAATACAGGTTGTAGATTTTTTCGAATTTTCATAAGAATTAGTAAAAATAGTTAATTTTCTCATAAAAACACAAAATAAATTATAACTCTGCAGGGTTTGACTTTAAAGACCTCGCGTAGAACAATTTTTTGCAGCTGATGACCCCATCTAACCTCTAGTTGCGTTTGATCCACGACTTTTTGGCCACCCTGTATATGTATATATATATGTATATATATATATATATATATATATATATATATATATATATATATATATATATATATATATATATATCGATATACATATGTATAAATATAAATATATATATATATATATATATATATATATATATATATACACATATATATATATATATATATATATATATATATATATATATGTATATATATATATATATATATATATATATATATATATATATATATATATATATATATATATATATATATATATTTATTTATTTATTTATTTATATAGAGATCATCAACTGCAGCTTGTTGAACCATATATACCTTTGTGTTATATATATATATATATATATATATATATATATATATATATATAAAAATATATGTATATATATATATATATATATATATATATATACCCGTATATATATATATAACCCTAGCTGGCTCAAGGGGTGCAGCGGGGGACTCCCACCGGGAGGTACCGAGTTTTCATCAATAAAAAGTCTGTCCATCTAGCTAGGGTAGATTGTCCATAGGGTAATGGCAATCCTAATGGACCCTTACCAACCCGCAATGAGACAGTATGGTAAGGTATGTCTGTCAGGTGGCAGATAGGAATATTAAAAATCGGAACGGACTTCTACACCAACTTATACAAGTTCCTAGAATTAGCTCTCAACTGTATAACAACAACATCTGAGACAGTAGACAAACCTATTCCTGAAGTCAACACATATGAAGTGGAATATGCGATCAATTCGATGAAAACGGGCAAAACAGCAGGCAATGACGGCATAACTGTTGAAATACGCTGGCAAAGGAATCTGTAAACACTAGCCGAAATATACACCAATTGTCAGGCACATACCTGGAGTGTATTCGGGAGAAACTCCATCATATTCAAATCTTGAATGAAACTCCACTTGAAAAAGCAAACGTTTGACCAATGTATCCTACCTATCATGACATACGGCTGTGAGACATGGACGTTAACAACAGGAGTCAAAAGGAAATTACAAGTGGCAAAAAGAACAATGGAAAGGTGGATGTTAGGCATCACTAAAAGAGACCGTATGACATTGACCTGGATAAGAGGAAGAAGAAGTGGCAGATGTTGTCCATAGAATTAGGCCACTAAAATGGCAATGTGCCGGATACATAGTAAGGCTAACTGACAACAGATAGACTGCCAAGATCACACAATGGTACCCAAGAGGGATGAAAAGACCACGAGGAAGAATAAAATTACGGTGGGATCATGACATCAGGAAACTAGCGAGTGTCACCTGGACAAGGATAGCACAAAATAGAGACGACAGGAAAGAAATGAGGAATCAATACGTAAGGGAGGCTAAACCATAAAACACAAAGGTATATATGGTTCAACAAGCTGCAGTTGATGATCTATATATAAATAAATAAATAAATATATATATATATATATATATATATATATACATATATATATATATATATATATATATATATATATATATATATATATATGTGTATATATATATATATATATATATATATATATATATATATATATATATATATTTATATTTATACATATGTATATCTATATATATATATATATATATATATATATATATATATATATATATATATATATATAGATATACATATGTATAAATATAAATATAAATATATATATATATATATATATATATATATATATACACATATATATATATATATATATATATATATATATATATATATATATGTATATATATATATATATATATATATATATATATATATATATATATATATATATATATATATATATATATATTTATTTATTTATTTATATATAGATCATCAACTGCAGCTTGTTGAACCATATATACCTTTGTGTTTTATGGTTTAGCCTCCCTTACGTATTGATTCCTCATTTCTTTCCTGTCGTCTCTATTTTGTGCTATCCTTGTCCAGGTGACACTCGCTAGTTTCCTGATGTCATGATCCCACCGTAATTTTATTCTTCCTCGTGGTCTTTTCATCCCTCTTGGGTACCATTGTGTGATCTTGGCAGTCTATCTGTTGTCAGTTAGCCTTACTATGTATCCGGCACATTGCCATTTTAGTGGCCTAATTCTATGGACAACATCTGCCACTTCTTCTTCCTCTTATCCAGGTCAATGTCATACGGTCTCTTTTAGTGATGCCTAACATCCACCTTTCCATTGTTCTTTTTGCCACTTGTAATTTCCTTTTGACTCCTGTTGTTAACGTCCATGTCTCACAGCCGTATGTCATGATAGGTAGGATACATTGGTCAAACGTTTGCTTTTTCAAGTGGAGTTTCATTCAAGATTTGAATATGATGGAGTTTCTCCCGAATACACTCCAGGTATGTGCCTGACAATTGGTGTATATTTCGGCTAGTGTTTACAGATTCCTTTGCCAGCGTATTTCAACAGTTATGCCGTCATTGCCTGCTGTTTTGCCCGTTTTCATCGAATTGATCGCATATTCCACTTCATTTGTGTTGACTTCAGGAATAGGTTTGTCTACTGTCTCAGATGTTGTTGTTATACAGTTGAGAGCTAATTCTAGGAACTTGTATAAGTTGGTGTAGAAGTCCGTTCCGATTTTTAATATTCCTATCTGCCACCTGACAGACATACCTTACCATACTGTCTCATTGCGGGTTGGTAAGGGTCCATTAGGATTGCCATTACCCTATGGACAATCTACCCTAGCTAGATGGACAGACTTTTTATTGATGAAAACTCGGTACCTCCCGGTGGGAGTCCCCCGCTGCACCCCTTGAGCCAGCTAGGGTTATATATATATATACGGGTATATATATATATATATATATATATATATATATACATATATTTTATATATATATATATATATATATATATATATATATATATATATATATATATATATATATATATATATATATATATATATAACACAAAGGTATATATGGTTCAACAAGCTGCAGTTGATGATCTATATATAAATAAATAAATAAATAAATATATATATATATATATATATATATATATATATATATATACATATATATATATATATATATATATATATATATATATATATATATATATATATATATGTGTATATATATATATATATATATATATATATATATATATTTATATTTATACATATGTATATCGATATATATATATATATATATATATATATATATATATATATATATATATATATATATATATATATATATATATACATATACAGGGTGGTCAAAAAGTCGTGGATCAAACGCAACTAGAGGTTAGATGGGGTCATCAGCTGCAAAAAATTGTTCTACGCGAGGTCTTTAAAGTCAAACCCTGCAGAGTTATAATTTATTTTGTGTTTTTATGAGAAAATTAACTATTTTTACTAATTCTTATGAAAATTCGAAAAAATCTACAACCTGTATTGTTCTTATGATTTTCACTAGATTGGTACTGATGAGTCCTTGCGTTAGACATGCTATTTATGGTTGTTTATTGGGTGCGTTGAAGATAATATTGAGTTTTACGATTTTTTTTCTCAAATCATAACTTCTTATTTATTCGGACCCCCCTGTGAAAAAAAAAAATACTCTACCGAAAAGTGACCCTGTATTATAAGTTTTGGCGCATTAAATAGGGATTCTGAAAAGGTATAACACATGGCCATGAGTGACTCTAATATCTTTCTAGGAAGAAAAAACAAAACAAAGATTGTGAAATAATTGTTTTAATAAAATAAAACATTTTACAATAAATGCTCAAAATTTCTTCCTCTGACCATAATACATAATCTGCACCGTCTAATGAAACTCCTACGTAACCTACGGAATGCACCTCTGTTGTTAATAATTTGTTTCCTAGCAAACTCGAGCTTTTGTCGTAATTCTTGTTCGCTATTGTTCTCTCCTTGATAAACTATTTCTTTAAAATAGCCCCATAGAAAAAAATCTAGTGGATTTAAATCGGGCCACCGGGGTGGCCACGCAATAGGTCCGCCGCGACCAATCCACTGGTTGGGGAAGCTCTCGTTCAAATGATCTCTAACTGCTCGAGCGTAGTGAGGCGGGGCGCCGTCATGTTGCAGCCACATTTCTGTTATTGTTGCTTCTGGAACCTCAGCTTCGTTAAGAATTTGGTTTAAATTATTTTGTAAAAAATTTAAATACAGAGCACCATTCAGCCTTGCTGGCATTTCATGCAGCACCAACTGCTGGCCAATTATACCAGCCCACATGTTTATACCAAACAGATGCTGGAATCGATCATTTTTTATGATATGCGGGTTCACTCTGGAGTAAAAATGTAAGTTGTGGATATTGAATACTCCCATTCTTCTAAAATTTGACTCATCCGTCCATAATACCTTGTTGAAGAACTGCGAATCCTCTCTGTGGTATCTTAGCATCTCTCTGCAAAACCTCACTCTAGGTTCATAGTCACCGGGGAGCAAAGCTTGCACCCTTTGCACGTGGTAGGCGTGATATTTGTTTCTTTTAATGATATGTTGCACCGTCGATCTTGGAATCCCGAGATGACGGGATATTTGGCGTTGACTTATATTAGGATCCAATCTTAATTCTCTCAGCACTTCATCTTAATTTTCAAGTCGCACCACTGGTCTGCCTGCTCTTGGAGCATGCTGACCGGGTAAGACTCCCTCCATGTAGGAATTATGTACGCGCATAAAGACCCTGTAGTCCGGGAAACGATCACGGTTAGGGTAGCGTTGACGATATTCCCTGGCAGCAGCCCGGGCATTGCCGTCGCAAAAGCCATACAGGTAATGCATTTCTGCATACTCCCGTTGGGTGTATTCTCTCCTCGCAGCAGCCATCTGTCCACTTATTTAGCCAATCCGTCCGATTCCGAATCTAGTCCGATTCACACAGCACTGGTCACAGGTAGGCAATCTATCACAAGTCCGAAAAACAAAGCGTAGGTCAAATGGTCAAGGGAAAGAAACTGATCACAAGTCGTCGTGAAACCGAGAAAAAGAACACGTGCTTAGTCACAGGCAGGAAACGAGTCACTAAAGAACAGTCTAAACATTCAAAAGAAAGATACTCACGCGCATCCCCCGGCCACCACCCCACCCGGCCCGGCCTTTCGTTTCCTAGAAAAAAAATATCGCTACCTGAAGTGATGGGCGAACTGGCCTTTTATTGACAAAGGATGAAACGGTTAGTGTAAAAGGGAGGCAGAAAGTCTTTGTCATTAATTGTATTAGTTCTAGTTTATTTTTAAATCGGTTAGGCCGAGTTTTATGGTTGGGTTAATTTTGATCTTCCTACGAATGATCGTCCTCGAAAGATATCAAAGCTACGCATAGCCATGTGTTAAAACCTTTTCAGAATCCCTATTAAATGCGCCAAAACTTATAATACAGGGTCACTTTTCGGTAGAGTATTTTTTTTTCACAGGGGGGTCCGAAGTAAATAAGAAGTTATGATTTGAGAAAAAAAAATCGTAAAACTCAATATTATCTTCAACACACCCAATAAACAACCATAAATAGCATGTCTAACGCAAGGACTCATCAGTACCAATCTAGTGAAAATCATAAAAACAATATATATATATATATATATATATATATATATATATATATATATATATATATATATATATATATATATATATATATATATATATATATATGTATATATATATGTGTATATGTCTACATATGTTTATATATTTACGTCTGTGTTTATGTGCATACATATATATATATATATATATATATATATATATATACATATATATTTGTATATATATATATATATATATATATATATATATATATATATATATATATATATTTTACATATGCATATATATATATATATATATATATATATATAGATATATATATATATATATATATATATATATATATATATATATATATATATATTGTCGCGTGTTTTCCGTTCGCGGCCAATAATTTTAATGTTCCGGGAAAGTGAAAACGCAATGTCTTTTAATTTAAGTTAAAAGAGTTTATTTTATTTCAAAAGTGCACAATGATCGATTTAACACTTTCACTAATTTTAATTTTCACTATTAAAAATTAAAATTTAACACTTGTCCATAAATTTATTATCGCAATTGTCTTCTAAATTACTTCACTATTACGAAAAACACTTTCGCAGTTCTTATCGCGGTCGAATGAATGATTCCCCCATTCATTCAGCTCGCCTTTATATAGGGTCTCTAAGTATTCACCCATTTCTCGCATATTGGCGAACGTTCTACCGAGAGGTACCTGGTAGGTTCGAGCAAATTCATGAATGGAGTGACGTCGCTTGCAGATGTTGATTATGCTTGTTGAATTTACTCGCGGGTTCGAGTAAATTCATTTGTTGACGTTCTTAATGATGATGAAAATAATTGCGACAGTAGCTCGCAGAATTATTTGTACATGTAATTATTTGCACATGTAACACTGCCCCCATCTCAGTTCTTTTCGCCCCGAAAAGATGTGTCGCCAGTTGTAGTCTATTCTCCCTGGATGTAATATGGGGCAAGACGGTCTAGATGCACGATTTTCATTTTGGCTCTCGGTTTACGGTGTTCCTGTATGCGATATACGACGTCGTTGATTCGCTTTGTGACTCGGTATGGTCCCTCCCAATTATGTTGCAACTTTGGAGACCTACCCTTTCGCCGTTGCGGGTTATATAGCCACACCAAGTCATCCTGCTGGAAGCCAGTAGAATTAGCCTTTAGATCATACCTGGTCTTCATGCGGTCAGTAGCCGATTCGAGGTGTTTTCGCACTGTCCGATGTATCTGGTTCAACCGTTGTCTTAGATCACTTGCGTACTCCGAGATCGTTTGGGGTTTCTCGGGGGGTGTTCCAAACTTTATATCAGCTGGCAGACGAATAGTCTTTCCAAAAATGACTTTGGCTGGGGCTTGGCCCGTCGATGTATGTTCGGCAGCTCTGTACGCCATCAAAAATAGTGGGATATGTCGGTCCCAGTCCCTTTGGTTCTCGTCAACCATCTTGGCAAGGTGTTTATTGAGCGTGCCGTTGAAACGTTCGACCATTCCATCGGATTGGGGATGCAGCGGTGTTGTCCTCGTTTTCCGTATTCCGAGCAGCTCGCACATTTCGCCAAAAACTAGTGATTCAAAGTTTCGGCCTTGATCCGAATGCAATTCGCAAGGTACGCCGTACCTACTGACCCAATTTAACACTAGCTGTTCAGCTACGGTAGTTGCTTCCTGGTTGGGAATGGGGTAGACCTCGGGCCACTTGCTGAAATAATCGGCTACAACCAGCGTGTATCGATTTCCCCAATCGGATTCAGGAAAGGGTCCTGCGATGTCAACAGCAATCCTTTCGAATGGCACGCCTACGTTATAGGTTTGCATTTGTCCTCTCAGTCGTCGCTTTGGGCCTTTGACGGAAGCGCAAATTGTACATCTGCGACACCAGTCCTCTACGTCTTCTCGAGCGTGGAGCCAGTAGAACCGTTCCCGCAATTTCGCTAATGTCTTGTTAACACCTAGGTGGCCTCCCGAGGATCCTTCATGCATTTCCTTAACCACATCGTGGATTCGGCTTTTGGGAAGTATAATTTGCATCCTATAGGAGCTACCATCCGCCGTTTCCCATTTCCGCTTGAGTACGCCACCCTCCACCTGAAGGGAGTTCCATTGTGCCCAATAGCTTTTCAGGGTTGCGCCATGCATTGAAACGTCTTTCCACTCAGGTCGCCCAGTCGTCTCCTTCCATACGAGCAATGGTCCGATGTCTTCATCGGCTAACTGGGCGTTTCGAATCTCCTCCGATGACCAACCTTCATCGAATTCCGCCCTTATCAATCGCAGATCAACGAGCGGTTCCTTTTCCTCAATCCGTCGGCAATGCTTGCAGTTAGCGGGACATGGACGGCGGGATAGGGCGTCAGCATTTCCATGAACTCCGCCCTTCCGATGAACAATTTCGTAGTCGTATGACTGCAACCTTTCGATCCATCTCGCAACTTGTCCCTCGGGGTTTTTGAAGTTGAGCAACCATCTCAGTGATGCATGGTCCGTGCGAAGGACAAATTTCTGGCCATATAGATACTTGTGGAACTGCTTGGTGGCCTCTATTATAGCCAATAGCTCCTTGCTGGTCACGCAGTAATTCCTCTCACTTTTTGAGAGAACTCGACTGTAATAAGAGAGGACTCTTTCTTCGCCATTGATCTGCTGGGAGAGTACAGCTCCAATACCGCCGTTGCTTGCATCGGTGTCAACTACAAACATTTTTCCGGGTTTCGGATGCGCCAGCACGGGTGATTCACACAGCTTTTCCTTCAGGGTCTCAAAGGCTGTCTGGCATTGTTCATTTCAGACATACGGACGATTTTTCTCGGTTAGCTGATGGAGACACTTAGCTATTTTGGCAAAGTCTTTGACGAATCTTCGAAAGCAGGTCGCCAGACCCAGAAAACTTCGTAGTTGGTGCTTGCTGTTTGGTGTTGGCCAGCTTTTCACGGCTTCAATTTTCTCAGGGTCTGTTTTGACCCCTTCTGCTGATACGACGTGTCCCAGGTATTTTACTTCATCTGCGAAAAGAGTACACTTCTCGGGACTAAGTTTCAAATTTGCCAGTCGTAATCGGGAGAAAACCTCTTCTAAGTTCCGCACATGCTCTTCGAACGTTCTACCGATGACGATGATGTCATCTAGGTATACCAAGCAGGTTTTCCAGGTTAGGCCACGTAGCACATATTCCATCAAGCGTTCGAAAGTGGCTGGAGCATTGCAAAGCCCAAACGGCATCACAACAAATTGCCACAACCCGGCCCCAACTGAAAATGCGGTCTTCTCTCGGTCCTTCTTGTCAATTTCTACCTGCCAGTAGCCACTCTTGAGATCGAGTGTAGAAAACCATTTTGCGTCGGCTAAAGTGTCCATGATGTCATCGATGCGTGGGAGTGGGTAACTATCTTTCTTAGTGACGTCGCTAAGCTGCCTATAGTCGACACAAAAGCGAGTGCTACCATCCTTTTTCTTGACTAGAACTACAGGCGCGGCCCATGGACTGACAGAAGGTTCAATAACGCCTTGTTTTTCCATGTCCGAGATCAGTGCGCTCACTTCTCCTTGTTTGGCTATAGGGAGATGTCTCGGTGCTTGTCGAATCGGCTTGGCTCCCTGTGTATCTATGACGTGAGTGACCATACTCGTTCGGCCTTGGTCATCCGGGCTTGTTGAAAAGATGTCACTGTACTTGGTGACCAGATCAGAGGCTCGCTTGAATAGCTGCACCGGCAATTTGACTTGCTTCAATATTTCAGACGTGGATTCCCGGGCTTTGTCTGTGCCTTGCCTCCTTTTCCAATGATGGTTGTGAGTAGCTTCCAAAGACGTGATGGTGGAAACAGGCTGGCAGCTGCCGATGACTTCTCCCGCTTTGATGCTCGTGGTTGAATCTGCGGTGTTAAGGACTCTAACCGGCACATATCCGTTCCTTAAAGATCTTACAAGGCTACGTCCTACAATCAAACTGCGCAATGCGGACGTCTTCGTTGGCTCTATCAGATAAGATCGGTGGTCTCCTGAATCACCATCAAGCTTGGCCCATACAATGCTTTCGGAAGAATTCGGTACATCAGTGTCAGTACATACCACTACATTCATCTTGGAAATTTGGACGCTGGGATCCTCCATCAGTACTTCGACATTCTGCCATTTCAATACTCGTTTACCCAAATCCAACGTGATTCCATGTGGTCGCAGAAAATCCATTCCGAGAATGCAGTCATCCATAATATTCGCAACCAGAAAATTGTGTCGGAACACAAGGTCTCCCAACTGTATCCGGAGGTTGACCTCTCCATGAACAGGTGCAGTTTCTCCCGTAGCTGTCCGTAGTGAGAAAATTCTGCCCTTGTGAAGTTGTTGCTGTCTAACTAGGTCTGGTCGGATAATCGATCGGGTGGCACCAGTGTCGATTGTTATGGTGCAGTGTTCTCCGTCAACTTGACCCGGAAGGCATAAGTCCGCTTCTCCACGATGTAGTCTTGACACGGTGATGGTGGTGCTGGGGACGTCGATCCTCCTAGCCAACCTCTGCCCCACAAATTTGGCTCTTGCAGTTTGATGGTCCTCCATTCTAGGCTCCTGACACGGTCTGAATATCCACCATCCTGGACAATAGCTCCATTTTCTTCGCTTCTTACAGTCTCTTTGCAGGTGCCCTTTTTCTCCGCAATCCCAGCATCTAGGCGCACCATTACCCTGCGGCTCTCGCTCATTTTCCACGCGCTTACACCTGCACTCGTCTGCCGCCACTTCACGGACCCGGGCAGTGGTACGAGTCGCATTTTTCGCTGCCTCATAGTTCAGACTATAAACCAATGCGTCCTTAACCGTTTGCTTTTGAGCTAACCGCACGGCTTGTTGCAATTCCGGGTCCTTTAGTGCGCTGATGAATGCTTCTGTCGCTGCATCATCTCGATGTTCTGGGTCGTAGGCTGGATAAGCCAAAAGTGCCAGCCGCCCAATGTCTTGGGCTAGCTGCTGCAGGGTTTCACCAGACTTCTGCATTCGATGCCTTAGCTGTGACCGATAAATCTGCTTTAGATGATCGTCTCCATAACGCATGTCGAGCGCATTCATTATAGCATTCGGGTTTGAGTGCAATTCCACGGGGATCGTCTGCAAAAGCTCGGCAGCTGGGCCTCTTAGAGCAAGAATCAGTGCAGTTGCTCGTTCCTGCTCATTCCAGTGATTTGCCGTTGCGGCAGCTTCAAACTGGGTCTTGTAAATACTGTAGACCGTTTGCCCATCGAATATTGGTACTTGCACATTTCTGGATGTGCTTTGCGCTGCGGTTATAAGCGGGGCTGGTGAGGTGGTTACTACTGCCTTCGCTGCTTCCAATTCTTTTTTCATGTTTTCCATCTCATGGTTGATTCTCTCCTCGACCTGGCTGATCTCATGGTTGACTCTCTCCTCGACCTGGTATACCTTTTCCTCGACGCATTTAATTTGGTTGTTGAGACTACTGAGCTCTGCTTTTATTTCGGTAGACTGTTTTTCCAAATCTGCCTTCAAATCAGTTGACTGTTTCTCCAGCTTCTGTGCGATGTCTGCCTTGATTTCGAACGTTTGTTGGTCTAGCTTCGCTGATTGTTCATTTAGCTTCGTAGTTAAATTGGATGACTGTTCATCTAGCTTCGCAGTCAGACTGGATGACATCAGCATTAACATTTGCATTAGCGCATTTTCTGGCTCCTTTGATTTTGGTGTTTCTACTTCTCCACCTTCTGCGCCTTTTTCTGCATCTAAGAGCTCACCCAAATCCAGATTTCCGCCTTCCGACTCGATCGCGTCGCGCAAGCGTGCAATCAGTATGGCCTTTGTACCTTGTGTGGCCAGATTTCGTTGTTCCAACTCCACTTTGAGCTCCGATATACTCAATTGATTAATTTTTAAATGCAAATTTCCTGGCATTTTTATTGTTTTCTGCTATTTTTCCACCAGTATCCACGTTAATTCTCACTATTGTGCACTTCAAAAATGTTTAATGGTTTTCACTTCCAAAATTTTCTTTCTTACTTCTTGACACCATTGTCGCGTGTTTTCCGTTCGCGGCCAATAATTTTAATGTTCCGGGAAAGTGAAAACGCAATGTCTTTTAATTTAAGTTAAAAGAGTTTATTTTATTTCAAAAGTGCACAATGATCGATTTAACACTTTCACTAATTTTAATTTTCACTATTAAAAATTAAAATTTAACACTTGTCCATAAATTTATTATCGCAATTGTCTTCTAAATTACTTCACTATTACGAAACACACTTTCGCAGTTCTTATCGCGGTCGAATGAATGATTCCCCCATTCATTCAGCTCGCCTTTATATAGGGTCTCTAAGTATTCACCCATTTCTCGCATATTGGCGAACGTTCTACCGAGAGGTACCTGGCAGGTTCGAGCAAATTCATGAATGGAGTGACGTCGCTTGCAGATGTTGATTATGCTTGTTGAATTTACTCGCGGGTTCGAGTAAATTCATTTGTTGACGTTCTTAATGATGATGAAAATAATTGCGACAGTAGCTCGCAGAATTATTTGTACATGTAATTATTTGTACATGTAACAATATATATATATATATATATATATATATATATATATATATATATATATATATATATATATACACACATATATATATATATATATATATATATATATATATATATATATATATATATATATGTATATATGTATATATATATATATATATATATATATATATATATATATATATATATATATATATATATATAGAGATATATATATATTGCATATGCATATATACATAGTTACATGTACAAATAGTTCTGCGAGCTACTGTCGCAATTGTTTTCACAACCATTAAGAACATCAACAAAATGAATTTACTCGAAACCACGAGAACACACCAAGCATGGTCAACATTTGGAAGTGAGTCACTGCTCCATTCATCTGCTCGAATATACCAGATACCTCTCGGCAGAACATTCGCCAATGTACGAGAGATGCATTGAACGGATGGAGACCCTATATAAAGGTGAGCTGAATGAATGGGGGGATCATTCATTCAACCGCGATAGTAAAAACGGCGATAGTGTGTGGAGTGTGAATTGAAAAGCGATCAAGTAATAGTGAAGTGATTTTAGAAGACAATTGCGATAGGAGCTTATGGACAAGTGGAAGTTTTAATTTAATTAGTGAGAATTAAAATTATGAAATAATTAATAAGTGATTGTGCACTTTTAAGTAATGAAATAAAGTCTTTTAATTTAATTTAAAAGACATTGCGTTTTCACTTTTCCGGAACATTAAAATTATTGGCCGCGAACCATAACACGCGACAGTGGTGTCGAGAAGTGAGAAAGAAAATTTCGAAAAGTGAAAACATTTAAACATTTTTAAAGTGCACAATAGTGAAATTTAACGTGAAAACTGTTGAAAAAAAAACAAAAACTAAAAGCCAAAACAATAAAAATGCCACGAAACTTGCATCTAAGAATTAATGAATTCACCATGTCGGAGCTTAAGGAAGAGTTAGAACAGCGAAATCTGGCTACGCAAGGTACAAAGGCCACACTGATTGCACGCTTGCGTGACGCGATCGAATTGGAAGGCGTAAACCTGGATTTGGGTGAGCCCTCAGATGCAGAAAATGATGCAGAAGGTGGAGAAGCAGAAACACCAAAACCAAAGGAAACAGAAAATATGCTGATGCAAATTTTGATGCTGATGCAGCAGGAGCAGCGACAACATTCATCTAATTTAACTGCGAAGCTAAATGAACAATCAGCCAAGCTAAATGAACAATCAGCGCAGTTAAATGAATAGACATCCAGTCTAGCTGCGAAGCTAAATGAACAATCAGCCAAGCTAAATGAACAATCAGCGCAGCTAAATGAGCAGACATCCAGTTTAGCTGCGAAGCTAAATGAACAATCAGCAAAGATAAATGAACAATCAACGAAGCTGGACCAACAAGCGATCAAAATCAAGGCAGACATCACACGGAAGCTGGAGAAACAGTCAACCGAAATAAAAGCGCAGCTCGCTTATCTGAACAAACAAATTAAAGGCCTCGAGGAAAAGGTTGACCAGGTCGAGGAAAAGGTCTACCAGGTCGAGAAAAGGTCAGCCAGATTGAGAAAAACATCAGCCAGGTCAAGGAAAACATCAGCCAGGTCGAGGAAAAGGTCAGCCAGGTCGAGGAGAGAATCAACCATGATATGGAAAACATGAAAAAGGAATTGGAAGCAGCAAAGGCAGTAGTAACTACCTCACCTGTCCCGCTTACAACCGCAGCACAAAGCACATCCAGAAATGTGAAAGCACCAATATTCGACGGGCAAACGGTGTGGACTATTTACAAAACCCAGTTTGAGGCAGCCGCTCGCATAAATCACTGGAATGAGCAGGAACGAGCAACTGCATTGATTCTTGCTCTAAGAGGCCCAGCTGCCGAGCTTTTGCAGACTATCCCCGTCGAGTTGCATTCAAACCCGGCTGCTATAATGAATGCGCTCGACACGCATTATGGAGACGATCATCTGAAGCAGATTTATTTGTCACAGCTATGGCATCGGAGGCAGAAGTCTGGCGAAACTTTACAACAGCTAGACCAAGACTGGCACTTTTGGCTTCGCCAATGTACGAGAAATGGATTGAATGACTAGAGGCCCTATATAAGGGTGAGCTGAATGAATGGGGGGATTCATTACAACCGTGAGGTAAAGGCGATATTGATTGAATGATTGTGAAGTGATTTTAGTGGACACTTGAATTAAAAATTTATAGACTAAGTGAAATTATAAATTGTGAATTTTAAGTAAATAAACTCTTTTAACTTAATTTAAAAGACAGTGCGTTTTCACTTTCTCGGAACATTAAATTTATTGGCCGCGAACCATAACACGCGACAGTGGTGTCAAGAAGTGGGATAGGAAATTTTGGAAGTGAAAACGTTTCAACATTTTTAAAGTGCACAATAGTGAAAATTAACGGGCAAACTGCTGGAAAAATAGTCGAAACAAAAAAAATTCCTGGAAACTTTCATCTAAAAATTGATCAATTGACCATATCGGAGCTCAAAGAGGAGTTGGAACAGCGAAATCTGGCCACACAAGGTACAAAGGCCATACTTATTGCACGCTTGCCTGACGCGATCGAGTCGGAAGGCGTGAATCTGGGTGAGCCCGCAGATGCGGAAATAGGTGCAGAAGGTGGAGAAGTAGAAACACCAAAATCAAAGGAGCCAGAAAATGAGCCAATGTAAATGTTAATGCTGATGTCATCTAGTCTAACTGCGAAGCTAGGTGAACAATCTGCGAAGCGAAATGAACAATGAGCGAAGCTAAATAAACAGTCATCCAGTCTAACTTTGAAGCTAGATGAAGAATCAGTGAAGCTGGACCAACAAGGGATCGAAATCAAGGCAGACATCACACAGAAGCTGGAGAAACACTCAATCGAAATAAAAGTGGAGCTCCGTCATCTGAACAAACAAATTAAAGGCGCCGAGGAATAGGTTGACCAGGTCGAGACCAGGTCGGAGAAAAGGTCAGCCAAGTCGAGGAAAAGGTCAGCCAGGTCGAGGAGAGAATCAACCATGATATGGAAAACATGAAAAAGGAATTGGATGAAGCGAAGGCAGTAGTCACCACCTCACCAGCCCCGCTTACAACCGCAGCGCAAAGCACATCCAGAAATGTGAAAGCACCAATATTTGACGGGCAAACGGTGTGGCCTATTTACAAAACCCAGTTTGAGGCCGCTGCTAGGGCAAATCACTGGAATGAGCAGGAACGAGCAACTGCATTGATTCTTGCTCTAAGAGGCCCAGCTGCCGAGCTTTTGCAGACTATCCCCGTCGAGTTGCATTCAAACCCGGCTGCTATAATGAATGCGCTCGACACGCATTATGGAGGCAATCATCTCAAGCAGATTTTTCGGTCACAGTTAAGGCATCGGGTGCAAAGGTCTGGTGAAACCCTACAGCAGCTAGCCCAAGACATCGAGCGACTAGCACTTTTCGCTTACCCAGCCTACGACCCAGAACATCGAGATGATGCAGCGACAGAAGCATTCATCAGCGCACTGAAGGACCCGGAATTGCAACAAGCCGTGCGTTTAGCTCAAAAGCAAACGGTTAACGATGCATTGGCTTACAGTCTGAACTTTGGGGCAGCGAAAAATGTGACTCGTACCACTGCCCGGGTTCGCGAGATAGTGGCGGATGAGTGCAGGTGTGGGCGCGTGAAAATTAAGCAAGAGCCGCAGGTGAATGATGCGCCTATATGCTGGAATTGCGGCGAGAAGGGGCACCTGCAAAGAGACTACAAGAAGCGAAGGAAACCGAGCTATTGTCCCGGGTGTGCAGCTAGGAGGAGATCCAGACCGATTCAAGAGCCCAGAATGGAAGCCCTTCAAACTGAGGGGTCGGGAAACATGTAAGAGCCAACTTTGTGGGGCAGAGGTTGGCTAGGAGGATCGACGTCCCCAGCACCACCATCACTGTATCAAGACTACATCGTGGAGAAGTGGACTTATTCCTTCCGGGTTAAGTTGACGGAGAACATTGCACCATAACAATCGACACTGGTGCAACCCGATTGATTATCCGACCAGACCATGTGAGGAAACAACTACTTCAAAAGGGCAGGATTTTCTGATTACAGACAGCTACGGGAGAAACTGCACCTGTCCATGGAGAGGTCAACCTCCAGATACAGTTGGGAGACCTTGCGTTCCAACATAATTTTCTGGTCGCGAACATTATGGACGACTGCATTTTCGGAATGGATTTCCTGCGACCACATGGAATCACGTTGGATTTAGGCAAACGGGTATTGAAATGGCAGAATGTCGAAGTATTGATGGAGGATCCCAGCGTCCAAATTCCCAAGATGAATGTAGTAGTATGTGCCGACACTGATGTACCAAATTATTCTGAAAGCATTGTATGGGCCAAGCTTGATGGTGATTCTGGAGACCAGCGATCTTATCTGATAGAGCCAACGAAGACGTCGGCATTGCGCAGTTTGATTGAAGGACGAAGCCTTGTAAGATCTATAAGGAACGGATACGTGCCGGTTAGAGTCCTTAACACTGCAGACTCAACCATGAGCATCAAAGCGGGAGAAGTCATTGGCAGCTGCCAGCCTGTTTCCACCATCACCTCCTTGGAAGCTACTCACGACCATCATTGGAAAAGGAGGCAAGACACAGGCAAGGCCCGGGAATCAATGTCTGCAATATTAAAGCAGGTCAAATTGCCAGCGCAGCTATTCAAGCAAGCCTCTGATCTGGTCACCAAGTACAGTGACATCTTCTCAACAAGCCCGGCTAACCAAGGCCGACCGAGTCTTTTAACCCACGTCATAGATACACAGGGAGCCAAGCCGATTCGGCAAGCACCAAATTGTCTCCCTATAGCCAAACAAGGAGAAGTGAGCGCGCTGATCTCGGACATGGAAAAACAAGGCGTTATTGAACCTTCTGTCAGTCCATGGGCCGCGCCTGTGTTCTAGTAAAGAAAAAGGATTGTAGCACTAGTTTTTGTGTCGACTATAGGCAGCTTAACGACATCACTAAGAAGGATAGTTACCCACTCCCACGCATCGATGACATCATGGACACTTTAGACCACGCAAAATGGTTTTCTACACTCGATCTCAAGAGTGGCTACTGGCAGGTAGAAATTGACAAGAAGGACCCGGAGAAAACAGCATTTTCAGTTGGGGCCGGGTTGTGGCAATTTGTGGTGATGCCGTTTGGGCTTTGCAATGCTCCAGCGACTTTCGAACGCTTGATGGAATACATGCTACGTGGTCTAACCTGGAAAACCTGCTTGGTGTACCTAGATGACATCATCGTCATCAAGAGAACGTTCGAAGAGCATGTGCGGAACTTAGAAGAGGTTTTCTCCCGATTGCGACTGGCAAATTTGAAACTTAGTCCCGGCAAGTGTACCCTTTTCGCAGCTGAAGTAAAATACCTGGGACACGTCGTATCAGCAGAAGGGGTCAAAACAGACCCTGAGAAAATTGAAGCCGTGAAAAGCTGGCCAACACCAAACAGCAAGCGCCAGCTACGAAGTTTTCTGGGTCTGGCGACCTGCTTTCAAAGATTCGTCAAAGACTTTGCCAAAATAGGTAAGTGTCTCCATCAGCTAACCGAGAAAAATTGTCCGTATGTCTGAAATGAACAATGCCAGACAGCCTTTGAGACCCTGAAGGAGAAGCTGTGTGAATCACCCCTGCTGGCATATTCGAAACCCGGAAAAATGTTTGTAGTTGACACCGATGCGAGCAATGGTGGTATTGGAGCTGTGCTCTCCCAGCAGATCAATGGCGAAGAAAGAGTCCTCTCTTATTACAGTCGAGTTCTCCCAAAAAGTGAGAGGAACTACTGCGTGACCAGGAAGGAGCTATTGGCTATAATAGAGGCCACCAAGCAGTTCCACAAGTACCTATATGGCCAGAAATTTGTCCTTCGAACGCACCATGCATCACTGAGATGGCTACTTAACTTCGAAAACCCCGAGGGACAAGTTGCGAGATGGATCGAAAGATTGCAGTCATACGACTACGAAATTGTTCATCGGAAGGGCGGAATTCATGGAAATGCTGACGCCCTATCTCGTCGTCCATGTCCAACGAACTGCAAGCAATGCCGACGGATTGAGGGGAAGGAACTGCTCGTTGATCTGCAATTGGTAACGGCCGAACCCGATGAAGGTTGGTCACCGGAGGAGATTTGAAATGCCCAGTTAGCCGATGAAGACATCGGACCATTGCTCGTATGGAAGGAGACGACTGGGCGGCCTGAGTGAAAGGCCGTTTCAACGCATGGCGCAACCTTGAAAAGCTATTAGGCACAATTGAACTCCCTTCAGGTGGAGGGTAGCGTACTCAAGCGGAAATGGGAGACGGCGGATGGCAGCTCCTATAGAATGCAAACTATACTACCCAAAAGCCGAATCCATGATGCGGTTAAGGAAATGCATGAAGGGTCCTCGGGAGGCCACCTTGGTGTTGACAAGACCTTAGTGAAATTGCGGGAAAGGATCTACTGGCTCCACGCTCGAGAAGACGTAGAGGACTGGTATCACAGATGTACAATTTGCGCTTCCGTCAAAGGTCCAAAGCGACTACTGAGAGGACAAATGCAAACCTATAACGTGGGGGTACCGTTTGAAAGGATTGCTTTTGACATCGCAGGACCCTTTCCGGAATCTGAATGGGGAAATCGATACACGCTGGTTGTAGCCGATTATTTCAGCAAGTGGCCCGAGGTCTACCCCATTCCCATCAGGAAGCAACTACTGTAGCCGAACAGCTAGTGTTAAATTGGGTCAGTTACGGCGTACCTTATGAACTACATTCAGATCAAGGCCAAAAATTCGAGTCACTAGTTTTTAACGAAATGTGCGAGCTGCTGGGAATACGGAAAACGAGGACAACACCGTTGCATCCCCAATCCGATGGAATGGTCGAACGTTTCAACGGCACACTCAATAAACACCTGGCCAAGATGGTTGACGAGAACCAAAGGGACTGGGACCGACACATCCCACTATTTTTGATGGCGTACAGAGCTGCCGAACATGCATCGACGGGCCAAGCCCCAGCCAAAGTCATCTTTGGAAAGACTATTCGTCTGCCAGCTGATATAAAGTTCGGAACACCTCCCGTGAAACTCCAAACCACTTCGGAGTATGCAAGTGAGCTAAGGCAACGGTTGAACCAGATACATCGGACAGTGCGAAAACACCTCGAATCGGCCACTGACCGCATGAAGACCAGGTATGATCTAAAGGCAAATTCTGCTGGCTTCCAGCAAGATGACTTGGTGTGGCTATATAACCCGCAACGGCGATTGGGAGGGACCATACCGGGTTACAAAGAAAATCAACGACGTCATATATCGCATACAGGAACACCGTAAGCCGAGAGCCAAAATGAAAATCGTGCACCTGGACTGTCCCATATTACACCCAGACCCTATATAAAGGCGAGCTGAATGAATGGGGGGATCATTCATTCAACCACGATAGTAAAAATGGCGATAGTGTGTGGAGTGTGAATTGAAAAGCGATCAAGTAATAGTGAAGTGATTTTAGGAGACAATTGCGATAGGAATTTATGGACAAGTGGAAGTTTTAATTTTATAAGTGAGAATTAAAATTGTGAAATAATTAATCAGTGATTGTGCACTTTTAAGTAATGAAATAAAGTCTTTTAATTTAATTTAAAAGACATTGCGTTTTCACTTTCCCGGAACATTAACGAACCATAACACGTGACAGTGGTGTCGAGAAGTGTTGAAGAAAATTTCGAAAAGTGAAAACATTTAAACATTTTTAAAGTGCACAATAGTGAAATTTAACGTGAAAACTGTTGAAAAAAAAAAACAAAAACTAAAAGCCAAAACAATAAAAATGCCACGAAACTTGCATCTAAGAATTAATGAATTGACCATGTCGGAGCTTAAGGAAGAGTTAGAACAGCGAAATCTGGCTACGCAAGGTACAAAGGCCACACTGATTGCACGCTTGCGCGACGCGATCAAATCGGAAGGCGTAAACGTGGATTTGGGTGAGCCCTCAGGTGCAGAAAATGGTGCAGAAGGTGGAGAAGCAGAAACACCAAAACCAAAGGAAACAGAAAATGCGCTGATGCAAATGTTGATGCTGATGCAGCAGGAGCAGCGACAACATTCATCTAATTTAACTGCGAAGCTTAATGAACAATCAGCCCAGCTAAATGAACAATCAGCGCAGCTAAATGAACAGACATCCAGTTTAGCTGCGAAGCTAAATGAACAATCAGCCAAGCTAAATGAACAATCAGCGCAGCTAAATGAGCAGACATCCAGTTTAGCTGCGAAGCTAAATGAACAATCAGCGAAGATAAATGAACAATCAGCGAAGCTGGACCAACAAGCGATCGAAATCAAGGCAGACATCACACAGAAGCTGGAGAAACAGTCAACCGAAATAAAAGCGGAGCTCGCTTATCTGAACAAACAAATTAAAGGCGTCAAGGAAAAGATGTTGACCAGGTCGAGGAAAAGGTTTACCAGGTCGAGGAATAGGTCAACCAGATCGAGGAAAACATCAGCCAGGTCGAGGAAAAGGTCAGCCAGGTCGAAGAGAGAATCAACCATGATATGGAAAACATGAAAAAGGAATTGGAAGCAGCAAAGGCAGTAGTAACTACCTCACCTGTCCCGCTTACAACCGCAGCACAAAGCACATCCAGAAATGTGAAAGCACCAATATTTGACGGACAAATGGTGTGGCCTATTTACAAAACCCAGTTTGAAGCAGCCACTCGCATGAATCACTGGAATGAACAGCTCTAAGAGGCCCAGCTGCCGAGCTGTTGCAGACGATCCCCGTTGAGTTGCATTCAAACCCGGCTGCTATAATGAATCCGCTCGATATGCGTTATGGAGACAATCATCTGAAGCAGATTTATCGGTCACAGTTAAGGCATCGGGTGCAGAGGTCTGGTGAAACCCTACAGCAGCTAGCCCAAGACATCGAGCGACTAGCCTTTTTCGCTTACCCAGCCTACGACCCAGAACATCGAGATGATGCAGCGACAGAAGCATTCATCAGCGCACTGAAGGACCCGGAATCGCAACAAGCCGTGCGTTTAGCTCAAAAGCAAACGGTTAAGGATGAAGGCTTACAGTCTGAACTTTGAGGCAGCGAAAAATGTGACTTGTACCACTGCCTGGGTTCGCCAGATAGTGGCAGATGAGTGCAGGTGTGAGCGCGTGAAAATTGAGCAAGAGCCGCAACTGAATGGTGCGCCTAGATGCTGGAATTCCGGAGAGAAGGGGCACCTGCAAAGAGACTGCAAGAAGCGAAGGAAACCGAGCTATTGTCCCGCGTGTGCAGCTAGGAGGAGATCCAGACCGACTCAGGAGCCCAGAATGGAAGCCCTTCAAACTGAGGGGTCGGGAAATATGTAAGAGCCAACTTCGTGGGGCAGAGGTTTGCTAGGAGAATCGACGTCCCCAGCACCACCATCACTGTATCAAGACTACATCGTGGAGAAGTGGACTTATGCCTTCCGGGTTAAGTTGACGGAGAACATTGCACCATAACAATCGACACTGGTGCAACCCGATTGATTATCCGACCAGACCATGTGAGGAAACAACTACTTCAAAAGGGCAGGATTTTCTGATTACAGACAGCTACGAGAGAAACTGCACCTGTCCATGGAGAGGTCAACCTCTAGATACAGTTGGGAGACCTTGCGTTCCAACATAATTTTCTGGTCGCGAACATTATGGACGACTGCATTTTCAGAATGGATTTCCTGCGACCACATGGAATCACGTTGGATTTAGGCAAACGGGTATTGAAATGGCAGAATGTCGAAGTATTGATGGAGGATCCCAGCGTCCAAATTCCCAAGATGAATATAGTAGTATGTGCCGACACTGATGTAAAAATTCTTCTGAAAGCATTGTATGGGCCAAGCTTGATGGTGATTCTGGAGACCAGCGATCTTATCTGATAGAGCCAACGAAGACGTCGGCATTGCGCAGTTTGATTGAAGGACGAAGCCTTGTAAGATCTATAAGGAACGGATACGTGCCGCTTAGAGTCCTTAACACTGCAGACTCAACCATGAGCATCAAAGCGGGAGAAGTCATCGGCAGCTGCCAGCCTGTTTCCACCATCACCTCCTTGAAAACTACTCACGACCATCATTGGAAAAGGAGGCAAGACACAGGCAAGGCCCGGGAATCCATGTCTGCAATATTGAAGCAGGTCAAATTGCCAGCGCAACTATTCAAGCAAGCCTCTGATCTGGTCACCAAGTACAGTGACATCTTCTCAACAAGCCCGGCTGACCAAGGCCGACTGAGTCTTGTAACTCACGTCATAGATACACAGGGAGCCAAGCCGATTCGACAAGCACCGAGACGTCTCCCTATAGCCAAACAAGGAGAAGTGAGCGCGCTGATCTTGGACATGGAAAAACAAGGCGTTATCGAACCTTCTGTCAGTCCATGGGCCGCGCCTGTCTTCTAGTAAAGAAAAAGGCTTGTAGCACTAGTTTTTGTGTCGACTATAGGCAGCTTAACGACATCACTAAGAAGGATAGTTACCCGCTCCCACGCATCGATGACATCATGGACACTTTAGACCACGCAAAATGGTTTTCTACACTCGATCTCAAGAGTGGTTACTGGCAGGTAGAAATCGACAAGAAGGTCCCAGAGAAAACAGCATTTTCAGTTGGGACTGGGTTGTGGCAATTTGTGGTGATGCCGTTTGGGCTTTGCAATGCTCCAGCGACTTTCGAACGCTTGATGGAATACATGCTACGTGGTCTAACCTGGAAAACCTGCTTGGTGTACCTAGATGACATCATCGTCATCAAGAGAACGTTCGAAGAGCATGTGCGGAACTTAGAAGAGGTTTTCTCCCGATTGCGACTGGCAAATTTGAAACTTAGTCCCGACAAGTGTACCCTTTTCGCAGATGAAGTAAAATACCTGGGACACGTCGTATCAGCAGAAGGGGTCAAAACAGACCCTGAGAAAATTGAAGCCGTGAAAAGCTGGCCAACACCAAACAGCAAGCGCCAGCTACGAAGTTTTCTGGGTCTGGCAACCTGCTATCAAAGATTCGTCAAAGACTTTGCCAAAATAGGTAAGTGTCTCCATCAGCTAACCGAGAAAAATTGTCCGTATGTCTGGAATGAACAATGCCAGACAGCCTTTGAGACCCTGAAGGAGAAGCTGTGTGAATCACCCGTGATGGCATATCCGAAACCCGGAAAAATGTTTGTAGTTGACACCGATGCGAGCAATGGTGGTATTGGAGCTGTGCTCTCCCAGCAGATCAATGGCGAAGAAAGAGTCCTCTCTTATTACAGTCGAGTTCTCCCAAAAAGTGAGAGGAACTACTGCGTGACCAGGAAGGAGCTATTGGCTATAATAGAGGCCACCAAGCAGTTCCACAAGTACCTATATGGCCAGAAATGTGTTCTTCGAATGGACCATGCATCGCTGAGATGGCTACTTAACTTCGAAAACCCCGAGGGGCAAGTTGCGAGATGGATCGAAAGATTGCAGTCATACGACTACAAAATTGTTCATCGGAAGGGCGGAATTCATGGAAATGCTGACGCCCTATCTCGTCGTCCATGTCCAACGAACTGCAAGCAATGCCGACGGATTGAGGGGAAGGAACTGCTCGTTGATCTGCGATTGATAACGGCCGAATCCGATGAAGGTTGGTACCGGAGGAGATTCGAAATGCCCAGTTAGCCAATGAAGACATCGGACCATTGCTCGTATGGAAGAAGACGACTGGGTGGCCTGAGTGGAAGGCCGTTTCAACGCATGGCGCAATCTTGAAAAGCTATTGGGCACAATGGAACTCCCTTCAGGTGGAGGGTGGCGTACTCAAGCGGAAATGGGGAACGGCCGATGGCAGCTCCTATACGATGCAAAATATACTACCCAAAAGCCGAATCCACGATGTGGTTAAGGAAATGCATGAAGGATCCTCGGGAGGCCACCTAGGTGTTAACAAGACCTTAGCGAAATTTAGGAAAAGGATCTACTGGCTCCACGCTCGAGAAGACGTAGAGGACTGGTGTCACAGATGTACAATTTGCGCTTCCGTCAAAGGTCCAAAGCGACGACTGAGATGACAAATGCAAACCTATAACGTGGGGGTACCGTTTGAAAGGATTGCTGTTGACATCGCAGGACCCTTTCCTGAATCTGAATGGTGAAATCGATACACGCTGGTTGTAGCCGATTATTCTGGCCAAGATGGTTGACGAGAACCAAAGGGACTGGGACCGACGCATCCCACTATTTTTGATGGCGTACAGAGCTGCCGAACATGCATCGACGGGCCAAGCCCCAGCCAAAGTCATCTTTGGAAAGACTATTCGTCTGCCAGCTGATATAAAGTTCGGAACACCTCCCGTGAAACTCCAAACCACTTCGGAGTATGCAAGTGAGCTAAGGCAACGGTTGAACCAGATACATCGGACAGTGCGAAAACACCTCGAATCGGCCACTGACCGCATGAAGACCAGGTATGATCTAAAGGCAAATTCTGCTGGCTTCCAGCAAGATGACTTGGTGTGGCTATATAACCCGCAACGGCGATTGGGAGGGACCATACCGGGTTACAAAGCAAATCAACGACGTCATATATCGCATACAGGAACACCGTAAGCCGAGAGCCAAAATGAAAATCGTGCACCTGGACTGTCCCATATTACACCCAGACCCTATATAAAGGCGAGCTGAATGAATGGGGGGATCATTCATTCAACTACGATAGTAAAAATGGCGATAGTGTGTGGAGTGTGAATTGAAAAGCGATCAAGTAATAGTGAAGTGATTTTAGGAGACAATTGCGATAGGAATTTATGGACAAGTGGAAGTTTTAATTTTATAAGTGAGAATTAAAATTGTGAAATAATTAATAAGTGATTGTGCACTTTTAAGTAATGAAATAAAGTCTTTTAATTTAATTTAAAAGACATTGCGTTTTCACTTTCCCGGAACATTAACGAACCATAACACGTGACAGTGGTGTCGAGAAGTGTTGAAGAAAATTTCGAAAACATTTAAACATTTTTAAAGTGCACAATAGTGAAATTTAACGTGAAAACTGTTGAAAAAAAAAAACAAAAACTAAAAGCCAAAACAATAAAAATGCCACGAAACTTGCATCTAAGAATTAATGAATTGACCATGTCGGAGCTTAAGGAAGAGTTAGAACAACGAAATCTGGCTACGCAAGGTACAAAGGCCACACTGATTGCACGCTTGCGTGACGCGATCAAATCGGAAGGCGTAAACGTGGATTTGGGTGAGCCCTCAGGTGCAGAAAATGGTGCAGAAGGTGGAGAAGCAGAAACACCAAAACCATAGGAAACAGAAAATGCGCTGATGCAAATGTTGATGCTGATGCAGCAGGAGCAGCGACAACATTCATCTAATTTAACTGCGAAGCTAAATGAACAATCAGCCAAGCTAAATGAACAATCAGCGCAGCTAAATGAATAGACATCCAGTTTAGCTGCGAAGCTAAATGAACAATCAGCCAAGCTAAATGAACAATCAGCGCAGCTAAATGAGCAGACATCCAGTTTAGCTGCGAAGCTAAATGAACAATCAGCGAAGATAAATGAACAATCAGCGAAGCTGGACCAACAAGCGATCGAAATCAAGGCAGACATCACACAGAAGCTGGAGAAACAGTCAACCGAAATAAAAGCGGAGCTCGCTTATCTGAACAAACAAATTAAAGGCGTCAAGGAAAAGATGTTGACCAGGTCGAGGAAAAGGTTTACCAGGTCGAGGAATAGGTCAACCAGATCGAGGAAAACATCAGCCAGGTCGAGGAAAAGGTCAGCCAGGTCGAGGAGAGAATCAACCATGATATGGAAAACATGAAAAAGGAATTGGAAGCAGCAAAGGCAGTAGTAACTACCTCACCTGTCCCGCTTACAACCGCAGCACAAAGCACATCCAGAAATGTGAAAGCACCAATATTTGACGGGCAAATGGTGTGGCCTATTTACAAAACCCAGTTTGAAGCAGCCACTCGCATGAATCAGTGGAATGAACAGGAACGAGCAACTGCATTGATTCTTGCTCTAAGAGGCCCAGCTGCCGAGCTGTTGCAGACGATCCCCGTTGAGTTGCATTCAAGCCCGGCTGCTATAATGAATCCGCTCGATATGCGTGATGGAGACAATCATCTGAAGCAGATTTATCGGTCACAGTTAAGGCATCGGGTGCAGAGGTCTGGTGAAACCCTACAGCAGCTAGCCCAAGACATCGAGCGACTAGCACTTTTCGCTTACCCAGCCTACGACCCAGAACATCGAGATGATGCAGCGACAGAAGCATTCATCAGCGCACTGAAGGACCCGGAATTGCAACAAGCCGTGCGTTTAGCTCAAAAGCGAACGGTTAAGGATGAAGGCTTACAGTCTGAACTTTGAGGCAGCGAAAAATGTGACTTGTACCACTGCCTGGGTTCGCGAGATAGTGGCAGATGAGTGCAGGTGTGGGCGCGTGAAAATTGAGCAAGAGCCGCAACTGAATGGTGCGCCTAGATGCTGGAATTCCGGAGAGAAGGGGCACCTGCAAAGAGACTGCAAGAAGCGAAGGAAACCGAGCTATTGTCCCGCGTGTGCAGCTAGGAGGAGATCCAGACCGACTCAGGAGCCCAGAATGGAAGCCCTTCAAACTGAGGGGTCGGGAAACATGTAAGAGCCAACTTCGTGGGGCAGAGGTTGGCTAGGAGAATCGACGTCCCCAGCACCACCATCACTGTATCAAGACTACATCGTGGAGAAGTGGACTTATACCTTCCGGGTTAAGTTGATGGAGAACATTGCACCATAACAATCGACACTGGTGCAACCCGATTGATTATCCGACCAGACCATGTGAGGAAACAACTACTTCAAAAGGGCAGGATTTTCTGATTACAGACAGCTACGGGAGAAACTGCACCTGTCCATGGAGAGGTCAACCTCCAGATACAGTTGGGAGACCTTGCGTTCCAACATAATTTTCTGGTCGCGAACATTATGGATTTCCTGCGACCACATGGAATCACGTTGGATTTAGGCAAACGGGTATTGAAATGGCAGAATGTCGAAGTATTGATGGAGGATCCCAGCGTCCAAATTCCCAAGATGAATATAGTAGTATGTGCCGACACTGATGTACCAAATTATTCTGAAAGCATTGTATGGGCCAAGCTTGATGGTGATTCTGGAGACCAGCGATCTTATCTGATAGAGCCAACGAAGACGTCGGCATTGCGCAGTTTGATTGAAGGACGAAGCCTTGTAAGATCTATAAGGAACGGATACGTGCCGGTTAGAGTCCTTAACACTGCAGACTCAACCATGAGCATCAAAGCGGGAGAAGTCATCGGCAGCTGCCAGCCTGTTTCCACCATCACCTCCTTGAAAACTACTCACGACCATCATTGGAAAAGGAGGCAAGACACAGGCAAGGCCCGGGAATCCATGTCTGCAATATTGAAGCAGGTCAAATTGCCAGCGCAACTATTCAAGCAAGCCTCTGATCTGGTCACCAAGTACAGTGACATCTTCTCAACAAGCCCGGCTGACCAAGGCCGACTGAGTCTTGTAACTCACGTCATAGATACACAGGGAGCCAAGCCGGTTCGACAAGCACCGAGACGTCTCCCTATAGCCAAACAAGGAGAAGTGAGCGCGCTGATCTCGGACATGGAAAAACAAGGCGTTATTGAACCTTCTGTCAGTCCATGGGCCGCGCCTGTGTTCTAGTAAAGAAAAAGGATTGTAGCACTAGTTTTTGTGTCGACTATAGGCAGCTTAACGACATCACTAAGAAGGATAGTTACCCACTCCCACGCATCGATGACATCATGGGCACTTTTGACCACGCAAAATGGTTTTCTACACTCGATCTCAAGAGTGGCTACTGGCAGGTAGAAATCGACAAGAAGGTCCCAGAGAAAACAGCATTTTCAGTTGGTACTGGGTTGTGGCAATTTGTGGTGATGCCGTTTGGGCTTTGCAATGCTCCAGCGACTTTCGAACGCTTGATGGAATACATGCTACGTGGTCTAACCTGGAAAACCTGCTTGGTGTACCTAGATGACATCATCGTCATCAAGAGAACGTTCGAAGAGCATGTGCGGAACTTAGAAGAGGTTTTCTCCCGATTGCGACTGGCAAATTTGAAACTTAGTCCCGACAAGTGTACCCTTTTCGCAGCTGAAGTAAAATACCTGGGACACGTCGTATCAGCAGAAGGGGTCAAAACAGACCCTGAGAAAATTGAGGCCGTGAAAAGCTGGCCAACACCAAACAGCAAGCGCCAGCTACGAAGTTTTCTGGGTCTGGCAACCTACTATCAAAGATTCGTCAAAGACTTTGCCAAAATAGGTAAGTGTCTCCATCAGCTAACCGAGAAAAATTGTCCGTATGTCTGGAATGAACAATGCCAGACAGCCTTTGAGACCCTGAAGGAGAAGCTGTGTGAATCACCCGTGATGGCATATCCGAAACCCGGAAAAATGTTTGTAGTTGACACCGATGCGAGCAATGGTGGTATTGGAGCTGTGCTCTCCCAGCAGATCAATGGCGAAGAAAGAGTCCTCTCTTATTACAGTCGAGTTCTCCCAAAAAGTGAGAGGAACTACTGCGTGACCAGGAAGGAGCTATTGGCTATAATAGAGGCCACCAAGCAGTTCCACAAGTACCTATATGGCCAGAAATGTGTTCTTCGAATGGACCATGCATCGCTGAGATGGCTACTTAACTTCGAAAACCCCGAGGGGCAAGTTGCGAGATGGATCGAAAGATTGCAGTCATACGACTACAAAATTGTTCATCGGAAGGGCGGAATTCATGGAAATGCTGACGCCTTATCTCGTCGTCCATGTCCAACGAACTGCATGCAATGCCGACGGATTGAGGGGAAGGAACTGCTCGTTGATCTGCGATTGATAACGGCCGAACCCGATGAAGGTTGGTACCGGAGGAGATTCGAAATGCCCAGTTAGCCGATGAAGACATCGGACCATTGCTCGTATGGAAGAAGACGACTGGGTGGCCTGAGTGGAAGGACGTTTCAACGCATGGCGCAGTCTTGAAAAGCTATTGGGCACAATGGAACTCCCTTCAGGTGGAGGGTGGCGTACTCAAGCGGAAATGGGGAACGGCCGATGGCAGCTCCTATACGATGCAAAATATACTACCCAAAAGCCGAATCCACGATGTGGTTAAGGAAATGCATGAAGGATCCTCGGGAGGCCACCTAGGTGTTAACAAGGCCTTAGCAAAATTTTGGAAAAGGATCTACTGGCTCCACGCTCGAGAAGACGTAGAGGACTGGTGTCACAGATGTACAATTTGCGCTTCCGTCAAAGGTCCAAAGCGACGACTGAGAGGACAAACGCAAACCTATAACGTGGAGGTACCGTTTGAAATGATTGCTGTTGACATCGCAGGACCCTTTCCAGAATCTGAATGGGGAAATCGATACACGCTGGTTGTAGCCGATTATTTCAGCAAGTAGCCCGAGGTCCTCCCCATCCCCATCAGGAAGCAACTACTGTAGCCGAACAGCTAGTATGAAATTGGGTCAGTAGGTACGGCGTACCTTGTGAACTACATTCAGATCAAGGCCAAAAATTCGAGTCACTAGCTTTTAACGAAATGTGCGAGCTGCTGGGAATACGGAAAACGAGGACAACACCGCTGCATCCCTAATCCGATGGAATGGTCGAACGTTTCAACGGCACTCTCAATAAACACCTGGCCAAGATGGTTGACGAGAACCAGAGGGACTGGGACCGACACATCCCACTATTTTTGATGGCGTACAGAGCTGCCGAACATGCATCGACGGGCCAAGCCCCAGCCAAAGTCATCTTTGGAAAGACTATTCGTCTGCCAGCTGATATAAAGTTCGGAACACCTCCCGAGAAAACCATTTCGGAGTACGCAAGTGAGCTAAGGTAACGGTTGAACCAGATACATCGGACTGTGCGAAAACACCTCGAATCGGCTACTGACCGCATGAAGACCAGGTATGATCTAAAGGCAAATTTTACTGGCGATATATATACATATATAAATATATATATATATATATATATATATATATATATATATATATATATATATATATATGTATATATATATATATATATATATATATATATATATATATATATATATATATATATATGTATATATATATGATTCATAACAAGTGTACACAATTTTGTTGAAAAAAAAATAGTTTTAGTGAAAGTTGAGCTGTAATATTTAATTATTTTAAAAATTTGGTCCCTTACAATTAAACATGAAACATTATTTCGGGCATAAGTGCACCTCGTGCTGCTCAAACGATGATTGTAATTTTCAATGACATTTTCGCACATTTCAAGCGTTATTAGGCGTATGTTGGCTCGAATATTGTTTTTTAATGCTTCAGTAGTCTGGGGAGCATCAGCGTAAACACGATCCTTCAGAGATCCCCAAAGGAAGAAGGCACAAGGAGTCAAATCACACGATCTCGCCGGCCAATTTATGGGTGGACCAAAAAATTCACGTAGGGCGCGAAATGTTTGCACTGCCGATTCATTATTTTTGTAAAAAGTTTTAACAATGATAAAACATTCAGCTGATGTGTATGACACCATGGTTAAAATTGTAAAAGACAAAACTGTCACAATCTGTCAATATATGGACCTAAAGTAGGTGATTGATAACGGCCGAACCCGATGAAGGTTGGTCACCGGAGGAGATTTGAAATGCCCAGTTAGCCGATGAAGCCCGTTCACATGTGTACACTTGTTATGAATCACCCTTTATATATATATATATATATATATATATATATATATATATATATATATATATATATATATATATATATATATATATATATATATATATATATATATATATATCTATATATATATATATGTATACTAATGTGGTCAAAAAATAAGGTGACATTTGAATTTAAACTGCGCGCGTCGAACGATTTGGAGAACTATTTTTTTTTTTATGTTGGTAGTACATTCAATATATTCATTAGTGTTTGAGATACGCGTCGTTTTGCGAGCTGCTAAACGTGAGTTTTTTGTTTTTTGCGATGTCGAAATATGTTGAACTTGCATTAAATTTTGTTTGCGGAATCAATTTTCTGCTGCGGATATATTGAGGATGGTTCAGCAAGCCTTTGGTGTTGATGTCTGAAAAAATGTTTACAAGCGGTATAGTGAGTTCCAAGCCGGCCATGAACTTGTCGAAGACGAAGAGCGTCCTGGGCGACCATCAACCTTTTTTCTTTGTAGTAATAGAGCAGTTTTTTAAATTTATTATTTTATATTTAAATTATGTAATAATTTTATATAAAATTTATATTTTATTTTTATGTCAAATTTATATATTTTATGTATTCAATATAAATAAAAATGCTCGATTCGAATTCGGCGCAGGCAAAGGGTTAAAGTAAATTCCTGCATAATATAGACCAGATCTACTAAACCACTACACAACCAGCAAACCATTTCCATATAGAAAATCCTACTATGACATGAGAGTATCTAAAATACACATTCTCGCATTCCGCTCATCGTAATCCTAGGCCTACAAAATATTCATTTACACTCATCGAATTGTTAGTAACAACTCTTATCAGTGAACAAGCTACTCAACGCAACTTGCTATTCCATGCATCCCATCCGCGGATGCACATGTACATTCAGGCGTGTCGCACGAACCATTTAAGCTCCACAACCTGCCTCTATACATTTGCGTGCAGTTCGTACTGATCACATAACGACAATGTTTGATCCAATTCAACATCAACAACAGCTACAACAACATCAACAGCATCCAGATCTAGAGAGTCATGGTATGCTATTGCATCCTACACAGCAATGATGCTCGTCGCGATCGTCGCCGTGAGCTGAGAACCTGCCGCGAGACATTTGGGGAGAGTCTAGTTGAACTCGGAACGAACGCGGAACGCTGCGGGGAGTCAGGCGGCAAACTTTGTGTGAGGTGGCGTGATTTTGCGCGGTGCGGGAAAAAATACATATTTTTACTTAATAAGTGAAAATAAATTTAAGAAATTGCTACACAAACTCACCTAAGGTACGTATTTAGCGTTATCAACTAGCGCCGCGAAATTGTTTGCGATTTTGCGGATAGTCGTCTAAATTCTTGACCAAACCGCAGTGCTGAGCAATAATGATACGTTCCCGGCAAAATTGCTGTCAATTTTCGGTGGATAGCCAAGCAATTTATTTATAGATTCAAGTGCGAATTGTTTAGTGATTGAAAATCGAATGCATTTGTTTCTGCACATAGTAAACCGTGAATTTTGTTGGAAGTCAACGGATAGTTGAAAGACAAGAAATTGAAACAGAAATTTTCCTCACACGAAATGAGGAAATGTAAAATTTTTCGAAAATTGAATGTGTGAAAGGCAGCGTTTCCCCTAAAGAGCTTGTGTAGATTGGCTATGTACGTTGACCGCGCGTGTGTAGTGGTCCTCTCTAAACACAGTGAACGAAACACGTTGTGTGGGAAAATATCGTTTTGTTTACCGTTTAGTATATAGGACGGAAGATATAGCAGGGAACGGCAATATAGGGACATCCAAAAGGACCACCAGTAGTTGTACATTGTAGTGCAGGAATAGGTCGGACAGGCACATTTATCACCCTCGACATAATTGAATATGCCGTCTCGCGAGGTATGTTACAATCAGCCGATCTAACAGGATTCGACGATCGAGAAGATGAATCTGATTAGTTTTAATTTATATAATTTTATTATAAACATAAATTCTATATATATAAATATAAACAATAATGTTTTATTATTTCTTTTCCTTTTAAATTCAGATTTAAATAGTAGCTATCACTTTTCCTTCTTTATATAAATACAATGAGTATGAAAAGAAAATGTTAAAAGAAAATACAATAATTGCAAAGTGTAATGACTGGAAAAGAAAAGAATAAATTCATTTAGACCAACTTTAATGATATGAAAAACAAATTCAAGGAGAAAAGAAAGAGTTGCCGAAATTTACTAAAGTCAATAGAATAAAAGAGCCCGAGAAGAGAAAAAATGATTCGAGATTGTAGAAAAAATAATTAAATATCAAACATCATTTTATAGAAACGATCGAAATATAAAACGATTTTAGAGCAACCAAATAGAAACGGTGCCTAGAAATCAATTTGAGAAATATAAAAAATATTGTAAAATAATTCGTAAAACCTAGGAAAACTAGCGATTTAATTAATAATTCTATCAGGAATGAGTATCCATTATGAGGGATGTTAGTAGAGAAATTAGCTGCTCATTTCCTGGAAATTGGTTTGATTTATTAAAGGTTATTTGTGCTAGCTGGAAGTGCGCTGAATGGGAGATGAAACTGGCGTAAGGTTAAACAGAAATTCCGTTATATTTATTATGGGTGCAATCATCTAAGATATGCATTTTTCTTCCAGTAGGCTTTTCTCTCTTACAACTTTGACTCTAATTGATTGTATTGGATTCTGTTTAATATTCAAAAATCCGCAACGCCCTCTTAAAAATTGAAATGAAAACCACTGGAACCCAATTCTTGTAAAATTTTATTTGAAAGAATAAATAACGTGAAATGCTGATGGCACACTAAAAACAACGATTGAAATTGATTCCATTCTAGCAAAGTCGCTATTTTTGTATGGATGTGATTGACAATTTTAAAATGATAAACATTTTACATTAACTAAATCTCGGCTGATGAACTTTCTCTTCCGCAAAATTTAATAATTGATACGCTTATCTAAATTTTTACTTAAACTTCATTTCAACCTTAAGGCATGAAAACAGAAAAAATCAGAAATGGAAAAGGCGTATAGAGAATGGAATATATTTTTATAGCTTTTTAAATACAACGGGTTAACGAGTAAAACCATAAAAGAATAAAATTTTATTTTTAATTCTATCAATTGAACAAAATTTTTCGTATGATCCTTGTCATTGCTATTTTCAACTTTCCTTTGTGCAAATTATCCTTTAAATAGTAGAAAAATTATCAATCCAGCAGAAATTTCCTAGATACCAATAACCTAGTTAAAACTTCATCGAAAAAGTTAATAGCCAACAAAAAAAATTCTCACTCAGTTCCTAAACATGACGATAGTATAACATAACAAACGCTATTCAAAAGAAAGAAAAAAAAAGAACAGAGACTGGACAGAAACTGACAATTGACAAATTAGAAAACAAAATAATTAAACAAGTTTGTTTATGGAAGACAAAAGACTAGATAAATACAAATATTTTATAATTTAGATTTATTTTATTTGCATTTTTGACGACAAAGAATTTGCAGAAAGAGAAGATGTTAGTTTTTTTGTTTTTGATTGATTGATGTATTTTTTTTAAAACATTGTAGTGAATTTCGCATGTTCAGATGTCCGTGAAGGACTGCAGCGATGTTCTGCTGCCTCGGCAGAGGAAGAAGTCGGTATCTGCCGAGAATGCCCTCGTCTGGAGACGCGTGAATGCGCTGGCAGGCTAGCATTGCGGTGTCGTGGGGCGGGTTCATTTCCCCAGCACGAGGACCCACTGCAAAAAAATTCGCATTCACGAATTGGACTACAGCTCAAAAGGCGACCGAAGTCGCAAAAAATGTAGATAACCTCACAGACGGGGATGGAACTTGTTACGAGAATAAGTGGAACCTGAAAAGAAAGGCGAATTTGGGGTGACCTCGTCATTACCCAACGAAATTCATGGCCCACAAATGAAAGAGGGGCAACCGGGTGGTGGTGGAGCCCCTTCGTTCCCACCCAACCGGAATAAATCCATAGATATCTTGTTGAAGTGGCCAGGTATTCCTCTTCTGAGTGGAAAACTCATACAACTTGAATTGTATGAACTTTCCCATCAGAAGGGGAGTACCCCGGTGACCAATTTATGCCATAGAATTATACAATTTGATTGCATAACTCTATGCCATAAAAAGGCACTCTGCTTGGGCCACTCTACCCAAAAAGTCACCTGAAACATAAAGATTAACTTGTACCCGGCGGCTGGCTCATGGTTTTAGGGGCAGCCTGCCACCGTACCGGGTCCTATACCCGGTCAGAATCTTTGGAAAGGAAAGACCAACAATTGCAGGTTACTCAACCATTATTATTTTATAATATGTTACAAATATCCTCGCCGATACACAATTCATCAAACAAAACTAAAGGTATTAAGGTTTATCAGAAGTTACGTTATCAAACAAAACTAAAGGTATCAAGGTTTATCCAAATTTAAGTTATCAAAAATTTTTTGTTTCTTTATACTATTTATAGTTTAAGCAATTTTTTTAAAATTCAATTCATTTATCCCGTGATGGAGAAAATATTTCACTAATATACTGCTAGGGTCGGTTCTATTTACACGCTCTACCAAATAAGACAACAGAAAAAAAAACGAACTTCGTTTAGGTGTCAAAGCACCAAATGTACGGCTGGCATCATTCAATAGAGGAAAAATAAAATAAAACATGAAAAAAGGGAAATCTCCTTTTTTTCCTTTTTTGTGTTTGAACAAAAGAAAGGGTACTTACCACGACCTCCTGTTACGAGCGCTCGTGTTCGGGGCGGGTAAATCCTGCAAATTTGTGTTAATATTATTTTTGATTTCCTTTTTTCCTTTTATGTATAGTAACACTTCGCGCTCTTTTTTCCCGAGTCCACTAATTTTCTCCGACACGTTTACATAAACTACGACAACAAATCTACGTTTTGGACTATAAATATTGAAAGTAATGCGATCTAATTCGGCCTCCCGAATACTACTCATGAGCTATTTGAGAGCTCTAATAAAAAAACTAAAATCAGAAGTCTCATAAATGCTTTTATCCAAGCCCAGCGGCGTTCCTCGTTTAGCACCGGCCGTCGCTACGCCGTGAAGTCCCAAGGCTGCGAAAGCAATCATATGGTGCGTGGTAGCCAATGAGAACGGAAAAGTGGTTGCAACGTCCATGCAACCTCACGAAATGAGTATAGCAACTAAAGCACAGAGCGCGTGAAGATGATTTGTCTACGTCAATTGGCAACAAAACCGCCACAAACGGAGCGTACACTTGAAAATCTCGCACTTTCCGTACACAAAACAGGCGAGCACCACCAAACACCGAATTGCATCTTTTCTTCGAAAGCAAGCGAAATAGCGCACTCTATTGAACCTGTTGTTCTTGGTGACCGCTAACTTTCACTAATCCCGTTTGTTTTTCTTCCGTTCAAACCAACTTTACCTACGACGAAGCCGCCACTCATATCGTCTCTAATTCAATTCTGTTACCCGCGTTCACTTTGTATATCACAATCGCTTTATCCTTGCTTTTGTTTTATTTTCTTTTTTATTCTGTTCTCTTCTTTTCGTTATTCTTCAAGTTTGGTAACTTTGCTAATCACTTTACGGTTTCTAATTGAACTCCTATCTCTTCACTTGTAATTTTTAGCACCAGCTTTTCTTCCTATCACATATCCGTTAACTACCGCTCCATGAAAGAGTAATCATCACACACTTGGCTCTTTTCACTTTCCGTTTCTATTCATCTTTTCTTGTTAAGATTTTCAAAAACTTTTCAGGGGCTAGGTCGCGTTGAAAACTCACTCAAGTCAAGTTGTTTTTACTTCAAAATTTCACAAAGTTTCAATGCGGCTACTTGTTCGCTTTGCTCGCTATTCCTCCGTCCACGCGCGTTCGCGGTTGCAACTTGACTCCCTGTCTATCTCCAATCGATAGCCGTGCAATTCTCGTTTTTTCGCTTAGCCAGTTTCCCAAACGATTCGTCCCTTGCATTTGTTGCATTTGCCGTGCTTGAAGCATTTTCTTGTTGCTCTACCGTTTGCAATTGCTTCTCCTGCAATATGCTGGCTAAAGCTATGCGAGTTACACTCTGCTGTAACATTATTTTTATGTACAGTGAGTGTTGTGTATTTTAGTTGTATCGTTTATACGAAATGTAAATTCTATACTTTTGCTTATCACAATCAGTTGTTGGCGTGGATGTGGAAAGACTTGATGATGTTTTATCACTTAAATTGTGACAACTGACATGTCTTGTTTCTAAATTATAAAAATCCTTTTTATCAAAGATCTTTTCATCCTGATTTAGATCGTTAATATCGTTATTTTCTTCGACATACGATGTATTTTCAAGTGCTTGTGTGTTATTATAGTAGACTGGAGGTGATGAAATATCAGTTTTGTTTTCTTTATTAACAATCCCAAACAGATAATCCATTTGATTTAATTTACTTAGAAGTGGAATATTTTGTGGTTGCTGGTACGACATGTATTGAGGATTTGTTTGTAAATACTGAAAATTTTGCCAATTCTCAATTGGAAATTGGGGTTTGCTTAATAAATGGTGATGTAAATAATTATTGTATCCGTAGCTAACAGCACTAGGCGTTGAAAGTCTATAGAAATTTTGCATTAAGTTTTGTTGTAACGCATGCTGCACTTGCTGCTGTTGTCTATATAATTGTGACTTCAACGAATCTTTTTTTTTCCCCAATTTGTTACTTTTATTTGGCTTTTTAATTTCGTCGACTTTATTCGATTTAATGCTGCTGTCATCTAAATGAATCGGTTTCGGAGTTTTCTCATCGGTCTTTTTGGATGACTGAGCTGGCATATGTTGCAATTGAACATGAGTTTCCGCTGGTTGCTGCGATGGCATTTTGAGCCATAATTCCTCGATTACTACAAGGCAGCTAATTTTCTCGCGATCCCAAGGCGATGCGGATTGCAAAAAAGGAGCTGAAGGATCTTTCTGTGTATCATGGGTTGGCTTCGGCGTCGGGACTAGAAATGACGGACAATAAAAGAAAAACACAATTGACAGACGGACAGACTGACTTATGTTTATGTTTGACCGGAAGTATACAACCCTTGCGCGTTTTTTTTTTGAAAATATATGCGGACGGACAAACAGACGTGACTAATTATCTATCGGCGTGCGTTTGGTCGACATCCTAAAAAATTTATATATTTTTTCTCAAATAAAATCTAACTATAAATATCTATAATTATTGGAAAAACGTGAAGAAATATAATTTAAAATATGTGACTTGCCAGTGGCCGTCAGTGGCGAACTATAAAAGAACCTCACAAAAAAAACAAAGTGTATGAAAAAAATTTAAGTCGTGATCGAACTATCAAATTCGAAATATCAAAAAAAAAATAATAACCGGTCTTTCCTTTCCGTCCTTCCTCCCAAGTATGGACACCATGGCACAATCCTTCTCTAGCGTTTCAGGGACACTCTCTTGTGGCACCATGAAAATCAGGGTTCAGAAGTGATCCCTCATCCGCAAATTTTCTCAAGTTACAACTTGTCAGCCCAGGGTTGGATTCTAATCCACAAGTAGCGCGTGTCTTGTCATGGATAGTCATGGATTAGCTAATCAGCCAATCACATGAAATCAAAATCCATGTAATTTAAGACACCTTGGCACCGCTGGTTTGGGGAGCGGATCAGAATCCTCCGCAAAATAGTTGTTGGGATCATAACTTCCGAACACAAAAAGGGACTCTAATATCATTTGGCCTTACTAGTTATACAATGGTGGTAAACCACCAAAGTATAAATCAAAAGCAGGACCAAACGGCAGTTATTATTTGCTGGGGCACGATCAGTGCAATTACCCTCGGGAGTTATCTACCCGCCAAAAATACTAACACCTTGTGGGGACACCTAGAGACGATGGACTGTCTCGTGCTCACGACTGATGATACAGCCGGGCATTTCGGGCCCCACTTTGGGCGCCATTTGTAGTGAATTTCGGATGTTCAGATGTCCGTGAAGGACTGCAGCGATGTTCTGCTGCCTCGGCAGAGGAAGGTGTCGGTATCTGCCGAGAATGCCCTCGTCTGGAGACGCGTGAATGCGCTGGCCGGCTAGCATTGCGGTGTCGTGGGGTGGGTTCATTTCCCCAGCACGAGGACCCATTACAAAAAAATTTCGCATTCACGAATTGGACTACAGCTCAAAAGGCGACCGAAGTCGCAAAAATTGTAGATAACCTCACAGAGGGGGATGGAACTTGTTACAAGAACAAGTGGAACCTGAAAAGAAAGGCGAATTTGGGGTGACCTCGTCATTACCCAACGAAATTCATGGCCCACAAATGAAAGAGGGGCAACCGGGTGGTGGTGGAGCCCCTTCGTACCCACCCAACTGGAATAAATCCATAGATATCTTGTTGAAGTAGCCAGGTATTCCTCTTCTGAGTGGAAAACTCATACAACTTGAATTGTATGAACTTTCCCATCAGAAGGGGAGTACCCCGGTGACCAATTTATGCCATAGAATTATACAATTTGATTGCATAACTCTATGCCATAAAAAGGCACTCTGCTTGGGCCACTCTACCCAAAAAGTCACCTGAAACATAAAGATTAACTTGTACCCGGCGGCTGGCTCATGGTTTTAGGGGCAGCCTGCCACCGTACCGGGTCCTATACCCGGTCAGAATCTTTGGAAAGGAAAGACCAACAATTGCAGGTTACTCAACCATTATTATTTTATAATATATTACAAATATCCTCGCCGATACACAATTCATCAAACAAAACTAAAGGTATTAAGGTTTATCAGAAGTTACGTTATCAAACAAAACTAAAGGTATCAAGGTTTATCCAAATTTAAGTTATCAAAAATTTTTTGTTTCTTTATACTATTTATAGTTTAAGCAATTTGTTTAAAATTCAATTCATTTATCCCGTGATGGAGAAAATATTTCACTAATATACTGCTAGGGTCGGTTCTATTTACGCGCTCTACCAAATAAGACAACAGAAAAAAAAACGAACTTCGTTTAGGTGTCAAAGCACCAAATGTACGGCTGGCATCATTCAATAGAGGAAAAATAAAATAAAACATGAAAAAAGGGAAATCTCCTTTTTTTTCCTTTTTTTTGTGTTTGAACAAAAGAAAGGGTACTTACCACGACCTCCTGTTACGAGCGCTCGTGTTCGGGGCGGGTAAATCCTGCAAATTTGTGTTAATATTATTTTTGATTTCCTTTTTTCCTTTTATGTATAGTAACACTTCGCGCTCTTTTTTCCCGAGTCCACTAATTTTCTCCGACACGTTTGCATAAACTACGACAACAAATCTACGTTTTGGACTATAAATATTGAAAGTAATGCGATCTAATTCGGCCTCCCGAATACTACTCATGAGCTATTTGAGAGCTCTAATAAAAAAACTAAAATCAGAAGTCTCATAAATGCTTTTATCCAAGCCCAGTGGCGTTCCTCGTTTAGCACCGGCCGTCGCTACGCGGTGAAGTCCCAAGGCTGCGAAAGCAAGCATATGGTGCGTGGTAGCCAATGAGGACGGAAAAGTGGTTGCAACGTCCATGCAACCTCACGAAATGAGTATAGCAGCTAAAGCACAGAGCGCGTGAAGATGATTTGTCTACGTCAATTGGCAACAAAACCGCCACAAACGATGCGTACACTTGAAAATCTCGCACTTTCCGTATACAAAACAGGCGAGCACCACCAAACACCGAATTGCATCTTTTCTTCGAAAGCAAGCGAAATAGCGCACTCTATTGAACCCGTTGTTCTTGGTGACCGCTAACTTTCACTAATCCCGTTTGCTTTTCTTCCGTTCAAACCAACTTTACCTACGACGAAGCCGCCACTCATATCGTCTCTAATTCAATTCTGTTACCCGCGTTCACTTTGTATATCACAATCGCTTTATCCTTGCTTTTGTTTTATTTTCTTTTTTTTCTGTTCTCTTCTTTTCGTTATTCTTCAAGTTTGGTAACTTTGCTAATCACTTTACGGTTTCTAATTGAACTCCTATCTCTTCACTTGTAATTTTTAGCACCAGCTTTTCTTCCTATCACATATCCGTTAACTACCGCTCCACGAAAGAGTAATCATCACACACTTGGCTCTTTTCACTTTCCGTTTCTATTCATCTTTTCTTGTTAAGATTTTCAAAAACTTTTCAGGGGCTAGGTCACGTTGAAAACTCACTCAAGTCAAGTTGTTTTTACTTCAAAATTTCACAAAGTTTCAATGCGGCTACTTGTTCGCTTTGCTCGCTATTCCTCCGTCCACGCGCGTTCGCGGTTGCAACTTGACTCCCTGTCTATCTCCAATCGATAGCCGTGCAATTCTCGTTTTTTCGCTTAGCCAGTTTCCCGAACGATTCGTCCCTTGCATTTGTTGCATTTGCCGTGCTTGAAGCATTTTCTTGTTGCTCTACCGTTTGCAATTGCTTCTCCTGCAATATGCTGGCTAAAGCTATGCGAGTTACACTCTGCTGTAACATTATTTTTATGTACAGTGAGTGTTGTGTATTTTAGTTGTATCGTTTATACGAAATGTAAATTCTATACTTTTGCTTATCACAATCAGTTGTTGGCGTGGATGTGGAAAGACTTGATGATGTTTTATCACTTAAATTGTGACAACTGACATGTCTTGTTTCTAAATTATAAAAATCCTTTTTATCAAAGATCTTTTCATCCTGATTTAGATCGTTAATATCGTTATTTTCTTCGACATACGATGTATTTTCAAGTGCTTGTGTGTTATTATAGTAGACTGGAGGTGATGAAATATCAGTTTTGTTTTCTTTATTAACAATCCCAAACAGATAATCCATTTGATTTAATTTATTTAGAAGTGGAATATTTTGTGGTTGCTGGTACGACATGTATTGAGGATTTGTTTGTAAATACTGAAAATTTTGCCAATTCTCAATTGGAAATTGGGGTTTGCTTAATAAATGGTGATGTAAATAATTATTGTATCCATAGCTAGCAGCACTAGGCGTTGAAAGTCTATAGAAATTTTGCATTAAGTTTTGTTGTAACGCATGCTGCACTTGCTGCTGTTGTCTATATAATTGTGACTTCGACGAATCTTTTTTTTCCCCAATTTGTTACTTTTATTTGGCTTTTTAATTTCGTCGACTTTATTCGATTTAATGCTGCTGTCATCTAAATGAATCGGTTTCGGAGTTTTCTCATCGGTCCTCTTGGATGACTGAGCTGGCATATGTTGCAATTGAACATGAGTTTCCGCTGGTTGCTGCGATGGCATTTTGAGCCATAGTTCCTCGATTACTACAACATGAATAAAATGAATTGTTAAACGTATAACAGCGGTCTTTCCATTTTTGTTCTTTTGACCGGGTAAAGGACCCGATACGGTGCCAGGCTCTCACCACCAAACATGAGCCAGCCGCCGGGCAAACACTGACCTCCTTTGTTTCAGGTGACTTCGCGGGTTGAGTGGCCCGAGCAAGGTGCCTCTTTATGACATAGGGTTATGTAATTGAATTGCATAATTCTATGGCATAAATTGGTCATCGGGGTACTTCTCCTCTGATGGGAAGGCTCATGCAAGTTAAGTTGCATGAGTTTTCCACTCAGAAGAGGAATAACTGGCCACTACAACGATTATGGATTTTGATCCGGTTGGGCGGGTCCGCGGGGGCTCCATCACCACCCGGTGGCCCTTTCTCATTTGTGGGCCATGAGCCTCTTTGGGTAAAGACAAAGTTACCCTAATTCCGCCCATTGTTACTTGTTTCACTTGTTCTCTGAACAAGTCTTTTTCTCTCGGTATGGTTGCCTACAATTTTTGCGACTTCGGTCGCCTTTCTGTTTGACCCCAGAAATTCGTGAATGCGAAATTCTTTTGTAGTGGGTCCTTGTGCTGGAGGAATGAACACGCCCCATGACACCGCAATGCTAGCCGGCCAATGCATTCACGCGTCCCCAGACAAGGGTATTCTCGGCGGATACTTACATCTTCTTCTGCCGAGCCAGCAGACCATCGCTGCAGTCCTTTACGGACTTTCTGAAATACCTATTCACTACAAATGGCGCCCAACGTAGGGCGCCGAAATGCCCGGCTGTATCATCAGTCGTGAGCACGAGACAGTCCATCGTCTCTAGGTGTCCGTACAAGGTGTCCAAATTATTGGCGGGTAGGTAACTACTGAGGGCTTTTGCACTAAATCGTGCCCCAGCAATTTAATAACTTTCCCGACGTGTGTTGTCTTTGGACATCAATATCGTTTGGTCCTGCTTCTGATTTATACTTTGGTGGTTTACCACCATTGTATGATTAGTAAGGCCAAATGATATTAGAGTCCCTATTTGTATTCGGAAGTTATTATCTCAACATTTTTTTTTGCGGAGGATTCTGATCTGCTCCCCAAACCAAACGGTGCCTGAGAGTCTTACACTACATGGATTTTGATTTCATGTGATTGGCTGAGTAGCTAATCCATGACTATCCGTGACAAGACACGCGCTGCTTGTGGGTCAGAATTCAACCCTGGGCTGACAAGTTGTAACTTGTAAAAACTTGCGGATGAGGGAGCACTTCCGAACCCTGATTCTCATGGTGCCGCAAGAGAGTAGTCCCTGAGACGCCTCAAGAGGAGGCCATTGGTGCCCGTATTTGGGAAGGCCATTGGTGTCCGTACTTGGGAAGAGAAATTAAACGGAAAGACCGATTATTTTTTGTTTTTTTTTTATGATAACGTAAATTTTCATAAGTAATTAAGCCTTCTTTTTTCATTCCTTTTCTTTTTTTTGAGGAGTTTTTATAGTTCGCCACTTTCGGCCACTTGTGATTGTTTTGTCTTGATAATAATCAAATTTATTTATAGCATCATTTTAGCATCTAATTAACCTATTTCTATTATTTTATTCATTATTTATTAGAGTCCAAATTTTAGCTTTCTCTACAATGAACTTTCAAAACGCATGTAGATTTTGCCTACAGAGCAGCACAGAACTGTATCCACTGGGTGATAGTTTGGTCGCTGAAGTGAGGAGGATTGGTGTTGTCGACGTTCAGAAGGACTACATCAAAATTAATATCACTCTTGAAGATGGCTCACCAGATCAAATCTGCGGTGAATGTTACACTGAAGTGGAAAGGATATATTCCTTCATACGTTGCTGCAAAGATACCGAGACGACGCTACAACCATTCAAATCGGCACGACAACCTCGAGACCCAACCATAAACCAGCCAGCGAAGATTCGAAGAACTGATTACCATCCGTCGGAGGTTCTGGATCCACCATCTCGATACCAGCCTTGGAACGCCTGGGATCTTCCGCCACGACTCGACCAAATACCACCACTAACTCTAGGTCCAGTGGCTCCACAGGAGCAACCCTATATGCTGAAGCCGAAGCATATTCCCAGCTCGTCTAGTGGCGAGCTGGAATCTGTATTTCAGCAGGGAGCCAAACACCCTGAACGTAGAACTGTTCATTGGTCGGGTGGAGTCCTTGGTCACAGAAATGTTGGCAGGTAACCACACGGCGCTGGCCGGATACTTACCAATGCTGCTTAGGGGGGCAGCACTTGAGTCATATTGGCGGATACATTCGGCCCCACCATCAATACGCTGGTCACGGCTGGAGGAGGTACTCCGCATAGAATACCCGACGGTCAACATGGATGAGAGGGTCCTGGACAAGATCCATGCCAGATGGCAGCGTCCGGACGAGCCTGTGGAGTATCGTTCTGTCCCGCTCTATCCCATAGTATATACATACACATTATTCGTAATGTAACAAATAGTGTTACGAAAGAAGTCAGTCAATAAACTGAACTCATTAAGATCGGTCATCTTTTAATTAACCTGCGAACACTACATGGTGGCAGCGGTGTCGGAAAGTAGAGAAAAGAAAAATTAGGTCGTTCGCTGAATATTTAAATCAATAAAATGGTAAACGATTCGGAACAACAGCCTGCGGCGGCGGGTTTATCGGGTAATAACTTTACTGTTCAAGTGCCGGAACAATTTACATTTAACCCTTCGGATTGGCCACGTTGGAAACGGCGGTTTGATCGTTTTAGAATCGCTTCCGGGCTAAACAAAAGAAATGAAGAGGAGCAGGTTAACACCTTAGTCTACCTAACGGGTAATCAGGCAGATGATATATTTCTGTCATTCAATCTTTCTCCTCCCGACCAAAAGAAATACAATTCCGTCATAAGTAAATTCGAGAATTTTTTCATGTTGAAACACAACGTGATTTACGAGCAGGTAAAGTTCAATTCTCGATGCCAATTAGAAGGAGAAAGCATTGAGGACTTTATAAAATCATTATATTTGCTTTCTGAGAACTGTTCATACTCAAGCTTGCGTGAAGAGATGATACGGGATCGGTTGGTGGTAGGTGTATGAGACAGAAGGTTGTCAGAAAGGTTGCAACTGGAAGCAGACCTAACGCTTGAAAAAGCGGTACAAACGGTAAGGCAACACGAGGCAGTGAGACGGCAGCAAGCAGATTTGGCAACAACACCTTTGAGTGCAAATGCAACAATCGTTAATAGTTTGCGTTCTCATAAACCAAAGACGTCATCATCATCACCTTCACACAACTTCAGACGAAGCGTACGAGAGACTGCAAAGACTAGACAATGTCAATGCTCATGGTGCGTTGCGAAAGAGCAGCACAACAAACAAATAACTACGATAGACGCCATGGTGTATGCAGTGGAAGAAACTTTAAAATCGGGGACGTTGTCTGGATTAGAGACATACATCAGTGGGGTCGCATTGCAGCCAAACCCCCGTTCTTTCTATATAAAAACCAATTCTGGGGTTTACCGAAGAAATGTGTTTCATCTTAACAACGCCCACAGGAAGAACTTGCCATATATTCCCGAAGAAGTAACTGAAGCAGAGCTCGGAGCTTCAAGTTCAAAACCTTTGAAGTGGGAGATGAAGGTGAATATTCGTAGTGAATCAAAAATGATCCCAACAATATGTCAACCTACAACATCTACAGGCCACTACATGACAAGGTCAGGAAGAATATCAAGACAACCCGACCGTTTGACTTACTAATCAAAAATTACTTATGAATTAATATGTAGCTATGTAATTGTTTCAAACTAAAATATAATATTATTTTCATCTTTTTATATACATACCATAAATACATTATAACTCTATATTGATCTTTATATTATGTGGAAAGAAAATAAATGAATTAAAGTTATGTGAACATTAGTAATTTACGGGGGAGATATGGAGTATCGTTCGGTCCCGCTCTATCCCATAGTATACACATACACATTATTCGTAAAGTAACACATAGTGTTAAGAAAGAAGTCAGTCAATAAACTGAACTCATTTAGATCGGTCGTCTTTTAATTAACGTGCGAACACTACAGAGCTCTTTCATCAATATCGAGCCGATATCCTTCGGCTGAATGACCAGTTGTCAGAGCCGATGTCTTCCACCCAACTGCTGCGGGTGCTAAAGCGCAACCTAAGGCCGGAGCTTCGTCGCCATATCGTGAGCTCAGATCCGCAGACTATGGAAGCACTGCTGAGGACTGTGATTCGCCTGGAGGAGGTTGAGGAAGACCTCTGGGAACAGCCATACTTACTAGCTAGGACGGGTCCGCGTCGTGGAATTGCGGAAGTGGCACCAAAATGCAACAAAACAGATCTGGGAGAAAACACGGAGTCGAACACCTATGTTCTGGACTACCCAGATGGTGCCACTCCAAAAACGGACAAGCGAGTACCCTACCACCTTAGTGGTACTTGAAACCCCCGCAGTAGTTCCCCAGCCAGCTGCTTACCACAACAACCCTGACGGTAACCCACCAGCCATGACCACTATGACTGCGGATGTTTACTCTCTTCCTGAGGGCTCGCTAACGACAGTATTGAAGCGACCACTGCAGTTACTGCCAGAAGAACCTCGGCAGCCTCAAAAACGCATACTAAAACCATATCATCTTCAACTGCAGGAATATCTGGTGGCTCGAGAGCGAATATTTGCTTCCGAAGAACTGACTTTTCGCCCGCGCAAGGCAAAATGGTCAACCCGTCGTTGGTGGAGCTTCCGCAAGAGAGTACGCACCTGCCGTCAAACACTAAACTTTTGTAACGTCTCGGAGGTTGCTGAGAATAATATCAGACCTTACCACCCAATTAAGATGTTGGGCGAAATCACGTTTGCATTAATTGACACGGATGCCAATATCAGTTGTCTTGCCTCGAGCCCTGGCTCGAAGGTGCTCCATGAATATCCGACCTTGATTAAATCCTGGCGCACTGAAATCAGTACAGCTGATGGCACCAAACACCCAATACGAGGTAAACTAACCACACCCGTGACGTTCAGGGGTCAGACGAAGGATATTAATTTCTACATTATCCCGTCTTTGACTCAGAATGTATACCTTGGTGTCGATTTCGTCCTTCGCTTTGGACTGGCCTCCGATTTATTCACAGATTTGTCTTTAAATACCAGATATGTCAACGAAACCACTTCTATTCCCGATAGGCATGACCTGACGCCTAACCAACGGCAACGCCTGGAAGCATCCATCGCTGCTTTCCCATCTTACGCTACCCAAGGCCTTGGCCGCACCACCCTAGTCTCACACGCCATCGACGTTGGCGACAGCAAGCCAATTAAGCAGAGACACTATGCCATCTCACCGGCCATGGAGAAATTGGTGTATGCGGAGCTGGATCGGATGCTCGAGTTGGGGGTCATAGAGGAGTCCCAAAGTGCCTGGTCATCACCGGTAACCTTGGTGGTGAAGCCAGGTAAAGTCCGCCTCTGTCTTGATGCCCGTAAGGTAAACGCGGTTACTATCAAGGACGCGTACCCTCTTCCACTCATCGATGGAATACTAGGGAGACTGCCGAAAGCCAATTATATCACCAGTCTCGACCTAAAAGACGCCTTCTGGCAAATTCCACTCGATGAGGGGTCGAGGGATAAGACCGCCTTCACAGTGCCTGGACGACCATTATATCAGTTCGTCATAATGCCCTTTGGCCTGTGTAACGCACCGCAAACGATGACCCGGCTGATGGACAAAGTCATCCCACCTCATCTGAAACACCAAGTGTTCGTGTACCTGGATGATGTTTTACTCATCACGGAAACGTTCGACCAACACCTCTTACTCCTGCAAGAAGTAGCCCTGCACATCAGTAAGGTGGGACTCACCATCAACGTACAGAAAAGTAAGTTTGTCATGAACGAAGTCCGATACCTAGGACATGTCATAGGACATGGCACTATCAAAACGGATCCAGACAAAGCTCGTGCGATTGATGAGTTCCCTTTGCCAAAAACATTCAAGCAGCTACGACGTTTCCTTGGTGTGTGCGGTTGGTACCGAAGGTTTATTCGGAATTATGCAACAGTTTCAGCGTCCCTGTCAGACATGCTGCAGAAAGGGAAGTTCATTTGGACCGAGCTCAGCCGAAAGGCATTTGAAGACCTAAAACAAGCCCTCACATCAGCTCCGGTCTTACACAGCCCCGACTTTACGAAGCCCTTCTCCATTCATTGTGACGCAAGTCAACATGGAGTTGGAGCCGTGCTGGTGCAATTGAACGATGAGAGAGAAGAAGCTCCCATCGCCTTCATGTCCAATAAGCTGAACTCGGCCCAAAGGAACTATACTATCCGAGCAGGAATGTTTGGCAGCGGTAATGGCTGTGAAGAAATTCCGAGCCTATATCGAGGGCCACCAGTTCGAGATCATCATGGACCACGCTTCGCTACAATGGTTGATGAACCAAGCAGACTTACATGGACGCCTAGCCAGATGGGCTCTTAAACTACAAGGGTTCAAGTTTTCCATCAAACATCGGAAAGAGACCCAGAACATCGTACCCGACACTCTCTCGCGAATGTTTTCACCCGTGGGAGCCGAATTGACAATAAATGGCGATCATCCCATCGAGATAGATTTGGACAGCCCACATTTCCAATCAGACAGCTACAAAGAGTTGAGGCAAACCATAGCGACCCAACAATCATAGCTGCCTGATTTGAAAGTGATAGACGGCTACGTGTATAGACGAAATGAATACACCACTGGTGATCCATGGCAGCAAGAAGAGTCCTGGAAACTCTGGGTACCGGAGGAAATGACACAACATCTGATCCTCCGCGCACATGACCATCCTTTAAGTGCCCACGGAGGTTCCGGTCGGACGCTACGGCGACTCAAGAAATACTTCTTTTGGCCTTAAATAGCATCCCAGGTCAAAGACTACGTGAGCGCCTGTGAGACCTGTAAAGGCACCAAAGCGCCCAACCAGCCCCATTGACCTCCCGTGGTCAACTCAACGTCCCAGAACGCGTATTCCAACGTCTATATATAGATCTACTGGATCCATATCCTCGATCCTCTATGGGACACATCGGAGCTATAGTCGTTCTAGACCAGCTCTCGAAATTCCCACTGGTGGAGCCTTTTCGTAAGCTCATGACTCCATCCATCGTGAAATTCATAGAGAGCCGGGTATTCCACGTGTTTGGGGTTCCAGAGAGTGTGTACTCAGACAACAGAGTACAGTTCAGGTCTCAGCAGTTTAAGGGCCTACTCGAACAGTTTGGCGTCGAACACCAACTGACGCCCATATACTCTCCTCAATCTAACGCCTCTGAACGGTTGAATCGCACACTGTTAGCCGCGATCCGTTCTTACGTTCACCCATCTCAAAAATATTGGGACCGCAGATTGTCCGCCATCACATGCGCCCTGCGGTCATCTTATCATTCCGTCACCGGTGTCGCCCCTTACTTTGCCGCCTTCGGACAGCACATGATTTGCCATGGTAAATCATACCGGCTGTTACGGCAATTAAGCTGTTTGGGAGACCCCGTCGATGCGCAGGAGCCCCACGAGCATTTAGGAGACCTCCGCCAATTAATCGGACGGAAGATTAAGGCCGCGGGATGTGCAAATGAAGCGCAGTACAACCTCAGGTCACAAGGAGATGAGGTTTTCCGGCGCAATTTCCACCAAAGTGACGCCGCTGGGCATTACAACGCCAAGCTGGACCGGCGCTTCTTGAAAAGCTGTATACAGAAGATAGTAGGACCCAATCGTTATATGATAACGGGCCCATCGGGAAAAGAAGTAGGGATATACCACGCAAAAGACATGCGCCGATAGATACTTAGCCACGTCTGTTCTGTCCGTCCGCACACGGTTTCAAGCACGCGCAAGGTTTATATACTTACGCCAAAACACAAACATACGTATCAGTCTGTCCGCCTGTCAATTGTGTTTACTTTTATTGTTTGTCACTCCATATTCCGACGCCAAAGACAACCCATGCTATAATGAAAGATCCTTCAGCTCCTTTTTCGCAATCCTCGTCGCCTTGGGATCGCGAGAAAATTAGCTGCCCTGTAGTAATATAGCCGTTTTTTTAAACTTATTATTTTATATTTAAATTATTTAATAATTTTATATAAAATTTAAATTTTATTTTTATGTCAAATTTATATATTCAATATGAATGAAAATGCTCGATTTGAATTCGGCGCAGGCAAAGGTTTAAAGTAAATTCCTGCATAATACAGACCAGATCTACTAAATCACTACACAACCAGCAAACTATTTCCGTATAGAAAATCCTACTATGACTTGAGAGTATCTAAAATACACATTCTCGCATTCCGCTCATCGTAATCCTAGGCATACAAAATATTCATTTACACTCATCGAATTGTTAGTAACAACTCTTATCAGTGAACAAGCTACTCAACGCAACTTGCTATTCCATGCATCCCATCCGCGGATGCACATTTACATTCAGGCGTGTCGCACGAACCATTTAAGCTCCACAACCTGCCTCTATATATTTGCGTGCAGTTTGTACTGATCACATAATGACAATGTTCGATCCAATTCAACATCAACAACAGCTACAACAACATCAACAGCATCCAGATCTAGAGAGTCATGGTATGCTTTTGCATCCTACACAGCAATGATGCTCGTCGCGATCGTCGCCGTGAGCTGAGAACCTGCCGCGAGACATTTGGGGAGAGTCTGCTTGAATTCTGCGGGGAGTCAGGCGGCAAGCTTTGTGTGAGGTGGCGTGATTTCGCGTGGTGCGGCAAAAAATACATATTTTTACTTAATAAGTGAAAATAAATTTAAGAAATTGCTTCACAAACTCGCCTAAGGTACGTATTTAGCGTTATCAACTAGCACCGCGAAATTGTTTGCAGTTTTGCGGATAGTCGTCTAAATTCATGACCAAACCGCAGTGCTGAGCAATAATGATACGTTTCCGGCAAAATTGCTGTCAATTTTCGGTGGATAGCCAAGCAATTTATTTATAGATTCAAGTGCGAATTGTTTAGTGATTGAAAATCGAATGCATTTGTTTCTGCACATAGTAAACCGTGAATTTTGTTGGAAGTCAACGGATAGTTGAAAGATAAGAAATTGAAACAGAAATTTTCCTCACACGAAATGAGGAAATGTAAAATTTTTCGAAAATTGAATACATAGGCCAGTGCAAGTGTGTTTCCTTCGTTTAGCTTGGTGTGAAAGGCAGCGTTTCCCCTAAAGAGCTTGTGTAGATTGGCTATGTACGTTGACCGCGCGTGTGTAGTGGTCCTCTCTAAACACAGTGAACGAAATACGTTGTGTGGGAAAATATCGTTTTGTTTACCGTTTAGTATATAGGACGGAAGATATAGCAGGGAACGGCAATATAGGGACATCCAAAAGGACCACCAGTAGTTGTACATTGTAGTGCAGGAATAGGTCGGACAGGCACATTTATCACCCTCGACATATGCATATCCCGACTGGAAGATGTTGGTACCGCTGATATTAAGGGTACTGTGAAAAAAATTCGTTCACAGCGTGCTTACTCAATACAAATGCCCGATCAATATGTATTTTGTCATTTAGCATTAATTGAATATGCCGTCTCGCGAGGTATGTTACAATCAGCCGATCTAACAGGATTCGACGATCGAAAAGATGAATCTGATTAGTTTTAATTTATATAATTTTATTGTAAACATAAATTCTATATATATAAATATAAACAATAATGTTTTATTTTTTCTTTTCCTTTTAAATTCAGATTTAAATAGTAGCTATCACTTTTCCTTCTTTATATAAATACAATGAGTATGAAAAGAAAATGTTAAAAGAAAATACAATAATTGCAAAGTGTAATGACTGGAAAAGAAAAGAATAAATTCATTTAGACCAACTTTAATGATATGAAAAACAAATTCAAGGAGAAAAGAAAGAGTTGCCGAAATTTACTAAAGTCAATAGAATAAAAGAGTCCGAGAAGAGAAAAAATGATTCGAGATTGTAGAAAAAGTAATTAAGTATCAAACAACATTTTATAGAAACGATCGAAATATAAAACGATTTTAGAGCAACCAATTAGAAACGGTGCCTAGAAATCAATTTGAGAAATATAAAAAATATTGTAAAATAATTCGTAAAACCTAGGAAAACTAGCGATTTAATTAATAATTCTATCAGGAATGAGTATCCATTATGAGGGATGTTAGTGGAGAAATTACCTGCTCATTTTCTGGAAATTGGTTTGATTTATTAAAGGTTATTTGTGCTAGCTGGAAGTGCGCTGAATGGGAGATGAAACTGGCGTAAGGTTAAACAGAAATTCCGTTATATTTATTATGGGTGCAATCATCTAAGATATGCATTTTTCTTCCAGTAGGCTTTTCTCTCTTACAACTTTGACTCTAATTGATTGTATTGGATTCTGTTTAATATTCAAAAATCTGCAACGCCCTCTTAAAAATTGAAATGAAAACCACTGGAACTCAATTCTTGTAAAATTTTATTTGAAAGAATAAATAACGTGAAATGCTGATGGCACACTAAAAACAACGATTGAAATTGATTCCGTTCTAGCAAAGTCGCTATTTTTGTATGGATGTGATTGACAATTTTAAAATGATAAACATTTTACATTAACTAAATCTCGGCTGATGAACTTTCTCTTCCGCAAAATTTAATAATTGATACGCTTATCTAAATTTTTACTTAAACTTCATTTCAACCTTAAGGCATGAAAACAGAAAAAATCAGAAATGGAAAAGGCGTATAGAGAATGGAATATATTTTTATAGCTTTTTAAATACAACGGATTAACGAGTAAAACCATAAAAGAATAAAATTTTATTTTTTAATTCTATCAATTGAACATAATTTTTCGTATGACCCTTGTCACTGCTATTTCCAACTCTCCTTTGTGCAAATTATCCTTTAAATAGTAGAAAAATTATCAATCCAGCAGAAATTTCCTAGATATCAATAACGTAGTTGAAACTTGATTGAAAAATTTGATAGACAACAAAAAATCTTGTCACTCAGTTGCGAAACATAACGATAGTATAACAAAACAAACGCTTTTCAAAAGAAAGAAAAAAAAAATTTGAAGTAGCAGGAGGATGCTCCTGCCAGAAGGGTATTGTAAAACAATATATCCTGCATATCAAAACTTGACTAATATACAGATTCCATGAATTGAGTTCGAAAAATTATTATGATTATTATGATTTTAAACTCATCACTACTTGGTTTCAAGTGTTTTGGCCCCATCGCTTGATTAGCCATGATAACACTTGAATATTACCAACCATTTCTAAAAATTTTATCAAAATTCCTACATATTTGTAGTGTGTAGGTCCGTTGCAAGCGTGTATCTCCCTAGTATCACGTGTTAATGTTGTTGTAATTGTTAGATATTCAATCGGCTGTAACTTAGCTGTTTATTGTTCAGAAAACTTAAATTATAGACTTTGGGGAATTTAAGGGTCCCATCTTGATTTTATAGACAAAAAAGCAAAATTTATAAAATGTACTATTATTAACAAAGTTGATCAAATTTCCACTTCAAAAGTATTTGTTGCCCTTGTGAAGGAAACATTGTCAGTTTAAGAACTGTTTTGAAAAGCTCTTACAAAGAACTTTCATTTGATATTCATATCGGCGACCTTTGATGAAATTTTTTGTTCAGCGGCCACTCCCCTGTACTGTAACCATCGATTCATGGCCTATTTTTTCGAATCCTAGAATGGCTACAAAGTCCATTTGCTAGGAGCTCTCTCTTGCCTCCTCGATTTGTTTCACCTATCAGTATTAATTGTAGGTACTCATCTTCAGGCATTCATTAAATTGAATCAAGTGTTAAAAGCATGCGCCTTAAAGGTTCAAGTTGGGGCAAAATACAACAAAATTATTCAATCTTCGCATTTAAAACAGCCACTATTTTGCTTTACGATTACTAATACCGCTAGCTGAGCCAATTCTCAAAGAAATTCATGATACCTATCATTTCTGAAATTTTCATGCAAATCCTAGCAAAGCTGTAGTATCTGAGTCGGTAAAAAGCGCATATTGTTCCATAGCCATATGTTTCTATAGTAATACAGCGCATATTGTTCCATAGTAACACAGGAAAATTCAAATCGCTATAACTTCATTAAATACCATTCGATCTTTATGAAACTTTGACGACAGATCAATCTTATAAATAGTCATCTGTGTACTGCATATCATTAAATTTAAGGGCACCGTTAAGATTTTATTCAAGAAAACATAAAATCGATAAATCATACTATTACTAACAAAGTTGAGTGAATTTTGACTTCTCATGTATTTGTTGTTATTGTTGTACGCATAAAGGCCTACATTCATGATTTTTTTCAGATTTTTCGGGTCAAAGGTCAAAAGGACACCAAATTTTCGTACATTTCCCCTTCCCCTGCACCCCTCGAAGCAAAATTTGTCATTTTAAGACCTGTTTTGAAAAAGTCTCATCAAGACCTTTCATTTGATACCCATATTGCCTACGTGCGATGAAAACCTTTTTTTCAGTGGCAACTCCCCTATATGGGGAGACCCCCCTTAAAGACTTTATAAATTTTTTTTCGTATTGAAAATTTGAAGAGGGCGTCACTTCACACCTATTTACAAAATCTTACGTTTCTAGCTTATGTAGTTTGCGAGAAAAAGTGGTGTGACACACGGACGGACGGACAGACGGACAGATAGTACGCGATTTTAGTTGGGTATTGTAAAATGATTTCACAATACCCTAAAAAGAACAGAGACAGGACAGAAACTGACAATTGACAAATTAGAAAACAAAATAATTAAACAAGTTTGTTTATGGAAAACAAAAGACTAGATAAATACAAATATTTTATAATTTAGATTTATTTTATTAGCATTTTTGACGGCAAAGAATTTGCAGAGACAGAAGATATTAGTATGTTTTTTTTAATTGATTAATGAATTTTTTTTGATTGATTAATGTATTTTTTTAAACATGAATAAAATGAAGTGTCAAACGTATAACAGCGGTCTTTCGATTTTTGTTCTTTTGACCAGGTAGAGGGCCCGGTACAGTGGCAGGCTCTCACCACCAAACATGAACCAGCCGCCGGGTACACACTAACCCCCTTTGTTTCAGGTGACTTCGCGGGCTAAGTGGCCCGAGCAAGGTGCCTCTTTATGACATAGGGTTATGTAATCGAATTGCATAATTCTTTAGCATAAATTGGTCACCGGGGTACTTCTCCTCTGATGGGAAGGCTCATGCAAGTTAAGTTGCATGAGTTTTCCACTGAGAAGAGGAATAACTGGCCACTACAACGATTATGGATTTTGATCCGGTTGGGTGGGTGCGCGGGGGCTCCATCACCACCCGGTTGCCCCTCTCTCATTTGTGGGCCATGAGCCTCTTCGGGTAAAGACAAAGTTACCCTAATTCCGTCCATTGTTACTTGTTTCACTTGTTCTCTGAACAAGTCTTTTTCTCTCGGTATGGTTGCCTACAATTTTTGCGACTTCGGTCACCTTTCTTTTTGACCCCAGAAATTCGTGAATGCGAAATTCTTTTGTGGTGGGTCCTTGTGCTAGGGGAATGAACCCGCCCCACCACACCGCAATGCTAGCCTGCCGGTGCATTCACGCGTCCCCAGACAAGGGCATTCTCGGTGGATACTTACATCTTCTTCTGCCGAGGCAGCAGACCATCGCTGCAGTCCTTTACGGACCTTCTGAAATACCTTTTCACTACATCTTCTTCGATTATCGTGGTGTTGTGCATTATGAATTCCTTCCGCCGGGCCAAACAGTCAACAAGGAATATTATTTGAACTTTATGCGTCGTTTGCGTAACGCTATCTGCCTTAAAAGGCCAGAATTGTGGAAAGACAATTCTTGGTTTTTACACCACGATCATGCACCATCCCATACTGCACTCGTAATTAGGGATCATTTTGCCAAAAACTCAACCCATATCGTTCCGCAACCACCGTATTCACCTGATCTAGCTGTTCAGCAAACTGAAAAAACCGCTCCAGGGTCACCGTTTTGATACGATGGAGGAGATTCAAGCCGTAGCGAAGACGGAACTGAAGGCCACCCCGGAAACGACGCGTATCTCCAACACTAATGAATATTTCGACATGTAAATTTGATACAGATGTCCCTGACAGTACTTTCAACCTAAAAATAAATAATTCTCCAAATCCTTCGACGCGCGCAGTTTAAATTCAAATGTTACCTTATTTTTTGGACACAGTAGTATATATATATATATATATATATATATATATATATATATATATATATATATATATATATATATATATATATATGTATATATATATATATATATATATATATATATATATATATATATATATATATATATATATATATATATATATATACATGTATATATATATATGTATATATATATATATATATATATATATATATATATATATATATATATATATATATATATATATATATATATATTTATATAAATATATATTTATATAAATATATATTTATATAAATATATATATATATTTATATAAATATATATATATATTTATATAAATATATATTTAATATATATATATAAATATATATTTATATATTTTTTTTTTCTTTTAAAGCCGTCGGGCCTTGCTTAGTTGTGTGAGCAGACGCGTTTCGACTACTTTGAGTCATCTTCATGTCATGTGTTGAAGGGAGCGACTTTATATAGTCGTAGGATGGGTAATTAGCGAATAGGTAATTAGCGGATGGGTAATTAGCGGATGGGTAATTAGCGGATGGGTAATTAGTGGATGGGTAATGAGGTCAGGAGGTAACTTACTCAATTATGCCACGTAGGGGGATATTATGTTTTTGTTTTTTTGCTTGTTGGCTGTCCGTTTGTTCTGTTTCATCTCGTTTCCGTTTTCGTCTAAGAGTGTGGTCTAGGACTGAGAAAATTGCGTCGGAATTGGTAACAAGTTGTTCGTTGATAATGTCACCGTCTGTCTTTCTATGTTTATAAATTTCAAGCCTTTCTAGGATGTCAAGTCTTGGTCCTTTGTTTTGTTTGTGTAGCAATTTCATAGAGTTTGTCATAGCATCAGGCTCATGTGCGTGGTTTTGAAGGTGCGTCGCATAATTGGAGTCTGCCTTGTTGTATAAGAAAGATCGTAGGTGCTCTTTGTATCTTGTCGTTAGTTTTCGTGTTGTCCTTCCTATATATACCATGTCGCAGTCCTTGCATGTCAGTTTGTATATGCCGCTGCCTTCGTATATCGATGTGTCATTCAGTTTTGGCTTCAGTTTGTTTCCAATGTTGTTGTTCGTTTTGAATGCAGTTTGCAATTTGTATTTCCTAAGGAAGTTTGATAGTTTGTATGTCTCTTTGCCTACGTATGTTAACGATACCCACTGTTGGTCGTTCTTATGAGTTTCCGTCGGTTGGCGTTCCTGTTTTTGTTTGTACTGTGTGACTAGTTTGTCAATGTCGCATTGTTTGTATCCGTTATTATTAGCTATTCTGTAAATGTTGTTTAGTTCGTTGGAGTAGTTAGTAGGAGTCATGGGGATGGAGTGAAGCCTCTGCACCATTGATCTGTATGCTGCTAGCTTATGTTGTGCGGGGTGGTTAGATGTTTTATGTATGGTATGATCAGTTGTGGTTGGTTTTCTGTATATTTTGTAGTCCAATCGTGTTTGTTCACGTGTCACAGTTAGGTCCATATAGTTGAGTTGTCCGTTTGTTTCTTTTTCCATAGTGAACTTTATATTCGGGTGAATTTCATTCATATAGGCAAGTAGTTCGTCTTGTTTATTTTCTTGTGAGTCAATAACAATGAAACAGTCATCCACATATCGTCTGTAAAATATTACATTGAATCTTTTGACAACTTTGGGTATAAAGACTTCTTCCAAAGATTGTAAGAATATTTCTGACATTATTGAGGACATTGGATGTCCCATACCCAGACCGTCTTTGGCAATGTATGTGTTGCTATTGAACTTAAAATAGTTCTGTTTGATTGTGGTCTTTATGAGATTGAGTATTTGATCTGTGAATCGTCGGCTGTTGTTGAATGAAAGTTTTTCTTTTAGTATGGCCAGTGTTTCATCGACAGGGATAGACGTATAGAGGTTGGTGATGTCTAATGATAAAAGTTGACAATTTTCAGTCAATTTTAAAGAAGTGGTAGAATTTGCTAGCTCGCGGCTGTTCTTTAATGCGTATTTGTCGTCAAGGTGCACGACATCAGCCATTATCGTTGCCAAGTACCGTGCTAATTGGTATGCAGGAGCTGGGCGGTAGTTGACGACAGGACGGATAGGAATATTGGGTTTGTGGAGCTTAGGTTGTGCTTTAAGGGGTGGTGTGCATGGATTTGGGTTTATGTAGCGTTGCTTAGTATTAGGAGGAATAATTAGTGGGGATTGTATAATTGCGGTACGTAAGTCCGCTTGGAACCTATTGGTGGGGTCTTTGTTTACCAGTTTGTAGCCGTTGGCGTTAATGAAGTCTATTGTTTTTTGTACATAGTCCGTTGTTTTTAGGATCACCGTTGTATGTCCTTTGTCAGCCTTCGTCACTGTTAGTAGGTTATCCGTTAGCTTTGTCTGAATGTGTCTTAATATCTTATGGTCTTCGTGGAAATCCGTTTTGTTTATGCTAGTGCGTATTTTTTGTAGTATGTCTACTGCAGTATGTCTTGCATGTGTCTGCTGTTCCTGCGGCAGTTTGTTAATGGCTAGTTCAGTGTCGATTACTAGTTGTTCTAGGTCTTTGTTGCGGTTTGTATTATGTAAGTTGTGTTTCAGTCCCTTATTTAATAGCTCCATTTCTTGTGTCGTAAAAGGCGTATCTGATAGGTTTACAGTCCGTGGATAGAAAGTTCTGTTCGCTGGTGTGGTCATTTTGTTTTGTTTTTTCATCAATTTGTCAAGTTTTTTCGTCATGGTCTCATATTTAGTTTTGAGCTGAATATCAATGTTTTGCCTCACGTCATTATAAAACTGTAGAAAGTTTTCAGTTTGTATAGTGTTAGTTAATTGTAAGTGTGAGTGTAGTAGTTGTCGGTTGATTTTGTCCTTTTTTATGTACAGTGTTCTTATTTCGTTTTTAATGCGGAGCATCTGTGCGCTACGTTGTGTGTTACGTGCAGCGATTGTGTTTTGTTTTATCACGATTCTTGCAAATATATATATATATATATATATATATATATATATATATATATATATATATATATACATTGGATAGTCTGAAAAGCATTGAGCCTTTTTGCCGCTAGATAGTGTTCGTTTTCATGTATCGGGTAATACTAATCAGCATGACTCACACTGATATGCATTTAAAAGGTGACACCCGAGCCTACAATTTTCATATGGACAGTTTTGTGTTTCGTCATTCATGTCAAAAGTTGTATTCATTTAAAAATGAGTGAAATTTCTAAAATAATTCGTTATATTTTACAATATCATCATGATCAAGGTGAGAATGTATCGCAGGCTCGTGAAAAAAATTGTGGTGTCTACGGTCAAGATACTTTATCAAAAGCCACCGCCAAGAGATGGTACGTTCGATTTCGTTCTGCAAATTTTGATATCAAAGATAGACCTCGCTCAGGTCGATTAATCACCGAAAAAGTCGATGAAATCTTACAAAAGCTCGTAGAAGACAGACCCATAAGCAGCCATGATATTGCTAAGGAACTGAATATCCATCATCAAATAGATTTGAATCATTTGTGTAAGGCTGGATACACAAAGAAGCTCGACGTGTGGGTACCGCATGAATTAACACAAAAAAATTTGATCGACAGAATTTCCATTTGCGAAATGCTAATAAAACGCAACGAAATCGAGCCATTTTTGAAGCAAATCATTATGGGCGATGAAAAATGGGTAAGATACGAGAATGTCTTTTGAAGAAGATCATGGTTCGAAAAAGATGAATCATTACAAACGACTTCAAAGCCAGGATTGACACCATATAAGGTTATGCTGTGTGTATGGTGGGATTGGAAGAGAATTTTTATCATGAGGTGCTAGAACTTGGCGAAACACTCAATTCGGCTCTGTACTGTCAGCAATTAACCAGATTGCAACAAGTAATTCCAAATTGAATTGGACAATAGAATGGTTGATATCTTCCATCATGACAATGCCAGACCACACACATCATTGATGACCCGGAAAAAATTGACAGAGCTTGGCTGGGAAGTTTTGATGCATCCACCGTATAGTCCTGACCTTGACCATCAGACTACTATTTGTTTCGGTCTCTGCATAGCTTCCTTAATGAAAAGAAATTCACTTCAAAAAGGGACTGTGGAAATCACTTTACCAAGTTTTTCACCGATAAACTACAGAAGTTCTACACAGATGGAATGGTGGGTCTACCCAAAAAAAGGCAAAAGGTCATAGATAATAATCGACAATATGTACTTAAATGAAATCCATTTTAAATAAAAGCAATATTCAATCGAAAAATAACAAAATAGGCGCAATACTTTTAGACTGACCAATATACATATATGAAGGTATATATATATATATATATATATATATATATATATATATATATATATATATATATATATATATATATATATATATATATACAGACATATATATATATATATACATATATATATATATATATATATATATATATATATATATATATATATATATATATGTATAAAAATATACTCATTTATATATATATATATATATATATATATATATATATATATATATATATATATATATATATATATATACATTCATACAAATATATGTTTATATGAATGATCATATACATATATATAATGTTGAGCCGGGACTCTTTTGTCCCGACCTTTGATTTAATTATCCTTTTGAAAATCGTCGATACTTCTTCACTTCTTTATTTCGAATATCCGCTAGTTATGTTCAATTGAGCACTGAAGTTTTACTTTAAATAATTCCAAATAAGGCTTCTTTACTTTCTCAAAATTTCTATCCAAAAAATTCTAAACAATTTTGTAATTTAACGGTAAACATTAATTATGCACCAAGCCACTTTATATTAATCGACACCTTTCTGTCGAGTTCTAGACCGACTCGCCTTCCTTCAACGACTGAGCCGGCCGAGCATTTCACCCACGTTCAATTACTAATGCAATTTGTTGACCAGACAAACGCACCAGAGAAAGAACGCTGAGTTTGCGTCTTTTCGCTGGCACGTTTGCCTTTGTCCATGAAATGTAATCCAATCTCTTCGATTACGGATCCATTTTATGGACAAATGCACTCGATGAATGTGCATGGTCAGCAATTTGGCTGGGAATAAAAATAGCAAATGGAATTACAGTGTGTGGCGAAATTTAGTATTCATGAATATTGAATTGAGTTAAAATATTTGAATTGAATAAAATTATTGAATTTGGGTGAAATGCCAGCGAAAGGCAAATTCAATTGTTCTTAAAGGGAACAGTGAATGATTGATCAATCGATCGGTGGATTCAGTTAAATTGATGGATCAATTGATAAATTAATCGAATTGATTACAAATGAGCTAATTACTACGGTGAATTAACCTTAAATAACTAAGCGTTGATGTTGCCGGATCAAGCTGTGGTGGGCGCTCAGGGGTGCCAGGAACTCAACATGTATAATGATAATAATATATATGTATATATATATATATATATATATATATATATATATATATATATATATATATCTATATATATATATATATATATATATATATATATATATAAATATCTGAATACATATATATATATATATATATATATATATATATATATATATATATATCTATATATATATATACATACATATCTATATATATATATGTATAAATATATATATATATATATATATATATATATATATATATATATATATATATATATATATATAAATATATATATATATATATATATATATATATATATATATATATATATATATATATATATATGAATACATATATGTGTATATATATATATATATATATATATATATATATATATATATATATATATATATATATATATATACATATATATATATATATATATATATATATATATATATATATATATATATATATATATATATATATATATACCGAAACCGCTAAAGCTAATACCAACCACAAGTTTGAAACCCAGCATACATAATTGAATGAGACTCGACCCGTTAGACGACATCCATCACGTAGTGAAGATAATATAGCTGCTGTAGCTTAGAGTGTGGCTGAATACTGTGATGAATCGATTCGGTGTCGTTCTCAACAAATTAGTATGTCGTACGCAATAACTTTGCGTATATTATTTAAAGATCTTGGTTTTAAGGCATACAAAATGCAACTAGTGCTAAAAGGTTTGCGTGTTCTTGGTGAATGGGCTCTGAATTAGCTCAATGAAAATCCGCTGTTTTATCATGAAATTTTGATCAGTGATGAGGCGCATTTTTGTCGCAATGGATATGCTAATTAACAGAATTGCCATATTTGGGTTGATGAACACCGTAAAGAGCTTCAACAGCTCTCACTACAACCACACAGCTTCATAGTTTGGCGTGGTTTACGGGCCGGTGGAATCATCGATCCATATTTCTTCAAAAATGAGCCCGGTCAAAACGCAACCGTCAATGACGACCGCTATTACACCGTGGTAACGTATTTTTTACTTCCGAAAATTGAAGCCCGTGGTATCGGTGAACTTTGATTTTAACAAGATGGCGCTATTTCGCATACAGCGAAAGAAACAATGGGCTTATTGAGAAATCATTTTGGTGAGATTTCACATTTTGGAACAGTAAATTGGTCGATTAGATTGTATACTACGCCTTCAGACTATGTAGTGAATAGAAGAGTTTCAAAAAGTCCGTGAAGGACTGCAGCGATGTTCTGCTGCCTCGGCAGAGGAAGGTGTTGGTTCCTGCCGAGAATGCCCTCGTCCGGAGACGCGTGAATGCGCTGGCAGGCTAGCATTGCGGTGTCGTGGGGCGGGTTCGTTTCCCCGGCACGAGGACTCACTACAAAACATTTCGCATTCACGAATTGCTTGCAGAGATCACAAGAGGACGACCGAAGTCGCAGATTTGTAGATAACCTCCACGAAGGAATTATGACTTGTTACGAGAACAAGTGCAACCTGACAAGAAAGGCTAATTTGGGGTGACCTCGTCTTTACCCAAATACATTCAGGGCCCACAAATGAAAGAGAGGCAACCGGGTGGTGGTGGAGCCCCTTCATGCCCACCCAACCGGAATAAATCCAATGTTAAATTGTTGAAGTGGCCAGGTATTCCTCTTCTGAGTGGAAAACTCATACAACTTGAATTATATGAACTTTCCCATCAGAAGGGGAGTACCCGGTGACCAATTTATGTCATAGAATTATACAATTGAATTGCATAACTCTATGCCATAAAAAGGCACTTGGCTTGGGCCACTCAACCCATAAAGTCACCTGAAACAGAAAGATTATATGGGATTATTAATGCCCGATGGCTGGCTCATTTGTAACGTGAAGAGCCTACTATCGTACCGGGTCCTATACCCGGTCAGATAGAACGAAATGAAAAGACCGGCGTTCTAATCTAATAATCCATTATTATTGTCTCATTCTTTCCATGCAAACTCAACAAACATGGTTCTCTCATTATTGCAACCCAATTCCAGTTAAATTTTAAAGCAATAAAACACAATATATATAAAAAATTTAAAAGCAATAGAAAACAATGTATATAAAAAATTTGAAAGCAATAGGAAGCAATGTATATAAAAGAAATTAAAAGGCAATGAAAAGCAATGAATATAAACAATTGAAAGGCAATGAAAAGCAATGTATATAAAAAATTTAAAAACAATAGGAAGCAATGTATATAAAAGAAATTAAAAGGCAATGAAAAGCAATGTATTTCAAAAAAAACGAAAATTTAATAATTATTGATGTAATTCCAAAAAAAACGAAAATTTAATAATTATTGAGGTATTTCCAAAAAAACGAAAATTTAATAATTATTGAGGTATTTCTAAAAAAACGAAAATTTAATAATAATTTTTTTTTAATTAGACCGGTAAACCACACAAAAAAAAAAATCTAACGCAAAAAATTTTAAATTGATATCGGAAGTGCTTGATTTAGAAAAAAGAATTTAAACTCTAATATAAAAATGGATAAAAACAGATGTGAAAAAAATCGTAGACGTAAAATAAATGTAATCAAAATTATATATATATATATATATATATATATATATATATATATATATATATATATATATATATAACAAAATTAAGGGCACTCACCCGCATGGTCCTGCGAGCGCTCGACGACGATGCCGATGTCCCTGAAATGTAAATACAACTTTTTTTTCGGTAAATGCTCAAACGCGCACGTGGTAATGAAGTTCTTACAAATTAAAACGTTTTTCATATCGATATTTAACGCGGTCAGCGTAGCACTCCAGCATCCTCCTTTTTCCTTACGATTTCTTCACAATAGAATGAACAAAAGTTGAATAGTGATGTGTTTTACTTTTGTTATTATTGTTGTTGGGTTTATCCTTTTAGTATTGAATTCGAATCAAATTCAAAATCTGTCGCACGAATATCACAGCTTTCTTATAGCATTCTATTATAAGACTTAGTTGAATTTTATTCGCTGATTGATGATTTGTTTTAATTATTTATACATTTACTTTGTACTGAAGGCGTATTATATCTTTATCTTATTAATGGGTTCTTATTATCTTCTTTCCAACATTAACTCGCGATATTATTCCTAAGCGCACAAATGGAGATTTTATGTATTTTCATTTTTTGTTGTTATGAAAATAGCAGCGATAACCGTTCTCTCGCTCGTTCACACACACTTGTCTAGGACTAGCCAACATTCTTATGACACTTAAAAATATTTTGAACTCGCTATCAGCGCTAGAAATCAGATTTCTAATTAATTCCCTGAGACAATTTTCATTTCTTCACTAAATAATGTCCATTTGTGTTAAACACACCACGCAAGTCTCCTTGCCCCGGCACACTCCTCGAACACTTAACTACTCGCATCGGCACCATAATAGCGGACGTGTCCGTTACTATTTTTCTCTTCCGCCTAGTGTGTACCGCACGTACGTAACGGTTGAGGTATTCTAATGTCGGACCATACGAAGAACAGGAACATTATTTTTCACGGCGAGACTCAACACACTCGTTAAAGATTATTAGCAAAAGCCTTTTAATGATAAATGTGAATAAACTTTCGAAACAAACTAGAACGGAAAGTCTTCTCAACCGCAGTCCAACAAAACACGACAATAGAATTCAAATCCCGCGGACACCACGCTCAAAAGCAGTCTCCTTGTTTCGTACCGCCCTGCCTGCCGGTGCACTTTCGACTCCCCCAATCTCCGACGGGCTCTTTTCTTTTCCGCAATTCTAAATCTTCCACTGTACGGCTCTTGCGGAACTCGTACACTCAAGCAACTACGACACTTTATGGGCAAGTCGAACAATACGAACACCTTCAGAAAGGGGGAAATCACACGATTGAAGGTTTTTGTTGCTATCAAATGTACTTTTTCCTTATCATTTGTAGTTTATGACGGCGGTATTTGCAATTTCCATTTTCACTGTCTTTTGTAGGTTCAATTAAGTTATCAATTGAAAGCAATTTTTCGTTTATGATGATTAGGCGTAATTAGGTGAGAAAAATCGGAAGAATTAGGCAGGCTCACGTTAATTACCGGCAGACAAAACAATTTTTAATTAATGTTATGGTTGGAATGGGTAAAATTTGACAAATTTTAAGGGGTTTAAATGATACAATGATTTTATCGTTCATATAATTAAAGGGGTTAGCCGTTTCGTTCTAAGCATTTGTATACCGCGTTACACCGCAATTCGTTAAATTATCTTCAAAAGATATGGTAATAAGATACTACACATGAGAAATTTTAAACATTTTTAGAATTTTGTTTCCCGGGGGTTAAATACAAAAGAAATTTTCTTGACTCATTTTTCATGTGAAAAAAAAAGAAAAGGAGCGAGTGTTGCGATGGGGAAGGTGACTGAATGGTTACTCCTTGTTAAATTGGGTTTATGCTGTGTGCCTGTGGCAGCGCTGGCTTTTAGAGCCATAGCTCCTCGGTTACTACAGGGCAGCTAATTTTCTCGCGATCCCAAGGCAATGCGGATTGCGAAAAAGGAGCTGAAGGATATTTCTGTGTATCAGGGGTTGGCTTCGGCGTCGGGACTAGAGATGACGGACAGTAAAAGAAAAACACAATTGACAGACGGACGGACTGACTTATGTTTATGTTTGGCCGGAAGTATACAACCCTTGTGCGTTTTTTGAAAATATATGCGGACGGACAAACAGACGTGACTAATTATCTATCGGCGCAGGTCTTTCGCGTGGTATATCCCCACTTCTTTTCCCGATGGATCCATTATCAAGTAACGGTTAGGTCCCATTACCTGTTTTATGCGGCTTTTCAAGAATCGCCTGCCCAGCTTGGCGTTGTAATGCCCCGCGGCGTCACTTTGGCGGAAATTTCGCCGGAAAACTTCATCTCCTTCTTTGAAATTAGCAGATCGTGACCGGAGATTGTACTGCGCTTCATTTGCACTTCCTGCGGCCTTAATCTTCCGTCCGATTTGTTGGCGGAGGTCTCCTAAACGTTCGTGGGGCTCCAGCGCAACGACGGGGTCTCCCAAACACTTTAATTGCCGTAACAGCCGGTATGATTTACCGTGGCAAATCATGTGCTGTCCAAAGGCGGCAAAGTAAGGGGCGACACCGGTGACGGAATGATACGAGGATCGCAGGGCGCATGTGATGGCAGACAATCGCCGATCCCAATCCTTTTGAGATGGGTGGACGTAGGAACGGATCACGGCCAATAGGGTGCGGTTCAACCGTTCTGATGCGTTGGACTGAGGAGAGTATATGGGCGTCAGTTGGTGTTCAACGCCATACTGCTCAAGTAGGCTCTTAAACTGCCGAGACCGGAACTGTACTCCATTATCTGAGTACACGCTCTCTGGAACACCGAACACATGGAATACCCGGTTCTCTAAGAATTCCACGATCGATGGAGTTGTGAATTTACGGAAAGGTTCCACCATTGGGAACTTTGAGAGCTGATCTAGAACGACTATAGCTCCGATGTGTCCCATGGAAGACCGAGGATATGGACCGAGTAGATCGATGTATAGACGCTGGAACACGCGTTCTGGGACGTTGAGTTGACCCATAGGAGGTCGAAGAGGCTGGTTGGGCGCTTTGGTGCCTTTACAGGTCTCACAGGCGCTCACGTAGTCTTTGACCTGGGATGCCATTTTAGGCCAAAAGAAGTATTTCTTGAGTCACCGTAACGTCCGACCGTAACCTCCGTGGGCACTTAAAGGATGGTCATGTGCGCGGAGGATCAGATGTTGTGTCATTTCCTCCGGTACCCAGAGTTTCCAGGACTCTTCTTCCTGCCATGGATCACCAGTGGCGTATTCATTTCGTCTATACACATAGCCGTCTATTACCTTCAAATCAGGCAGCTGTGTTTGTTGGGTCGCTATGGTTTGCCTCAACTCTTTGTAGCTGTCTGATTCGAAATGTGGGCTGTCAAAATCTATTTCGATGGGGTCCTCGTCATTTATTGTCAGCTCGGCTCCCTCGGGGGAAAACATCCGTGAGAGAGTGTCGGGTACGATGTTCTGGGTTCCTTTCCGGTGTTTGATGGAGAACTTGAACCCTTGCAGTTTAAGAGCCCATCTGGCTAGGCGTCCACTTATATCTGCCTGGTTCATCAACCATTGTAGTGACGCGTGGTCCGTGATGATCTCGAATTGGTGGCCCTCGATATAAGCTCGGAATTTCTTCACAGCCATTACCGCTGCCAAACATTCTTGCTCGGAAACAGTATAATTTCTTTGGGCCGAATTCAGCTTATTGGACATGAAGGCGATGGGAGCTTCCTCTCCTTCGTCGGTCAATTGCACCAGCACGGCTCCTACTCCATGTTGACTTGCGTCACAATGAATGGAGAAGGGCTTCGTGAAGTCGGGGCTGTGCAAGACAGGAGCTGATGTGAGGGCTTGTTTAAGCTCTTCAAATGCCTTTCGGCTGAGTTCGGTCCAAACGAACTTCCCTTTCCGCAACATGTCTGACAGGGGCGCTGAAACTGTTGCATAATTTCGAACAAACCTTCGGTACCAACCGCACACACCAAGGAAACGTCGTAGCTGCTTCACAGTTTTTGGTAAGGGGAACTCATCAATCGCACGAGTTTTGTCTGGATCCGTTTTGATAGTGCCATGTCCTATGACATGTCCTAGGTATCGGACTTCTTTCATGACAAACTTACTTTTCTGTACGTTGACGGTGAGTCCCGCCTTACTGATGTGCAAGGCTACTTCTCGTAGAAGTAGGAGGTGTTGATCGAACGTTTCCGTGATGAGTAACAGATCATCAAGGTACACGAACACTTGGTGTCTTAGGTGAGGTGGGATGACCTTGTCCATCAACCGAGTCATCGTTTGCAGCGCGTTACACAGGCCAAAGGGCATTGTGACGAACTGATATAATGGTCGTCCAGGCACTGTGAAGGCGGTCTTGTCCCTCGACTCCTCATCGAGTGGAATTTGCCAGAAGGCGTCTTTTAGGTCGAGACTGGTGATATAATTAGCTTTTGGCAGTCTCCCTAGTATTCCATCGATGAGTGGAAGAGGGTACGCGTCCTTGATGGTAACCGCGTTTACCTTATGGGCATCAAGACAGAGGCGGACTTTACCTGGCTTCACAACCAAGGTTACCGGTGATGACCAGGCACTTTGGGACTCTTCTATGACCCCCAACTCGAGCATCCTATCTAGCTCCGCATACACCAATTTCTCCATGGCCAGTGAGATGGCGTAGTGTCTCTGTTTAATCGGTTTACTATCGCCAACGTCGATGGCGTGTGAGACTAGGGTGGTGCGGCCAAGACCTTGGGTAGCGTACAATGGGAAAGCAGCAATGGATGCTTCCAGGCGTTGTCGTTGGTTAGGCGTCAGGTCATGCCTATCGGGAGTAGAAGTGATTTCGTTGACATTTCTGGTGTTTAAAGACAAATCTGTGAAAAAATCTGAGGCCAGTCCAAAGCGAAGGACGAAATCGACACCAAGGTATACATTCTGAGTCAAAGACGGGATAATGTAGAACGTAATATCCTTCGTCTGACCCCTGAACGTCACGGGTGTGGTTAGTTTACCTCGTATAGGGTGTTTGGTGCCATCAGCTGTACTGATTTCAGTGCGCCAGGATTTAATCAAGTTCGGATAGTCTTGGAGCACCTTCGAGCCAAAGCTCGAGGCAAGACAACTGATACTGGCACCCGTGTCGATCAATGCAAACACGGTCTCGTCCAACACTTTAATTGGATGATAAGGTCTGATCTCATTCTCAGCAACCTCCGAGATGTTACAAGAGTTTAAGGTTTGACGGCAGATGCGCACTCTCTTGCGGAAATTTCGCCAACGACGGGTTGACCATTTTGTCGTGCACGGACGGGAAGTGACTACTTCGGAAGCAAATATTCGCTCTCGAGCCGACCGATATTCCTGCAGTCTAACATGATAAGGTTTTAGAGTGCGTACTTGAGGCTGCCGAGGTTCTTCCGGCAGTGACTGCGGTGGTCGCTTTAATATTGTCGTTGGTGAGGTCTCTGGAAGAGAGTGAACATCCGCAGTCGTAGTGGTCATGGCTGGTTGGTTAACGTCAAGTTTGTTGGGGTGAGCAGCTGACTGAGGAGCTACTGCGGGGTTTTCAAGTACCACTGAGGTGGTAAGGTACTCGGTCGTCCGTTTTCTGGTGTGGCATCATCTGGGTAGTCCGGAATACAGGTGTTTGACTCCGTGCCTTCTTCCCGATCTGGGTTGTTGCAATTTAGTGCCACTTCGGCAATTTCACGTCGCGGACCCGTCCTCGCATGTAGGTAAGGCCGTTCTTGGAGGTCTTCTTCAAGCCTCTCCAATCGGCTCACGACCCTCAGTAGTGCTTCCATGTTCTGCGGGTCCGAGTTTACAACATGGCAACGAAGTTCCGGCTTTAGATTCCGTTTCAACACCCGCAGCAGTTGAGTGGGAGACATAGGCTCTGACAACTGGTCATTCAACCTAAGGATATCGGCTCGATATTGATGAAAGGGCTCGTCCGGACGTTGCCATCTGGCATGGATCTTGTCCAGGACTCTCTCATCCATGTTGACCGTCGAGTATTCCATGCGGAGTACCTCCTTCAGCCGTGTCCAGCGTATTGATGGTGGGGCCGAATGAATCCGCCAGTACGTCTCGAGTGCTGCTCCCCTGAACAGCATCGGTAAATATCCTGCCAGCACCGTGTAGTCGCCGGCCAACATCTCTTCGACTAAGGACTCCACGCGACCAATGAAGACTTCCACGTTCAGGGCGTTGGGCTCCCCGCTAAAATGAAGGTTCCAACCCTGTACAATGCTGGGGATATGCTTCGGTTTCAGCATATAGGGTTGTTCCTGCGGAGCCACTGAACCTAGAGTCGGTGGTGGTGCTTGGTTGAGTCGTGGCGGAAGATCCCAGGCGTTCCAAGGCTGGTATCGAGATGGTGGATCCGGATCCTCAGACGGATCGTAATTGGTTGGCTGGTTTATGGCTGGTTCCTGAAGACGTCGTGCCGATCTGAACCGTTGTAGTGTTGACTCGGTTTGTTTACAGCGCCGTATGAAGGCGTATATACGTTCCACTTCAGTGTAACACTCACCACAGATGTGGTCTGGTGAGCCATCTTCCAATGTGATGTTGATGTTGAGGGACTCCTTCAGGAAGTCGATAATAAAAATCCTCCTCGCTTCATCGACGAAACTATCACAGAGTGGATGCATGTCTTCGCCAAGTCGTAGGCAGAGTCGGCATGCACTTGTACAGTCCATTGTGCTCCTACCTAAAATTTATACCTAAGTTGCTGGAAAAGTGAAATAAAGGCAAAAATGACGCTATAAAGAAATAATTAAACATTAACAAGACAAAACACAAAAGTGGCCGAAAGTGGCGAACTATAAAACATTCCTCACAAAAAAATGTATGCTAAAAGTTCCAAAAAAAGTTTTAAGTTAGCACAAAAAAAATATAACTGGTCTCTCCTTTCCGTTCTTCCTCCCAAGTATGGACACCAATGGCACAATCCTTCTATGGCGTTTCAGGGACACTCTCTTGTGGCAGCATGAAAATCAGGGTTCAGAAGTGATCCCTCATTAGCAAATTTCTCAAGTTACAACTTGTTAGCCCAGGGTGGGATTCTAATCCACAAGCAGCGCGTGTCTTGTCATGGATAGTCATGGATTAGCTAATCAGCCAATCACATGAAATCAAAATCCATGTAATTTAAGACACCTAGGCACCGCTGGTTTGGGGAAGGGATCAGAATCCTCCGCAAAATAGTTGTTGGGATAATAACTTCCGAACACAAAAAGGGACTCAAATATCATTTGGCCTTACTAGTTATACAATGGTGGTAAACCACCAAAGTATAATTCAAAAGCAGGACCAAACGATATTGAGGTCCGAAGACAACACAAGTTCGAAAGTTACTATTTGCTAGTGGGGACACCTAGAGACGATGGACTGTCTCGTGCTCACGACTGATGATACAGCCGGGCTTTTCGGGCCCCACGTTGGGCGCCATTTGTAGTGAATAATGTGTTTTCATAAAGTCCGTGAAGGACTGCAGCGATGTTCTGCTGCCTCGGCAGAGGAAGGTGTTGGTTCCTGCCGAGAATGCCCTCGTCCGGAGACGCGTGAATGCGCTGGCAGGCTAGCATTGCGGTGTCGTGGGGTGGGTTCGTTTCCCCGGCACGAGGACTCACTACAAAACATTTCGCATTCACGAATTGCTTGCAGAGATCACAAGAGGACGACCGAAGTCGCAGATTTGTAGATAACCTCCACGAAGGAATTATGACTTGTTACGAGAACAAGTGCAACCTGACAAGAAAGGCTAATTTGGGGTGACCTCGTCTTTACCCAAATACATTCAGGGCCCACAAATGAAAGAGGGGCAACCGGGTGGTGGTGGAGCCCCTTCATGCCCACCCAACCGGAATAAATCCAATGTTAAATTGTTGAAGTGGCCAGGTATTCCTCTTCTGAGTGGAAAACTCATACAACTTGAATTATATGAACTTTCCCATCAGAAGGGGAGTACCCCGGTGACCAATTTATGTCATAGAATTATACAATTGAATTGCATAACTCTATGCCATAAAAAGGCACTTGGCTTGGGCCACTCAACCCATAAAGTCACCTGAAACAGAAAGATTATATGGGATTATTAATGCCCGATGGCTGGCTCATTTGTAACGTGAAGAGCCTACCATCGTACCGGGTCCTATACCCGGTCAGATAGAACGAAATGAAAAGACCGGCGTTCTAATCTAATAATCCATTATTATTGTCTCATTCTTTCCATGCAAACTCAACAAACATGGTTCTCTCATTATTGCAACCCAATTCCAGTTAAATTTTAAAGCAATAAAACACAATATATATAAAAAATTTAAAAGCAATAGAAAACAATGTATATAAAAAATTTGAAAGCAATAGGAAGCAATGTATATAAAAGAAATTAAAAGGCAATGAAAAGCAATGAATATAAACAATTGAAAGGCAATGAAAAGCAATGTATATAAAAAATTTAAAAACAATAGGAAGCAATGTATATAAAAGAAATTAAAAGGCAATGAAAAGCAATGTATTTCAAAAAAAACGAAAATTTAATAATTATTGATGTAATTCCAAAAAAAAACGAAAATTTAATAATTATTGAGGTATTTCCAAAAAAACGAAAATTTATTAATTATTGAGGTATTTCCAAAAAAACGAAAATTTAATAATAATTTTTTTTTTTAATTAGACCGGTAAACCACACAAAAAAAAAATCTAACGCAAAAAATTTTAAATTGATATCGGAAGTGCTTGATTTAGAAAAAAGAATTTAAACTCTAATATAAAAATGGATAAAAACAGATGTGAAAAAAAACGTAGACGTAAAATAAATGTAATCAAAATTATATACATATATATATATATATATATATATATATATAACAAAATTAAGGGCACTCACCCGCATGGTCCTTCGAGCGCTCGGCGACGATGCCGATGTCCCTGAAATGTAAATACAACTTTTTTTTCGGTAAATGCTCAAACGCGCACGTGGTAATGAAGTTCTTACAAATTAAAACGTTTTTCATATCGATATTTAACGCGGTCAGCGTAGCACTCCAGCATCCTCCTTTTTCCTTACGATTTCTTCACAATAGAATGAACAAAAGTTGAATAGTGATGTGTTTTACTTTTGTTATTATTGTTGTTGGGTTTATCCTTTTAGTATTGAATTCGAATCAAATTCAAAATCTGTCGCACAAATATCACAGCTTTCTTATAGCATTCTATTATAAGACTTAGTTGAATTTTATTCGCTGATTGATGATTTGTTTTAATTATTTATACATTTACTTTGTACTGAAGGCGTATTATATCTTTATCTTATTAATGGGTTCTTATTATCTTCTTTCCAACATTAACTCGCGATATTATTCCTAAGCGCACAAATGGAGATTTTATGTATTTTCATTTTTTGTTGTTATGAAAATAGCAGCGATAACCGTTCTCTCGCTCGTTCACACACACTTGTCTAGGACTAGCCAACATTCTTATGACACTTAAAAATATTTTGAACTCGCTATCAGCGCTAGAAATCAGATTTCTAATTAATTTCCTGAGACAATTTTCATTTCTTCACTAAATAATGTCCATTTGTGTTAAACACACCACGCAAGTCTCCTTGCCCCGGCACACTCCTCGAACACTTAACTACTCGCATCGGCACCATAATAGCGGACGTGTCCGTTACTATTTTTCTCTTCCGCCTAGTGTGTACCGCACGTACGTAACGGTTGAGGTATTCTAATGTCGGACCATACGAAGAACAGGAACATTATTTTTCACGGCGAGACTCAACACACTCGTTAAAGATTATTAGCAAAAGCCTTTTAATGATAAATGTGAATAAACTTTCGAAACAAACTAGAACGGAAAGTCTTCTCAACCGCAGTCCAACAAAACGCGACAATAGAATTCAAATCCCGCGGACACCACGCTCAAAAGCAGTCTCCTTGTTTCGTACCGCCCTGCCTGCCGGTGCACTTTCGACTCCCCCAATCTCCGACGGGCTCTTTTCTTTTCCGCAATTCTAAATCTTCCACTGTACGGCTCTTGCGGAACTCGTACACTCAAGCAACTACGACACTTTATGGGCAAGTCGAACAATACGAACACCTTCAGAAAGGGGGAAATCACACGATTGAAGGTTTTTGTTGCTATCAAATGTACTTTTTCCTTATCATTTGTAGTTTATGACGGCGGTATTTGCAATTTCCATTTTCACTGTCTTTTGTAGGTTCAATTAAGTTATCAATTGAAAGCAATTTTTCGTTTATGATGATTAGGCGTAATTAGGTGGGAAAAATCGGAAGAATTAGGCAGGCTCACGTTAATTACCGGCAAACAAAACAATTTTTAATTAATGTTATGGTTGGAATGGGTAAAATTTGACAAATTTTAAGGGGTTTAAATGATACAATGATTTTATCGTTCATATAATTAAAGGGGTTAGCCGTTTCGTTCTAAGCATTTGTATACCGCGTTACACCGCAATTCGTTGAATTATCTTCAAAAGATATGGTAATAAGATACTACACATTAGAAATTTTAAACATTTTTAGAATTTTGTTTCCCGGGGGTTAAATACAAAAGAAATTTTCTTGACTCATTTCTCATGTGAAAAAAAAAGAAAAGGAGCGAGTGTTGCGATGGGGAAGGTGACTGAATGGTTACTCCTTGTTAAATTGGGTTTGTGCTGTGTGCCTGTGGCAGCGCTGGCTTTTAGAGCCATAGCTCCTCGGTTACTACAACTATTTTCCTTGGGGTAACACGCAGTCCCTATTCCTAGGGATAAGCCAGCTTCAATCGACCTTCTGGAAGCCAGCATTACTGGTGTCATTCGTAAGATATCGGTCCTATGCTGAAACACGTCGTCCAAAATTGAAACCTCAGAATGTACCATGTGGTCGTGGTCAACATTTAAACAAGATAAGTTTTGGAAAGAAAATATCGTAGATTGTTCTTTTGACTAAAATTATACTAAGTGCTATAAAATTAAAAACCAAACCTCATAGTAATCACCCTATATATATATATATATATATATATATATATATATATATATATATATATATATATATGCAAATATATATGTATATATATATATATATATATACATATATATGTATTTTATATTTGCATATATAAACGAGTTTATATATACGAGGATATACTATATATATATATATATATATATATATATATATATATATATATATATATATATATATATATATCTATATCTATATATATAGATAAATATATATATACATATATATATATATATATATATATATATATATATAGATATATATATATATATATATATATATATATATATATATATATATATATATATATATGTATATATGTACATATATACGTATATATATGTATATATGTACATATATACGTATATATATATATATATATATATATATATATATATATATATATATATACGTATATATGTACATATATACATATATATACGTATATATGTACATATATACATATATATATATATATATATATATATATATATATATATATATATATATATATATATATGTATACGTATATATGTACATATATACATATATATATATATATATATATATATATATATATATATATATATATATATATATATCTAGATTGAGTTGAGTTTGAATTTAAACTGCGCGCGTCGAAGGATTTGGAGAATTATTTATTTTTAGGTTGAAAGTACTGTCAGGGACATCTGTATCAAATTTACATGTCAAAATATTCATTAGTGTTGGAGATACGCGTCGTTTCCGGGGTGGCCTTCAGTTCCGTCTTCGCTACGGCTTGAATCTCCTCCATCGTATCAAAACGGTGACCCTGGAGCGGTTTTTTCAGTTTGCTGAACAGCCAGATCAGGTGAATACGGTGGTTGCGGAACGATATGGGTTGAGTTTTTGGCAAAATGATCCCTAATTACGAGTGCAGTATGGGATGGTGCATGATCGTGGTGTAAAAACCAAGAATTGTCTTTCCACAATTCTGGCCTTTTAAGGCAGATAGCGTTACGCAAACGACGCATAAAGTTCAAATAATATTCCTTGTTGACTGTTTGGCCCGGCGGAAGGAATTCATAATGCACAACACCACGATAATCGAAGAAGATGTAGTGAAAAGGTATTTCAGAAGGTCCGTAAAGGACTGCAGCGATGGTCTGCTGCCTCGGCAGAAGAAGATGTAAGTATCCACCGAGAATGCCCTTGTCTGGGGACGCGTGAATGCACCGGCAGGCTAGCATTGCGGTGTGGTGGGGTGGGTTCATTCCCCTAGCACAAGGACCCACTACAAAAGAATTTCGCATTCACGAATTTCTGGGGTCAAAAAGAAAGGTGACCGAAGTGGCAAAAATTGTAGGCAAACATACTGAGAGAAAAAGACTTGTTCAGAGAACAAGTGAATGGGCGGAATTAGGGTAACTTTGTCTTTACCCGAAGAGGCTCATGGCCCACAAATGAGAGAGGGGCAACCGGGTGGTGATGGAGCCCCCGCGCACCCACCCAACCGGATCAAAATCCATAATTGTTGTAGTGGCCAGGTATTCCTCTTCTGAGTAGGAAACTCATACAACTTAACTTGCATGAGCCTTCTCATCAGAGGAGAAGTACCCCGGTGACCAATTTATGCCATAGAATTATGCAATTCGATTACATAACCCTATGTCATAAAGAGGCACCTTGCTCGGGCCACTTAACCCGCGAAGTCACCTGAAACAAGGAGGGTTAGTGTGTACCCGGCGGCTGGCTCATGTTTGGTGGTGAGAGCCTGCCACCGTACCGGGTCCTCTACCCGGTCAAAAGAACAAAAATCGAAAGACCGCTGTTATACGTTTAATACTTTATTTTATTCATGTTTTAAAAATATACATTAATCAATTAAAAAAAAAATACTAATAATTTCTCTTTCTGCAAATTCTTTGCCGTCAAAAATGCAAATAAAATAAATCTAAATTATAAAATATTTGTATTTATCTAGTCTTTTGGTTTCCATAAACAAACTTGTTTAATTATTTTGTTTTCTAATTTGTCAATTGTCAGTTTCTGTCCTGTCTCTGTTCTTTTTTGGGTATTGTAAAATCATTTTACAATACCCAACTAAAATCGCGTACTATCTGTCCGTCTGCCCGTCCGTCCGTCCATCCGTCCGTCCATCCGTCCGTCTGTCCGTCCGTCCGTCCGTCCGTGTGTCACACCACTTTTTCTCGCAAACTACATAAGCTAGAAACATAAGATTTTGTGAGTAGGTGTGAAGTGACGCCCTCTTCAAATTTTCAATACGAAAAAAAATTTATAAGGTCTTTAAGGGGGGTCTCCCCATATAGGGGAGTTGCCCCTGAAAAAAAGTTTTCATCGCATGTAGGCAATATGGGTGTCAAATGAAAGGTCTTGATGAGAACTTTTCAAAACAGGTCTTAAAATGACAAATTTTGCTTTGAGGGGCGCAGGGGAAGGGGAAATGTACGAAAATTTGGTGTCCCTTTGACCTTTGACCCGAAAAATCTGAAAAAATCATGAATGTAGGCCTTTATGCGTACAACAACAGCAACAAATACATGAGAAGTCGAAATTCACTCAACTTTGTTAGTAATAGTATGATTTATCGATTTTATGTTTTCTTGAATAAAATCTTAACGGTGCCCTTAAATTTAATGAAATTCAGTACACAGATGACTATTTATAAGATTGATCTGTCGTCAAAGTCTCATAAAGATCGAATGGTATTTAGTGAAGTTATAGCGATTTGAATTTTCCTGTATTACTATGTAACAATATGCGCTGTATTACTATGGAAACATATGGCTATGGCACAATATGCGCTTTTTACCGACTCAGATACTACAGCTTTGCTAGAATTTGCATCAAAATTTCAGAAATGAAAGGTATCATGAATTTGTTTGAGAATTGGCTCAGCTAGCGGTATTAGTAATCGTAAAGCAAAATAGTGGCTGTTTTAAATGCGAAGATTGAATAATTTTGTTGTATTTTGCCCCTACTTCAACGTTTAAGGCCCATGCTTTTAACACTTGATTCAATTTAATGAATGCCTGAAGATGAGTACCTACAATTAATACTCATAGGTGAAGCAAATCGAGGAGGCAAGAGAGAGCTCCTAGCAAATGGGCTTTGTAGCCATTCTAGGATTCGAAAAAATAGGCCATGAATCGATGGTTACAGTACAGGGGAGTGGCCGCTGAACAAAAACTTTCATCAAAGGTCGCCGATATGAATATCAAATGAAAGTTCTTTGTAAGAGCTTTTCAAAACAGTACTTAAACTGACAATGTTTCTTTCACAAGGGCAACAAATACCTTAGAAGTGGAAATTCGATCAACTTTGTTAATAATAGTACATTTTATAAATTTTGCTTTTTTGTCTATAAAATCAAGATGGGACCCTTAAATTTCCCCAAATCTATAATTGAAGTTTTCTGAACAATAAACAGCTAAGTTACAGCCGATTGAATATCTAATAATTACAACAACATTAACACGTGATACTAGGGAGATACACGCTTGCAACGGACCTAGACACTACAAATATGTAGGAATTTTGATAAAATTTTAAGAAATGGTTGGTAATATTCATGTGTTATCATGACTAATCAAGCGACGGGGTCAAAACACTTGAAACAAAATAGTGGCGAGTTTAAAATCATAATAATCATAATGATTTTTCGAACTCAATTTATGGAATCTGTATATTAGTCAAGTTTTGATATGCAGGATATATTGTTTGATTTACTAAATGTTTTACAATACCCTTCTGGCAGGAGCATCCTCCTGCTACTTCAACTTGTTTGTCTATAAAATCAAGATGGGCCCCTTAAATTTCCCAAAATCTATAATTTAAGTTTTCTGAACAATAAACAGCTAAGTTACAGCCGATTGAATATCTAACAATTACAACAACATTAACACGTGATACTAGGGAGATACACGCTTGCAACGGACCTAGACACTACAAATATGTAGGAATTTTGATAAAATTTTTAAAAATGGTTGGTAATATTCATGTGTTATCATGACTAATCAAGCGACGGGGTCAAAACACTTGAAACAGAATAGTGGCGAGTTTAAAATCATAATAATCATAATGATTTTTCGAACTCAATTTATGGAATCTGTATAGTAGTCAAGTTTTGATAGGCAGGATATATTGTTTGATTTACTAATTGTTTTACAATACCCTGTTGGCAGGAGCATCCTCCTGCCACTTCAACTTGTTTTATGTTTAAGACTGGCAATTTCCATTTCTTTAGCCCGAACCACTGAATAGTCAATTTATTATGACCATCCCACGGCTGCCACCAAATTTTGTTAATGAAAAACATCAATATCAACCAGCTTATCAATCAGCTTTTTCACATATAAATCTCAATAATTATTTAAGATTTGTGCGCACGAGCTTACTTTCAGGATAACATAGATTAGACTCAACGTTGGTTGCATAGTAATTTGGATATTTAAAACTTCAGACTGTTGACGATGCAGTCTCAAGTCGTTTACTTTGTTTGGTGGGAAAATTTTCGTTCCCATGAAAATTTTGCTAGATTCATCAAAACTCGCAAGTTCATACAGCCGGTTAGATAGAACGAAATGAAAAGACCGGCGTTCTAATCTAATAATCCATTATTATTGTCTCATTCTTTCCATGCAAACTCAACAAACATGGTTCTCTCATTATTGCAACCCAATTCCAGTTAAATTTTAAAGCAATAAAACACAATATATATAAAAAATTTAAAAGCAATAGAAAACAATGTATATAAAAAATTTGAAAGCAATAGGAAGCAATGTGTATAAAAGAAATTAAAAGGCAATGAAAAGCAATGAATATAAACAATTGAAAGGCAATGAAAAGCAATGTATTTAAAAAATTTAAAAACAATAGGAAGCAATGTATATAAAAGAAATTAAAAGGCAATGAAAAGCAATGTATTTCAAAAAAAACGAAAATTTAATAATTATTGATGTAATTCCAAAAAAAAACGAAAATTTAATAATTATTGAGGTATTTCCAAAAAAACGAAAATTTAATAATTATTGAGGTATTTCCACAAAAACGAAAATTTAATAATAATTTTTTTTTTAATTAGACCGGTAAACCACACAAAAAAAAAAATCTAACGCAAAAAATTTTAAATTGATATCGGAAGTGCTTGATTTAGAAAAAAGAATTTAAACTCTAATATAAAAATGGATAAAAACAGATGTGAAAAAAAACGTAGACGTAAAATAAATGTAATCAAAATTATATACATATATATATATATATATATATATATAACAAAATTAAGGGCACTCACCCGCATGGTCCTTCGAGCGCTCGGCGACGATGCCGATGTCCCTGAAATGTAAATACAACTTTTTTTTCGGTAAATGCTCAAACGCGCACGTGGTAATGAAGTTCTTACAAATTAAAACGTTTTTCATATCGATATTTAACGCGGTCAGCGTAGCACTCCAGCATCCTCCTTTTTCCTTACGATTTCTTCACAATAGAATGAACAAAAGTTGAATAGTGATGTGTTTTACTTTTGTTATTATTGTTGTTGGGTTTATCCTTTTAGTATTGAATTCGAATCAAATTCAAAATCTGTCGCACGAATATCACAGCTTTCTTATAGCATTCTATTATAAGACTTAGTTGAATTTTATTCGCTGATTGATGATTTGTTTTAATTATTTATACATTTACTTTGTACTGAAGGCGTATTATATCTTTATCTTATTAATGGGTTCTTATTATCTTCTTTCCAACATTAACTCGCGATATTATTCCTAAGCGCACAAATGGAGATTTTATGTATTTTCATTTTTTGTTGTTATGAAAATAGCAGCGATAACCGTTCTCTCGCTCGTTCACACACACTTGTCTAGGACTAGCCAACATTCTTATGACACTTAAAAATATTTTGAACTCGCTATCAGCGCTAGAAATCAGATTTCTAATTAATTCCCTGAGACAATTTTCATTTCTTCACTAAATAATGTCCATTTGTGTTAAACACACCACGCAAGTCTCCTTGCCCCGGCACACTCCTCGAACACTTAACTACTCGCATCGGCACCATAATAGCGGACGTGTCCGTTACTATTTTTCTCTTCCGCCTAGTGTGTACCGCACGTACGTAACGGTTGAGGTATTCTAATGTCGGACCATACGAAGAACAGGAACATTATTTTTCACGGCGAGACTCAACACACTCGTTAAAGATTATTAGCAAAAGCCTTTTAATGATAAATGTGAATAAACTTTCGAAACAAACTAGAACGGAAAGTCTTCTCAACCGCAGTCCAACAAAACGCGACAATAGAATTCAAATCCCGCGGACACCACGCTCAAAAGCAGTCTCCTTGTTTCGTACCGCCCTGCCTGCCGGTGCACTTTCGACTCCCCCAATCTCCGACGGGCTCTTTTCTTTTCCGCAATTCTAAATCTTCCACTGTACGGCTCTTGCGGAACTCGTACACTCAAGCAACTACGACACTTTATGGGCAAGTCGAACAATACGAACACCTTCAGAAAGGGGGAAATCACACGATTGAAGGTTTTTGTTGCTATCAAATGTACTTTTTCCTTATCATTTGTAGTTTATGACGGCGGTATTTGCAATTTCCATTTTCACTGTCTTTTGTAGGTTCAATTAAGTTATCAATTGAAAGCAATTTTTCGTTTATGATGATTAGGCGTAATTAGGTGGGAAAAATCGGAAGAATTAGGCAGGCTCACGTTAATTACCGGCAAACAAAACAATTTTTAATTAATGTTATGGTTGGAATGGGTAAAATTTGACAAATTTTAAGGGGTTTAAATGATACAATGATTTTATCGTTCATATAATTAAAGGGGTTAGCCGTTTCGTTCTAAGCATTTGTATACCGCGTTACACCGCAATTCGTTGAATTATCTTCAAAAGATATGGTAATAAGATACTACACATTAGAAATTTTAAACATTTTTAGAATTTTGTTTCCCGGGGGTTAAATACAAAAGAAATTTTCTTGACTCATTTCTCATGTGAAAAAAAAAAGAAAAGGAGCGAGTGTTGCGATGGGGAAGGTGACTGAATGGTTACTCCTTGTTAAATTGGGTTTGTGCTGTGTGCCTGTGGCAGCGCTGGCTTTTAGAGCCATAGCTCCTCGGTTACTACAACTATTTTCCTTGGGGTAACACGCAGTCAGTATTCCTAGGGATAAGCCAGCTTCAATCGACCTTCTGGAAGCCAGCATTACTGGTGTCATTCGTAAGATATCGGTCCTATGCTGAAACGCGTCGTCCAAAATTGAAACCTCAGAATGTACCGTGTGGTCGTGGTCAACATTTAAACAGGATAAGTTTTGGAAAGAAAATGTCGTAGATTGTTCTTTTGACTAAAATTATACTTTGTGCTATAAAATTAAAAACCAAACCTCATAGTAATCACCCTATATATATATATATATATATATATATATATATATATATATATATATATATGCAAATATATATGTAAATATATATATATATATATATATATATATATATATATATATATATATACATATATATGTATTTTATATTTGCATATATAAACGAGTTTATATATACGAGGATATACATATATATATATATATATATATATATATATATATATATATATATATATATATATATATATATATATATATATATATATGTATATATATATATATCTATATCTATATATATATATCTATATCTATATATATAGATAAATATATATATATATATATATATATATATATATATATATATATACGTATATATGTACATATATACATATATATATATATATATATATATATATATATATATATATATATATATATATATACATCTAGATTGAGTTGAGTTTGAATTTAAACTGCGCGCGTCGAAGGATTTGGAGAATTATTTATTTTTAGGTTAAAAGTACTGTCAGGGACATCTGTATCAAATTTACATGTCAAAATATTCATTAGTGTTGGAGATACGCGTCGTTTCCGGGGTGGCCTTCAGTTCCGTCTTCGCTACGGCTTGAATCTCCTCCATCGTATCAAAACGGTGACCCTGGAGCGGTTTTTTCAGTTTGCTGAACAGCCAGATCAGGTGAATACGGTGGTTGCGGAACGATATGGGTTGAGTTTTTGGCAAAATGATCCCTAATTACGAGTGCAGTATGGGATGGTGCATGATCGTGGTGTAAAAACCAAGAATTGTCTTTCCACAATTCTGGCCTTTTAAGGCAGATAGCGTTACGCAAACGACACATAAAGTTCAAATAATATTCCTTGTTGACTGTTTGGCCCGGCAGAAGGAATTCATAATGCACAACACCACGATAATCGAAGAAGATGTAGTGAAAAGGTATTTCAGAAAGTCCGTAGAGGACTGCAGCGATGGTCTGCTGCCTCGGCAGAAGAAGATGTAAGTATCCACCGAGAATGCCCTTGTCTGGGGACGCGTGAATGCACCGGCAGGCTAGCATTGCGGTGTGGTGGGATGGGTTCATTCCCCTGGCACAAGGACCCACTACAAAAGAATTTCGCATTCACGAATTTCTGGGGTCAAAAAGAAAGGTGACCGAAGTGGCAAAAATTGTAGGCAAACATACCGAGAGAAAAAGACTTGTTCAGAGAACAAGTGAATGGGCGGAATTAGGGTAACTTTGTCTTTACCCGAAGAGGCTCATGGCCCACAAATGAGAGAGGGGCAACCGGGTGGTGATGGAGCCCCCGCGCACCCACCCAACCGGATCAAAATCCATAATTGTTGTAGTGGCCAGGTATTCCTCTTCTGAGTAGGAAACTCATACAACTTAACTTGCATGAGCCTTCCCATCAGAGGAGAAGTACCCCGGTGACCAATTTATGCCATAGAATTATGCAATTCGATTACATAACCCTATGTCATAAAGAGGCACCTTGCTCGGGCCACTTAACCCGCGAAGTCACCTGAAACAAGGAGGGTTAGTGTGTACCCGGCGGCTGGCTCATGTTTGGTGGTGAGAGCCTGCCACCGTACCGGGTCCTCTACCCGGTCAAAAGAACAAAAATCGAAAGACCGCTGTTATACGTTTAATACTTCATTTTATTCATGTTTTAAAAATATACATTAATCAATTAAAAAAAAAAATACTAATAATTTCTCTTTCTGCAAATTCTTTGCCGTCAAAAATGCAAATAAAATAAATCTAAATTATAAAATATTTGTATTTATCTAGTCTTTTGGTTTCCATAAACAAACTTGTTTAATTATTTTGTTTTCTAATTTGTCAATTGTCAGTTTCTGTCCTGTCTCTGTTCTTTTTAGGGTATTGTAAAATCATTTTACAATACCCAACTAAAATCGCGTACTATCTGTCCGTCTGCCCGTCCGTCCGTCCATCCGTCCGTCTGTCCGTCCGTCCGTCCGTCCGTGTGTCACACCACTTTTTCTCGCAAACTACATAAGCTAGAAACATAAGATTTTGTAAGTAGGTCTGAAGTGACGCCCTCTTCAAATTTTCAATACGAAAAAAAATTTATAAGGTCTTTAAGGGGGGTCTCCCCATATAGGGGAGTTGCCCCTGAAAAAAAAGTTTTCATCGCATGTAGGCAATATGGGTGTCAAATGAAAGGTCTTGATGAGAACTTTTCAAAACAGGTCTTAAAATGACAAATTTTGCTTTGAGGGGCGCAGGGGAAGGGGAAATGTACGAAAATTTGGTGTCCCTTTGACCTTTGACCCGAAAAATCTGAAAAAAATCATGAATGTAGGCCTTTATGCGTACAACAACAGCAACAAATACATGAGAAGTCGAAATTCACTCAACTTTGTTAGTAATAGTATGATTTATCGATTTTATGTTTTCTTGAATAAAATCTTAACGGTGCCCTTAAATTTAATGAAATTCAGTACACAGATGACTATTTATAAGATTGATCTGTCGTCAAAGTCTCATAAAGATCGAATGGTATTTAGTGAAGTTATAGCGATTTGAATTTTCCTGTATTACTATGTAACAATATGCGCTGTATTACTATGGAAACATATGGCTATGGAACAATATGCGCTTTTTACCGACTCAGATACTACAGCTTTGCTAGAATTTGCATCAAAATTTCAGAAATGAAAGGTATCATGAATTTGTTTAAGAATTGGCTCAGCTAGCGGTATTAGTAATCGTAAAGCAAAATAGTGGCTGTTTTAAATGCGAAGATTGAATAATTTTGTTGTATTTTGCCCCTACTTCAACGTTTAAGGCCCATGCTTTTAACACTTGATTCAATTTAATGAATGCCTGAAGATGAGTACCTACAATTAATACTCATAGGTGAAGCAAATCGAGGAGGCAAGAGAGAGCTCCTAGCAAATGGGCTTTGTAGCCATTCTAGGATTCGAAAAAATAGGCCATGAATCGATGGTTACAGTACAGGGGAGTGGCCGCTGAACAAAAACTTTCATCAAAGGTCGCCGATATGAATATCAAATGAAAGTTCTTTGTAAGAGCTTTTCAAAACAGTACTTAAACTGACAATGTTTCTTTCACAAGGGCAACAAATACCTTAGAAGTGGAAATTCGATCAACTTTGTTAATAATAGTACATTTTATAAATTTTGCTTTTTTGTCTATAAAATCAAGATGGGACCCTTAAATTTCCCAAAATCTATAATTTAAGTTTTCTGAACAATAAACAGCTAAGTTACAGCCGATTGAATATCTAACAATTACAACAACATTAACACGTGATACTAAGGAGATACACGCTTGCAACGGACCTAGACACTACAAATATGTAGGAATTTTGATAAAATTTTTAGAAATGGTTGGTAATATTCATGTGTTATCATGACTAATCAAGCGACGGGGTCAAAACACTTGAAACAAAATAGTGGCGAGTTTAAAATCATAATAATCATAATAATTTTTCGAACTCAATTTATGGAATCTGTATATTAGTCAAGTTTTGTTATGCAGGATATATTGTTTGATTTACTAATTGTTTTACAATACCCTTCTGGCAGGAGCATCCTCCTGCTACTTCAACTTGTTTGTCTATAAAATCAAGATGGGCCCCTTAAAGTTCCCAAAATTTATAATTTAAGTTTTCTCAACAATAAATAGCTAAGTTACAGCCGATTGAATATCTAACAATTACAACACATTAACACGTGATACTACGGAGATACACGCTTGCAACGGACCTAGACACTACAAATATGTAGGAATTTTGATAAAATTTTTAGAAATGGTTGGTAATATTCATGTGTTGTCATGACTAATCAAGCGACGGGGTCAAAACACTTGAAACAAAAAAGTGGTGAGTTTAAAATCATAATAATTATAATAATTTTTCGAACTCAATTTATGGAATCTGCATAGTAGTCAAGTTTTGATATGCAGGATATATTTTTCGATTTACTAATTGTTTTACAATTCCCTTCTGGCAGGAGCATCCTCCTGCCACTTCAACTTGTTTTATGTTTAAGACTGGCAATTTTCATTTCTTTAGCCTGAACCACTGAATAGTCAATTTATTATGACAATCTCACGGCTGCCACCAAATTTTGTTAATGAAAAACATCAATATCAAACAGCTTATCAAACAGCTTTTTCACATATAAGTCTCAATAATTATTTAAAATTTGTGAGCACGAGCTTACTTTCAGGGTAACATAGATTAGACTCAACGTTGGTTGCATAGTAATTTGGATATTTAAAACTTCAGACTGTTGGCGATGCAGTCTCAAGTCGTTTACTTTGTTTGGTGGGAAAATTTTCGTTCTCATGAAAATTTTGCTAGATTCATCAAAACTCGCAAGTTCATACAGACGCTGACTAAGGTAACCACTTAGTCAGCGTCTGTATGAACTTGCGAGTTTTGATGAATCTAGCAAAATTTTCATGGGAACGAAAATTTTCCCACCAAACAAAGTAAACGACTTGAGACTGCATCGTCAACAGTCTGAAGTTTTAAATATCCAAATTACTATGCAACCAACGTTGAGTCTAATCTATGTTATCATGAAAGTAAGCTCGTGCGCACAAATCTTAAATAATTATTGAGATTTATATGTGAAAAAGCTGATTGATAAGCTGGTTGATATTGATGTTTTTCATTAACAAAATTTGGTGGCAGCCGTGGGATGGTCATAATAAATTGACTATTCAGTGGTTTGGGCTAAAGAAATGGAAATTGCCAGTCTTAAACATAAAACAAGTTGAAGTGGCAGGAGGATGCTCCTGCCAGAAGGGTATTGTAAAACAATTAGTAAATCAAACAATATATCCTGCCTATCAAAACTTTACTAATATACAGATTCCATAAATTGAGTTCGAAAAATCATTATGATTATTATGATTTTAAACTCGCTACTATTCTGTTTCAAGTGTTTTGACCCCGTCGCTTGATTAGTCATGATAACACATGAATATTACCAACCATTTCTAAAAATTTTATCAAAATTCCTACATATTTGTAGTGTCTAGGTCCGTTGCAAGCGTGTATCTCCCTAGTATCACGTGTTAATGTTGTTGTAATTGTTAGATATTCAATCGGCTGTAACTTAGCTGTTTATTGTTCAGAAAACTTAAATTATAGATTTTGGGAAATTTAAGGGGCCCATCTTGATTTTATAGACAAACAAGTTGAAGTAGCAGGAGGATGCTCCTGCCAGAAGGGTATTGTAAAACATTTAGTAAATCAAACAATATATCCTGCATATCAAAACTTGACTAATATACAGATTCCATAAATTGAGTTCGAAAAATCGTTATGATTATTATGATTTTAAACTCGCCACTATTTTGTTTCAAGTGTTTTGACCCCGTCGCTTGATTAGTCATGATAACACATGAATATTACCAACCATTTCTTAAAATTTTATCAAAATTCCTACATATTTGTAGTGTCTAGGTCCGTTGCAAGCGTGTATCTCCCTAGTATCACGTGTTAATGTTGTTGTAATTATTAGATATTCAATCGGCTGTAACTTAGCTGTTTATTGTTCAGAAAACTTCAATTATAGATTTGGGGAAATTTAAGGGTCCCATCTTGATTTTATAGACAAAAAAGCAAAATTTATAAGATGTACTATTATTAACAAAGTTGATCGAATTTCCACTTCTAAGGTATTTGTTGCCCTTGTGAAGGAAACATTGTCAGTTAAAGTACTGTTTTGAAAAGCTCTTACAAAGAACTTTCATTTGATATTCATATCGGCTACCTTTGGTGAAATTTTTTGTTCAGCGGCGACTCCCCTGTACTGTAATCATCGATTCATGGCCTATTTTTTCGAATCCTAGAATGGCTACAAAGCCCATTTGCTAGGAGCTCTCTCTTGCCTCCTCGATTTGTTTCACCTATGAGTATTAATTGTAGGTACTCATCTGCAGGCATTCATTAAATTGAATAAAGTGTTAAAAGCATGGGCCTTAAACGTTGAAGTAGGGGCAAAATACAACAAAATTATTCAACCTTCGCATTTAAAACAGCCACTATTTTGCTTTACGATTACTAATACCGATAGCTGAGCCAATTCTCAAACAAATTCATGATACTTTTCATTTCTGAAATTTTGATGCAAATCCCAGCAAAGCTGTAGTATCTGAGGCGGTAAAAAGCGCATATTGTTCCAGAGCCATATGTTTCCATAGTAATACAGCGCATATTGTTCCATTGTAATACAGGAAAATTCAAATCGCTTTAACTTCATTAACTACCATTCGATCTTTATGAAACTTTGACGACAGATCAATCTTATAAATAGTCGTCTGTGTACTGAATTTCATTAAATTTAAGGGCACCGTTAAGATTTTATTCAAGAAAACATAAAATCGATAAATCATACTATTACTAACAAAGTTGAGTGAATTTCGACTTCTCATGTATTTGTTGCTGTTGTTGTACGCATAAAGGCCTACATTCATGATTTTTTTCAGATTTTTCGGGTCAAAGGTCAAAGGGACACCAAATTTTCGTACATTTCCCCTTCCCCTGCGCCCCTCAAAGCAAAATTTGTCATTTTTAGACCTGTTTTGAAAAGTTCTCATCAAGACCTCTCATTTGATACCCATATTGCCTACATGCAATGAAAACTTTTTTTTCAGGGGCAACTCCCCTATATGGGGAGACCCCCCTTAAAGACCTTATAAATTTTTTTTCGTATTGTAAATTTGAAGAGGGCGTCACTTCACACCTACTTACAAAATCTTACGTTTCTAGCTTATGTAGTTTGCGAGAAAAAGTGGTGTGACACACGGACGGACGGACGGACGGACAGACAGGACGCGATTTTAGTTGGGTATTGTAAAATGATTTTACAATACCCTAAAAAAAATGGTATCAAACATTTATATAAGGTGAAAGTTAAAACTGACTACCTCGACTTTGAAAAGTGAAAAATCTTGCTAAGCTTCTGATTTTACTTTATAAACAAGTTGAGTAAGCAGGAGAGTGCTCCTACCAGAAGGTCTTTGTAAACATCCTAGGGTTAGAAGCAAGTTTTCTAATCTTACGTTTCTTGCTTATGTAGTTTGCGAGAAAAAGTGGTGTGACACACGGACGGACGGACGGGCAGACGGACAGATAGTACGCGATTTTAGTTGGGCATTGTAAAATGATTTTACAATACCCTAAAAAGAACAGAGACAGGACAGAAACTGACAATTGACAAATTAGAAAACAAAATAATTAAACAAGTTTGTTTATGGAAACCAAAAGACTAGATAAATACAAATATTTTATAATTTAGATTTATTTCATTTGCATTTTTGACGGCAAAGAATTTGCAGAAAGAGAAGATATTAGTATTTTTTTTTTTGATTGATCAATGTATTTTTTTTTTAAAACATGAATAAAATGAAGTGTTAAACGTATAACAGCAGTCTTTCCATTTTTTTCCTTTGACCGGGTAGAGGACCCGGTACGGTGGCAGGCTCTCACCACCAAACATGAGCCAGCCGCCGGGTACACACTAACCCTCCTTGTTTCAGGTGACTTCGCGGGTTGAGTGGCCCGAGCAAGGTGCCTCTTTATGACATAGTGTTATGTAATCGAATTGCATAATTCTATGGCATAAATTGGTCACCGGGGTACTTCTCCTCTGATGGGAAGGCTCATGCAAGTTAAGTTGTATGAGTTTTCCACTCAGAAGAGGAATACCTGGCCACTACAACGATTATGGATTTTGATCCGGTTGGGTGGGTGCGCGGGGGCTCCATCACCACCCGGTTGCCCCTCTCTCATTTGTGGGCCATGAGCCTCTTCGTGTAAAGACAAAGCTACCCTAATTCCGCCCATTCACTTGTTCTCTGAACAAGTCTTTTTCTCGTATGTTTGCCTACAATTTTTGCCACTTCGGTCACCTTTCTTTTTGACCCCAGAAATTCGTGAATGCGAAATTCTTTTGTAGTGGGTCCTTGTGCTAGGGGAATGAACCCACCCCACCACACCGCAATGCTAGCCTGCCGGTGCATTCACGCGTCCCCAGACAAGGGCATTCTCGGTGGATACTTACATCTTCTTCTGCCGAGGCAGCAGACCATCGCTGCAGTCCTTTACGGACTTTCTGAAATACCTTTTCACTACATCTTCTTCGATTATCGTGGTGTTGTGCATTATGAATTCCTTCCGCCGGGCCAAACAGTCAACAAGGAATATTATTTGAACTTTATGTGTCGTTTGCGTAACGCTATCTGCCTTAAAAGGCCAGAATTGTGGAAAGACAATTCTTGGTTTTTACACCACGATCATGCACCATCCCATACTGCACTCGTAATTAGGGATCATTTTGCCAAAAACTCAACCCATATCGTTCCGCAACCACCGTATTCACCTGATCTGGCTGTTCAGCAAACTGAAAAAACCGCTCCAGGGTCACCGTTTTGATACGATGGAGGAGATTCAAGCCGTAGCGAAGACGGAACTGAAGGCCACCCCGGAAACGACGCGTATCTCAAACACTAATGAATATTTTGACATGTAAATTTGATACAGATGTCCCTGACAGTACTACCAACCTAAGCAAAAATAATTCTCCAAATCCTTCGACGCGCGCAGTTTAAATTCAAATGTTACCTTATTTTTTGGACACAGTAGTATATATATATATATATATATATATATATATATATATATATATATATATATATATATATATATATATATATATAAATATATATATATATATATATATATATCTATATATATATATATATATATATATATATATTTATATATATATATATATATATATATATATATATATATATATATATATATAAATATACATACATTAATACAAATAGATGTTTATATGAATGATCATATACATATATATAATGTTGAGCCGGGACTCTTTTGTCCCGACCTTTGATTTAATTATCCTTTTGAAAATCGTCGATACTTCTTCACTTCTTTATTTCGAATATCCGCTAGTTATGTTCAATTGAGCACTGAAGTTTTAATTTAAATAATTCCAAATAAGGCTTCTTTACTTTCTCAAAATTTCTATCCAAAAAATTCTAAACAATTTTGTAATTTAACGGTAAACATTAATTATGCACCAAACAACTTTATATTAATCGACACCTTTCTGTCGAGTTCTAGACCGACTCGCCTTCCTTCAACGACTGAGCCGGCCGAGCATTTCACCCACGTTCAATTACTAATGCAATTTGTTGACCAGACAAACGCACCAGAGAAAGAACGCTGAGTTTGCGTCTTTTCGCTGGCACGTTTGCCTTTGTCCATGAAATGTAATCCAATCTCTTCGATTACGGATCCATTTTATGGACAAATGCACTCGATGAATGTGCACGGTCAGCAATTTGGCTGGGAATAAAAATAGCAAACGGAATTTCAGTGTGTGGCAAAATTTAGTATTCATGAATATTGAATTGAGTTAAAATATTTGAATTGAATAAAATTATTGAATTTGGGTGAAATGCCAGCGAAAGGCAGATTCAATTGTTCTTAAAGGGAACAGCGAATGATTGATCAATCGATCGATGGATTGAGTTAAATTGATAGATCAACTGATAAATCAATCGAATTGATTACAAATGAGCTAATTACCACAGTGAATTAACCTTAAATAACTAAGCGTTGATGTTGCCGGATCAAGCTGTGTTGGGCGCTCAGGGGTGCCAAGAACTCAACATGTATAATGATAATAATATATATGTATTTATATATATATATATATATATATATATATATATATCATCAAATAGTTTTGAATCATTTGTGTAAGGCTGGATGAACAAAGAAGCTCAACGTGTGGGTACCGCATGAATTAACGCAAAAACATTTGATCGACCGAATTTCCATTTGCGAAATGCTAATAAAACGCAACGAAATCGAGCCATTTTTGAAGCGAATCATTATGGGCGATGAAAAATGGGTAGGATACGAGAATGTCTTTTGAAGAAGATCATAGTTCGAAAAAGATGAATCATTACAAACGACTTCAAAGCCAGGATTGACACCAAATAAGGTTATGCTGTGTGTATGGTGGGATTGGAAGAGAATTTTTATCATGAGGTGCTAGAACTCGGCTCTGTACTGTCAGCAATTAACCAGATTGCAACAAGTAATTCCAAATTGACTTGATCAATAGAATGGGCGATATCTTCCATCATGACAATGCCAGACCACACACATAATTGATGATCCGGAAAAAATTGACAGAGCTTGGCTGGGAAGTTTTGATGAATCCACCGTATAGTCCAGACCCTGCACCATCAGACTACTATTTGTTTCGGTCTCTGCATAGCTTCCTTAATGAAAAGAAATTCACTTCAAAAAGGGACTGTGGAAATCACTTGGCCAAGTTTTTCACCGATAAACTACAGAAGTTCTACACAGATGGAATGGTGGGGCTACCCAAAAAAAGGCAAAAGGTCATAGGTAATAATCGACAATATGTACTTAAATAAAATCCATTTTAAATAAATGAAATATTCAGTCGAAAAATAACAAAATAGGCGCAATACTTTTAGACTGACCAATATACATATATAAAGGTATATATATATATATATATATATATATATATATATATATATATATATATATATATATATATATACATATATATATATATATATATATATATATATATATATATATATATATATATATATATATGTATATAAGTGTACTCATTTATATATATATATATATATATATATATATATATATATATATTTATATATATATATATATATATATATATATATATATATATATATATATATATATATATATATATATATACATTCATACAAATATATGTTTATATGAATGATCATATACATATATATAATGTTGAGCCGGGACTCCTTTGTCCCGACCTTTGATTTAATTATCCTTTTGAAAATCGTCGATACTTCTTCACTTCTTTATTTCGAATATCTGCTAGTTATGTTCAATTGAGCACTGAAGTTTTACTTTAAATAATTTCAAATAAGACTACTTTACTTTCTCAAAATTTCTATCCAAAACAACTTGAACTCACATTAAATTCTCAACAATTTTGTAATTTAACGGTAAACATTATTTATGCACCAAACCACTTTATATTAATCGACACCTTTCTGTCGAGTTCTGGACCGACTCGCCTTCCTTCAACGACTGAGCCGGCCGAGCATTTCACCCACGTTCAATTACTAACGCAATTTGTTGACCAGGCAAACGCACCAGAGAAAGAACGCTGGGTGGATTGAGTCAAATTGACAGATCAATTGATAAATCAATCGAATGGATTACAAATGAGCTAATTACTACGTTGAACCAACCTTAAATAACTAAGCGTTGATGTTGCCGGATCAAGCTGTGGTGGGCGCTCAGGGGTGCCAGGAACTCAACATGTATAATGATAGTAATATATAAATGTATATATATATATATATATATATATATATATATATATATATATATATATATCTATATATATATATATATATATATATATATATATATATATATACATATATATACATATATATATATATATATATATATATATATATATACATATGAATACATATATGTATATATATATATGTATATACATATATATGTATATATATATATATATATATATATACATATATATATATATATATATATATATATATATATATATATATAGATACATATATATATATATATAGATATATATATACATATATATATATATATATATATATATATATATATATATATATATATATATATATATATATACCGAAACCGCTATAGCTAATACCAACCACAAGTTTGAAACCCAGCATACATAATTGAATGAGACTCGACCCGTTAGACGACATCCATCACGTAGTGAAGATAATATAGCTGCTGTAGCTTAGAGTGTGGCTGAATACTGTGATGAATCGATTCGGTGTCGTTCTCAACAAATTAGTATGTCGTACGCAATAACTTTGCGTATATTATTTAAAGATCTTGGTTTTAAGGCATACAAAATGCAACTAGTGCTAAAAGGTTTGCGTGTTCTTTGTGAATGGGCTCTGAATTAGCTCAATGAAAATCCGCTGTTTTATCATGAAATTTTGATCAGTGATGAGGCGCATTTTTGTCGCAATGGATATGCTAATTAACAGAATTGCCATATTTGGGTTGATGAACACCGTAAAGAGCTTCAACAGCTCTCACTACAACCACACAGCTTCATAGTTTGGCCTGGTTTACGGGCCGGTGGAATCATCGATCCATATTTCTTCAAAAATGAGCCCGGTCAAAACGTAACCGTCAATGGCGACCGCTATCCCACCGTGGTAACGTATGTTTTACTTCCGAAAATTGAAGCCCGTGGTATCGGTGAACTTTGATTTTAACAAGATGGCGCTATTTCGCATACAGCGAAAGAAACAATGGGCTTCTTGAGAAATCATTTCGGTGAGATTTCACATTTTGGAACAGTAAATTGGTCGATTAGATTGTATATTACGCCTTCGGACTATTTTCTTTGGGGTAACACGCAGTCCCTATTCCTAGGGATAAGCCAGCTTCAATCGACCTTCTGGAAGCCAGCATTACCGGTGTGATTCGTAAGATATCGGTCCTATGCTGAAACGCGTCGTCCAAAATTGAAACCTCAGAATGTACCATGTGGTCGTGGTCAACATTTAAACAAGATAAGTTTTGGAAAGTAAATGTCGTAGATTGTTCTTTTGACTAAAATTATACTTTGTGCTATAAAATTAAAAACCAAACCTCATAGTAATCACCCTATATATATATATATATATATATATATATATATATATATATATATATATATATATATATACATATATATATATATATATATATATATATATATATATATATTTATATATATACGTTTATTTGTACATATATGTTTATATATATATATATATATATATATATATATATATATATATATATATATATATATATATATATATTGAGTCTTTGTAAAAAATTTTGTTTGCAAAGACTGACTTGTTTCGTGACGTGTCTCTTCGTTCTCCCCCTGCCCGTCCGCCTGTCCATCTGTCGATGCAAGTATCTTCAGAAACTATAAAAGGTTGAAAGCTTAAACTTTGTTACAAGGTCAGAAATTATGGTCTCTCAAAAGTTTAGGTGTTATGAAACATTTCGAAAAATTTTAAAGGTGTCCTGTTACGCGCGTACTAACTCTACTTTTCCGTATATTTGATCATGCACACACACACACCATAGTAATTTGGATATTTAAAACTTCAGACTGTTGACGATGCAGTCTCATGTCGTTTACTTTGTTTGGTGGGAAAATTTTCGTTCCCATGAAAATTTTGCTAGATTCATCAAAATTCGCAAGTTCATACAGATGCTGACTAAGTGGTTACCTTAGTCAGCGTCTGTATGAACTTGCGAGTTTTGATGAATCTAGCAAAATTTTCATGAGAACGAAAATTTTCCCACCAAACAAAGTAAACGACCTGAGACTGCGTCGTCAACAGTCTGAAGTTTTAAATATCCAAATTACTATGCAACCAACGTTGAGTCTAATCTATCTTATCCTGAAAGTAAGCTCGTGCGCACAAATCTTAAATAATTATTGAGATTTATATGTGAAAAAGCCGTTTGATAAGCTGTTTGATATTGATGTTTTTCATTTCATTCGGTGGCAGCCGTGGGATGGTCGTAATAAATTGGCTATTCAGTGGTTCGGGCTAGAGAAATGAAAATTGCCAGTCTTAAACATAAAACAAGTTGAAGTAGCAGGAGGATGCTCCTGCCAGAAGGGTATTGTAAAACAATTAGTAAATCAAACAATATATCCTGCATATTGAAACTTGACTAATATACAGATTCCATAAATTGAGTTCGAAAAATTATTATGATTTTAAACTCGCCACTATTTTGTTTCAAGTGTTTTGACCCCGTCGCTTGATTAGTCATAACAACACATGAATATTACCAACCATTTCTAAAAATTTTATCAAAATTCCTACATATTTGTAGTGTCTAGGTCCGTTGCAAGCGTGTATCTCCGTAGTATCACGTGTTAATGTGTTGTAATTGTTAGATATTCAATCGGCTGTAACTTAGCTTTTTATTGTTGAGAAAACTTAAATTATAGATTTTGGGAAATTTAAGGGTCCCATCTTGATTTTATAGACAAAAAAACAAAATTTATAAAATGTACTATTATTAACAAAGTTGTTCGAATTTCCACTTCTAAGATATTTGTTGCCCTTGTGAAGGAAAAATTATCAGTTTAAGTACTGTTTTGAAAAGCTCTTACAAAGAACTTTCATTTAATATTCATATCGGCGACCTTTGATGAAATTTTTTGTTCAGCGGCGACTTCCCTGTACTGTAATCATCGATTCATGGCCTATTTTTTCGAATCCTAGAATGGCTACAAAGCCCATTTGCTAGGAGCTCAATCCTGCCTCTTCGATTTGTTTCACCTATGAGTATTAATTGTAGGTACTCATCTTGAGGCATTCATTAAATTGAATCAAAAAGCATGGGCCTTAAACGTTGAAGTTGGGGCAAAATACAACAAAATTATTCAATCTTCGCATTTAAAACAGCCACTATTTTGCTTTACGATTACTAATACCGCTAGCTGAGCCAATTCTCAAAGAAATTCATGATACCTATCATTTCTGAAATTTTGATGCAAATCCTAGCAAAGCTGTAGTATCTGAGTCGGTAAAAAGCGCATATTGTTCCATAGCCATATGTTTCCATAGTAATACAGCGCATATTGTTCCATAGTAATACAGGAAAATTCAAATCGCTTTAACTTCATTAAATACCATTCGATCTTTATGAAACTTTGATGACAGATCAATCTTATAAATAGTCATCTGTGTACTGAATTTCATTAAATTTAAGGGCACCGTTAAGATTTTATTCAAGAAAACATAAAATCGATAAATCATACTATTACTAACAAAGTTGAGTGAATTTCGACTTCTCATGTATTTGTTGTTGTTGTACTCATAAAGGCCTACATTCATGATTTTTTTTCAGATTTTTCGGGTCAAAGGTGTCCAATCGCGAGGGGGGACACCAAATTTTCGTACATTTCCCCTTCCCCTGCACCCCTCGATGCAAAATTTGTCATTTTAAGACCTGTTTTCAAAAGTTCTCATCAAGACCTTTCATTTGACACCCATATTGCCTACATGCGATGAAAACTTTTTTTTCAGGGGCAACTCCCCTATATGGGGAGACCCCCCCTTAAAGACCTTATAAATTTTTTTTCGTATTGAAACTTTGAAGAGGGCGTCACTTCACACCTACTTACAAAATCTTACGTTTCTAGCTTATGTAGTTTGCGAGAAAAAGTGGTGTGACACACGAACGGACGGACGAACAGACAGGACGCGATTTTAGTTGGGTATTGTAAAATGATTTTACAATACCCTAAAAAAATGGTTTCAAACATTTATATAAGGTGAAAGTTAAAACTGACTACCTCGACTTTGAAAAGTGAAAAATCTTGCTAAGCTTCTGATTTTACTTTATAAACAAGTTGAGTAAGCAGGAGAGTGCTCCTACCAGAAGGTCTTTGTAAACATCCTAGGGTTAGAAGCAAGTTTTCTAATAGCGTGAATCGATAACTTGAATTGTTCATCCAATACTTAGATATGAAATCGTTCAAATTTATACAAAAGATGCACAGTTTCTTTCATAAGCACAGTGCAGCCGCCATTTTAATCTAGCTTAAATGATTTTCCTGAATGCTCGGCCGATAAACATGTTCAAGTTAAGCACTATTCCTTAAATTTTCATGAAAAATGAAAGAAAATAAAAGTGCCTAAGTCAATTTTAAATATATATAGGGTTTTCCAATAAGAGGTGTTATTTTGAATAGATCTTCTGATTTAACACCTTGCGACTTCTTCCTTTGGAGCCACGTGATAGAGAAGGCCTATGCCAAAAGCCCAGCATCGATTCAAGATCTCAAAGATGAAATTCGTGAGGCTATCGAGGACAGAGGGCAACCACTTTGCGATTTGGTTATGGAAAATTTCATGCTCAATGTTAATTATTGCTATTAACGGCATATCTTCTTCTTTGTAATGAAATAAATATTCGATCATTTGTATTCAAAATGGCATTTTTCTTTTAATATCAAAATAACACCTCTTATTGGAAAACCCTATATCAACCATAAACACGTGTTATTGTTGGTATAATTCCATATAATTGAAATGGCTATAACTCACTTGATTATGATTCGATCTCAATTAAATTTTGTGAACATATATATCTTATGTTAATCTATATAATTGCAAAATTTCAAAAAGTTTAAAGGTACCGTTTTGATTTTATGGGCAAAAATGTAAAATCTACAAATCATACTATTATTAACAAAGTTGAGCGAATTTCGATTTCTAAGGTATTTGTTGCCCTTGTACTTATATAGGTCCACGTTCGTGATAATTTTCAGATTTTCCGGCTGAAAGGTATCCAATCGCGAGGGGGGGGGACACAAATTTTGGGTACATTTTGCCTTCCCCTGGACCCCCTAATTCATAAAATGATTTTTTTATTTCAGATTCTAAAAGTTCTAATCAAGACCTTTCATTTGATACCCCACTCGACTACCTTTGATGAAAAAAAATTTTTAAGGGCCAATTCGTTATTAGGGGGGACCCCCCTTAAACATTTTTTAAATTTAACCTTAACTTTTGAGAGACCATCACTTCTGACCTTTTCACAAAGTTTGAGCATTCTAGCTTCTATAGTTTCTGAGGAAATCAGCTGTGACGCACGGACAGACAGACGGACAGACGGACAGACAGGTCGCGAAACTAGTAGGTCTTTGTAAAAAAAATTTTTACAAAGACCTTAAAACTGATTACAAACAAAAACATGTGATTTTGAAAAGGATTCATTTTCTCCTCAACGCGGGATGACGTGGGAAAAAAAGTTAAAAATCAAAGAAGTTTCTCTCTTGACGAAAACTTCCAACAGTGGCCAAGCATATTTAGCCTACGTGAAGAAGTTTGGTTCATCGAAGGATAATCGAAATTGGATTAGAAACGTACTTTCTCTCTTGACGAGAGCTACCAGCATTAGTCAAGCATCTCTAGCCTGCGGTTGACCTATCGAGGGTAAATGAAATTAGCAAAATCGAAGCAATAAAAACGAACTAATCCGACTATGGAAGTGCAGTAGAATCAAATCAAAGGAATTGTGAGTATTCAAATGTAAGTCTTTATTTTGAACAAAGACACTTTTCATAGGTTAGATATAAGTAATTAATTAATTGTCAAACGTGAAATTTTCACTGTTCCTCCGCGATAAGATTTTAATAGGCCCTTGGTATAAAGTATAAACATTTACCAAGCAAACAGGAAAAATTGAATGTATTTGATTTAAAAGAGAAAAAATCAAAAGTATTAAACGGAAATACCAATTACTTCGCGTTTATGATTGAGTACCACGTTAAACAAGGATTAACTAAATCCAAGCTTAAACTCGGGGAAATTCTTATGCTTCCTAATTGCGAATGGGTAAAAGTTTTGCGAGTACTTAGCTAAGTACCGTATTAGTAAAAGAGATCCTGTTACCAGTGAGTCCTCTTTAGAAGACTAAAGTAACGAAGGGATTTTTCGCAGAAGTAATGCCTACGAGTAATAATTCTGTTTCAACTGTTTCGGCATCCAACGAAAAAGTGATAGTGAAAATGCAATAGTGTTGATAGTGGAATAAGTGTAAGTTTTAGCGACTTGACAAGATTTATTATTATTTTTGAAGCGAAAGCAGAAGATGCTTTCAACTTCATTTATGCATGCAAAGAAGCAATAAGATTGATGAACGGTCCAGTCAAGGACACCTTCTTCAAATATATATATATATATATATATATATATATATATATATATATATATATATATATATATATATATATATATATATATATATATATATATATGTATATATATATATATATATATATGTATTTATATATGTGTATATATATATATATATATATATATATATATATATATATATATATATATATATATAAATATAAAGATTTAAAAGGAAACGCTCAAACCAGAATTTTAAACGAAGAATTTGGAAGTTAGAGTGATTTGAAGGTTTAACTTAAACATGTTTATGCCGAACCGCACTTAATGCTGCAACTACAAAAGGAGTTGTTTTCTTTTGAACAAAATAACAGTAGAACGGTGGTTCAATCCCATTAAAGGCTGTTAGGCCTTTATCAGAGGATACTGACTGCTCGATTAGATCAGTCAACAATCAGAGAAAACATCTTAATAGAAGAACAAGTGTGGAACGTCTTTATCAACGGATTGACAGATGCGTTAACAATGTATGTTATAACGAGAAAACTGAAAACACCGGGGGAAGCTGGCCATTTAGCTCAAAAAGAAGAGCAGTGACGTGGACTAGGGAAACTATCAAGTAAGAACGATTTTAAAGATCGGAGTACTCTTCCAAAAGTTCATAAGTTGCACTCAGATGAGAAGCGTTGCAGGTGTGGGAAAATAGGATATTCAACGTGATTGCAAAAGCAACCAAACACACAAATTTGGACAGCCAGCAAATAAAAACTCAACGAAGTCACTACAGAAAAATGGAGCCTCTACATCAAAAAGCGAGAATTCGTCGTCCTTTTCTGTTTCTTAGGCTAGGTAACAAATATATTTCTTGTCGACAAAGGAAGTTCACTAAATTTGATTGCCGCAAAATATGTCTTTGAAATTGATGTCGATAAGTCAAATTATATAAAGTATCGATGCATAAGCGCCGTATATGTGAACACTTTTGGACTTTCATCGCTATCTCTATATTATGCTCATGAAAAATACGATATTCTATTTCAAGTGGCAACTAATCGTCTCTTCGATAAATTTAACGGAATATTGAGTTCTCCATTTTTAATTGAACAAAAGGCTTTGCTCAACTTGAGCAATCAAACGTTAGTAATTGGGGATAATAAATTGCGATTATCAAAGGGAAATTTCATTGCTAGACTGCGTACAGAAACGATGTACTATTTACATGTTAATGAAAACCCAGCTGAAAGCCTTTTAGTTATGAAAATTTAAAAGGGTCAAATGAAAATTGCAGATTCACTGGTTGAACTAAATTTGAAGATGGAAATTTCTGTAGTCATACTGAATGAAGGAGACCAGGAATTGAAGTTGAATTCTGAAGAAATACGTATATGCAAAATTTCTACAGAAGAATTGCAAAAAAACGATGATTATATGAATCAAGAGGAAAAAGGTAGCATTTGGGAAATTATAACAAAATATCACTGTTTATTTAGAGATATCGACCCAAATCAATTCACAGAAGCAGCAGAACATTCTATAGATAGTATTTCTGGTACAAAACCAATGCATACAAAGATATGTCGTTTCCTGAAGATTCATGAAGAGGAAGTTAAATCACAAGTTGATTAACTTCTAGAAAATGGAACTTTTATGTAAAGCAATAGTCCATGGAACTCACCTCTTTGGGTGGTACCAAAGAAGGTTCACACAAGCTGTAAAATAAAATGGCTTATAGTTATAGACTTATGCAAGCTCAATGAAGTCATGGCAATAGATAATTATCCTTTACCTAATATTTCAGAAATATTGGATCAATTGGGAAAAGCGAAATATTTTTCAACAATAGATACAACAAGTGGGTTTCACCAAATACCAGTGAAATGCAAAAATTAATGCAAAACTGTTTTCAGCACTCCCTGTGTATATTACAAGTATACACATATGTGGTTTGAAAAATGCCCCGGCATTTTTTCAACGGATGATGGATACTGTGCTTTCCAGATTGCAAGGATCAAAATGCTTGTTTATCTAGATGGCATTGTCATCTATGGTGTTGGTATTTAAAGGTCTAAAGTTGAATAACCTCAGAGTTCAGCCCGATAAATGCGAGTTTTTACGCAAAGAAGCAGCATATCTAGGACAAATAATTTCTGACAATGGTGTCAGCATGTATCCCAAAAATTTCGAGGCGATTGACAAGCTAAAAGCGGCTAAAAATCAATAGTGCATAATTATGCAAAAACTGTGGAGCTTTTAAACAAACTCCTTCGAAAAGATGCAGAATTTAGTTGGTACATAGAGTGTCAGTTTGCATTTGAAAAAATTTAGGAAATTTTAGAGGAGAATGTTATCCTAATGTATCTTGATTTTAATAAAAGGTTCATACTTACTACTGATGCAAGCAACAATGGAATAGGAGCAGTCTTATCACATGAAAATGATTCTGGGCAGGACACTAAATAACTCTAGGTGAAACTATTCGACTACAGAGAAAGAATGTCTCGCTATAGTGCGGTCTGTAAAAAAATGTTCACCATACTTGTATGGAAAGGACTTTATTATCCCTACCAATCACTAACCTTTATTGTGGCGCTTAACCACTGCCTCCTTAAACCTGATCGTCTTGCTCTGCAATTTTTGTGACATGACCTCATACAAAAGTAAAACAGACAACTTTTGACGGTTAATGCAAATCCAAACAAATAGACGTTAAAATTCCTGTCAAACAGCAAGTCGATTTGCAAATTGAATTGAAATTTGCACCCAAAAATGGTGAAAAACATACGAAATTGTGCACTACTATACGCAACACAGGAAGAAAAGTTGCTGGGAGCGTTAAGAGTGAGAGTATTGTACTTCGAATATATGTTTAATTAGTTGATTAATTGCTAATTTAATTATTTGCAGTCAGAGAACCCTTCTGTTGGAACATTTCAGGAACTCGATAATAATCAGGAACTCGATAACAATCCAGCTCGTACAGCTAAGGAGCTCCTAAACCACAATAATACTCGTTGCAGCCTGATCAGACAGTCAAATCAATTTCTATTGAATTGTTGCAGTAAGTTTATGTTTGTAAGAAAAATTAGCGTTTAAACCAATTAAATTTTATAGGAGGCAATATTTTGAGAAACAGGTATTACCCTCAAGTGGAAATGCGCGTCCATAAAGACGGACAAAGGTTAATCAATTTACAATATGTAATTCATATGTGAACAACAGATGTTCTTCTGATTTAGGAAAAACAGGAAAACCAAAAGTGGAGTTCGATAGACGGAGGACACCTACAAAAATTTTGCAAGGGGACGTGAAAGGTAATTGTTTTACATTTTTGCTAAAAATTGTATATGACGTGTAAGGTGAAGTTACTTACTTTGATCCAAAAAGTGTAAATCAAGCACCCAGAATTAAAAGTTACGCGGATCGTTTCAACTTGAAACTTGAGTAGTTCCTAAGTCAATCAGCGCCCTAGTTGCGCGTATTGATTATTGACGTGGCTTTCAGTGAAGTGTGTTTTCGGTTTCGCACGGCTTTAAGTTCCCTGATTTTATTAGTTTGATACCATCCGACGGGATTTGGTGTATAAAAAACTTGCTTATTATAAGTGCTGACTTACCGTATTCACATAGAACTTCTAAAGTGAAAAAAAACACAATATTTGAAATTTTCCTAACATAAGCGCTATATAAAAAGTGATATAAGTTTCTGATTTTTTATAGGCACATGATACACGTTTAAGGTGGTGATCGATTGATTGAGCAATTTAAAGATAAGTAGAACATTCACCACATTAATTTATAACTTTCCTGCTTTTTCGTTCATTTTGTAGGAATGGTAAAGTTTTGCTCTGTAGAGAGCTGCTGAAGATCAGCAAATGGAGTGCCATCAAAGCACTACTTTCTGCTCCCCCAACAAGGTCAACTCCGGCAACAATGGCTGGCAGCGGTGGAACATTCCCAGGAGTATCTTCCGGACCACAGCGCTATTTGTGAGCGGCATTTCAACGAAGAAGACCTCATCATGTTCGACTTAACCAGCTCAAACAATCGTAAGTTATTTTTAAATTAGATCATATTTTTTATCGGTATTTTTCGTAATTTGTAAACTAAATGTAAAAAACTTCAATAAAATCATATCTTGTTCGTCTGTCCATCTTCAGCAATGATTGCTTCATTTATATAATAGATTGAAAACATGATTTTAATTGATTCCATCTTCTTTTATCAAATACGAATGAAAAATCTTTCTTTTCTTTTTGCACAATAATTTCATTTCTCGAAATCGGTTCAGTCTTCTTAAGTGATTTGCAGTCGAAAATCAATATCGAAAAATTAAATGAGCCGGTAAAAAATTTTACAAAAAAAAATTAAAAACCAACATCGGAATGTTCTTAAAAGGGAGAAATAAATTTCATGGAATCGGTACCAAGTCAGTTTTTCCCCGTATATTCATTTCATTAAACATATTACAAATAAGTATGTCCAAACGAGGAAATTGATTTGGCACTGATTTTATGAAATTTATTTCACCCTCCTGAAGGCATTTCGAAGTCGAGTTGTATTTTTTTTTTCACGCTTTTAGAGAGGAATTTACTACTATAAGAAAGTTTTCTAACCCAAGTCATCATTACGTATCTACTAAAGATTATTCATCCATCTTCCGAATAAATTGATAATAGTAATCTAAATCTGAATCTACATACGTCCATTACTGCCCTTTCTGAAGAAGAATTTTTTTTATAAAAATACGTTCAGGCTCATTTTTTCAACTGAAGTATCTTCTCTCATGGTATCGCTGCATTACTTTTCCGTTACACGCATATCTGTCCCATATGGTAGTTCTCATAAGTAACTTCAATAATTGAAACCCACACCTGCATTGTTGTTATGTAATGACATCGCGAAGTAACAAAAAGATCCTTTTTAACCATAACATTCATTTACGTTTATTCTATATTCGTTGCTGTCGTGAAAGCTTTCATGAAAACTATGTACCATAGTTTAATGAAAACGCATATGTACTAAACTTTTTTTATTGATTGCTCGACCCTTTTTTTATCTCAATTTAATGTAAATGAATACGTTTATATGCTCTTCCCGAGACATAATTGTAACTCACCGGAACGAATCATGTTTTGGATAGCTAGAGCGCAAATTACTTTATGAATTTTTTTTATCCATGACTATTTTTTTAATTGAGTTGCATAAATATTTAAAGCTTCAAAAAATTGTTAAAGCGGAAAAATTTGTAGTACATGTTGAAACTACCTACAATTAACATTTTTCTTCTTTAATAATTTTTCAAATAAAAAAATATTAGTCCAACTCAATTAAAAAAATATCTACGGACAAAAAATGTTTTCGCTATGGGAGCTACCAGAAATCTGATGCGTACCCGTGTATTACAATTAAAGCACAGTGTAGAAGAAATAAACATAGATTAACATTAAGATGATGTAAAAAGGGTTGAGCGATCACTAAAAACAAGTTAGAGAAATTGTACCTGAATATAATTCGTAGTCACAAAAACAGAGTCTGCATAAGAAGAATCAATTGGAATGATTCTTTTACTTCTCAGCGTAGTGGTCGGCATCATCCTTGTGTGTCTATAGTATGATGCCCTGAAGGCAATCGTAGGGAACACCTTCGACTAATTTTCTCTTCTTTAAGTATTTTTTGAATAGAAAAATAATAATGCGACTCAATTAAAAATTAATTACGGACAAAAAAAATTCATAAAGTTCGTGGTTCCCGCCAGTCTTTAGTATAGGGATCACTAATTTTAACTTCCCGGGCAGATTATGTATAAAATTATATACCTGTAGAAAGTAATGACTCAATTTTCAAATGGCGATTTAATGTATAATTTGCAGTCATTCAATCCTTATTATTGCCTTGGGGAAATTTCGCAAAACGTACATTTAACATCTTCATCTAAGAATTTAAGCAGGATCTTAAGTTTATTATCAGCTAGCCGGAGGACGAATGCTAAAGGGAAAAGTAATCATGAAACATATTATTTTTAATTTTCCGTTTCGGATGTTTGCAACTTTTTAAAATAGAAACATGAAAAAAATGAATTAGTTCCTTTCTCAGAGCAAATTAATTTTTTTCCTAAATCAGGCAGCTGTTTCGGGACATTTAGCGTCTTTCTCAGTAATCGATCTAATGAATCCATCGAATTACTGGGGAAGAGGCTAAACAGGTCCCAAAACAGCTGTCTGATATAGAGGAAAAAATATGCTCACCTTGAGAAAGCAACAACTTGATTTTTTTATTTCTGATTCTATATAATTACTGTAAATAATCTTCAATTATAGCATTTAAGCTACATTTGGAAATAATTTATAGGTTGTGTCCAATAGAAAAGATTGACTACAATCTACCGTCTATTGACAAAATTTAAGGATACTGACCTTTTCATCATTCATGACAAAGGTTCGGTATCCTTCATCCAATCCTTGAAGAGTCGTCAAATAATGGATAGATTTCGTTTGAAAGTGCATTAAAATCTAATTTCTCAATTTTAATATACCCTATTTAACTGTTAATATCTACAGAGCCCTTGAAAATATTACAATTCTGAGCCGATACATTTCATTTTTTCAAACCTCTACAGTCAAAATTCTTATATGCGTCGATCAGTTATGCTGAAAAATCGTGGCGACAGTCGGAAATTTTCTTGTTTTAACGGTAAGGTCCTTTACTGTTATTTGATTTTCATATCCTTCAAATGGACCTAATGGAAAGTAAAGTCGAAAATGGTCTCTTGTATATATCCCCGTTCAAAAGTCATGCGTGAAAAATAAAAAAAAAAAATATACGAGTCAAACTGATAACCTTCTCTCCTTTGGGAGTCCGTTTAAAATGAAAGCATATATTTTATATTTCGTCTGAAAGTATCCCAGCGTAAGATCAATTATCGCTCAATTTTTTTCAAACTGATAATTTTTTATGGGAAAAAAAAAATATTACCAGCAATAAATTTGAACGACTTAGCTGTACTGTAGCATCAATCCTTGTTAGAGTTTTTTTTGTGGAACGAAACATTTGATCAGTGATTTTGTGGCCATTCACATAAGAGAAGATTGTTCCCAAGTAGAAGAACGATTATTTACGTCAATAAAGCAGTTGGCACATTAATATAAAGGTGGTAGCAAACGGTTATTTTTACTATACATAAATGGTAATTTGGGTGGAACGTGAAATTGTTCACTTTCTACAGAGCCCCAAATTGTTATTCCAATGAATTTATTGAACATTTGGATAGATAGAAAATTTGGTAACTGTAGCTTATGAGATATGCTAAATAAGGATACATTGAAGATGGCACGGGCAAAGCTTTACGATAAAAAAAATGTTAAAATGTTTTCAGTATTCAATTTAATATAATAATGAGGGGCAGTAGTACCCTCCTGCAAATTCAACATGTATTTATATACATATATGTACATATATTTTTTTTCGTATATAGAAATTGTTATTTCACTAAAGAGCAGGTGGATACTGAAGGCAAACGCTGTGCCGACGAAGTTTCCAGGATCAAGCTCGGATGTATCAAAATGTATGGATATTGCCCTCAATAAATTTGGAAGACTCCAACCACCGCTGGAGATTAGATTTAAGGAAATTCATGAGCTAGTTGAAAACAAAAATTACTTTTTACGTGAATATTGGCAATTGAAGTGCGTAAATAATACATTGTTTTTATATGATATTAGAGTGAACACAATTCCATTAGTATATTGCTCCATTAAAATTGAATGCAATTTCCAAACTAAGATTTATTTTGAAAAAATTAAAGTAAAATCTAGTTTTTTTCAAAGTATTCTCAGCCATCGAACGAAATGCGATAGTTTAAGTAAAATTACAAAATTAATAGAGTCGGTAGAAGCAAATAATTTCGATAATGATCTAAAATCAAACGAACAAATATTGTATTCAGAACGAAATAATCGAATGAACTTCATAAAAAATCAACTTAAGCAAATTTCTATCAAAAGTCCGCCATATGATTCAGATACATCAGTTTTTGCTGCAATGCTTTATTACACATATCCGGGTGCATACAAGTATTTGCTCGATTTAGATTTATTAACTTTGCCAAGTTGCCCATATTTACAAACTCTTTTGACTCTAAATTTGAATTCAGGTGCCTCATTGAATTATTTGACTAACAGGTCGAAACAGTTAGAGGCAAAAGAGAAAAAAATTAGTTTTGCTACTAGATGAAATTTATCTAAATCCGAAATTAACGTATAAAGGAAATAAGTTACAGGGAATTGCAGTAAATACTAGTAATAATTCTGAAAAACCAGTACTTGCTAATTCAGTTCAAGTTTTCATGATTTCATCTTCAAAAAATAAGAAAGTAATTGGAATATTTCTAGTTAAAAAAATGAGTGGTGGTGAATTATACAATACAAAATGAGGAAAGATAGTTTGGATAATTTGCACAACGCTGATTTTGAAGTTGTTGCGATTATCTCCGATAATAATAGAGTTAACATTAATCTGTTTAAATCGTTCTCTCCCCATAATCAGCTACAACCAAACATCAATTCTCCTTATGATTCAACCAAAAAAATTTTTTTCTTATTTGACACAGTTCATTTGCTTGAAAATATTAGAAATAACTGGATTAACTCATTACCTAAAATGTTTTGTTTCCCTAGTTTTGAAAATGCTGATTTACATTTAACTGTTAAATTCAGAGACTTTATTCAAATTTATGAAGTGGAGAAAAATTCAACAGTTAAACAGGCTCCTTCATTGTCTTTGAAATGCTTGTATCCAAATACTTTTCAAAGACAATCTGTTTCATCAGCATTAAAAATTTTTAATGAAAAAACAATAGAAGCAGTTTATATATTAAAAGAAAAACTTGGACCCGAACCTGCAGGAACCTTTGAATTTATGTCAATCATTAGGAAATGGTGGATAGTTGTTAAGGTAAAACATCCGGGAAAAGGATACCATATTCGAGAGCCATTGGCATTGCCTATTACTTCGATCCATCAAGATAATGTTACATTTTAAAAAAAGTTTTTAGATTGGCTTAGTTCTTGGGATGCTTTTGATGGCATAGAAAGTGTTACTAAATTTACAGGTAAACTTTCAAGAAAAACTGAGACTGCTTTGAATTTATCTACCACGTCATTAATTTTAATAGCTGAATATCTTTTAGTGGATGTGCAGATTCCCTTTGTTCTATTAGGGAATGCAAACTGATCCACTTCTCGATATAGGCGAATGTGCGGGACAAATTACAATGTGTCTATTCAACAAATTTTAGAATCAGAACCCAAAATTAAAGTAACTTCACTTTTGAAATTTTACTCTAGTCGTCAAGGTGCAATAAAAATTAGTCAATTAAAAGTAGGAAGTAGGAATATGATGAACTTTCAATAAATACTAATGATGTTTATACTAGTCAGGAAATAATCCTAAAAAGCTGTGACGTCGAAATAAGCCCCGAATGTGAAAATAGTTGAATCTATGTAGCGGGATATGTTCGACGAAAGATGTCGGAAAGAAAAACTTTTCCAACATGCTCCGCATTCTTTTGTACAAATGTAAATTTAAACATTGAAGTGGACGAAAACTTTTTCTACCTTGATAATTTAAATCGCGGAGGTTTGAAATGGGCGTCAAATTTTTGTATAGATATGTCATTTATGGCATATCAGATATTTCAAACTGTAATATCAGAAAATTTTGAAAATATGTTTTTAACCCAAAAAGAGCAATAAAAAATGTTCAATTAACTTAGTTTTAAGCAAATTAGATGCATACACAGAAGAAAACTGTGAACTTTGTGGAACACAAATAACAACTTGAAAACGTTTTCGTCCACTTGGGCAAATATTTTTTTAAAAAATTATTCCAAAGAGAAAAGCGATTTCTTTAAAAGACTGTCCAGAAGAAAATTAGCTGTATTGAATCAGATTATTATTTCTTTTTCATTTATTATACCAATTATTGATTCTGTTTTTTTTTCAGTTCATAGCATTTTGAAATCCATAATTAATTCATCCATCATTCACCATAAATTCATTTATAATTAATTTAAGTATCTATTTTTTAAATACATACCAAAGAGAATTGATTGCTTGAAAAGACCGTCCAAACCAAAGCTAGCAATTAGTTGTCTTTTTCATATGTTCATTTAGTATGCAAAATATTGATTTTTTTGCATTTCACAGCATTTTGAAATATATAAATTATTTATTCATCAGTGACTAACAATATAATTAAGATAAGTGATACTTTAAAATATTATTCCAAAGAAAAAAAAGACTGTCCAAACAAAATGAAATGAGTGAACCGCGCTAGCGTTGCCATTGGTTATTCGATTCTCGAGAATCGAATAACCAATGGTAATGCTAGTGCGGCTTATAGATCAACACAACCAATGCGCAATCGTCAAACGCCTAGTAGTTCCACACTTGGTGACTCAGTAACACGATAGCATGCCAGTTCAACCACTAGTAATGATGCTGTAGCATCATCCTCATCTTCAGCAGTTGAAAGTCAAATTGTATACAAATTAGAATTTAATGACGATAATGCATAAGTTTTTACCTATATTGCGAACCGGTCTAGCTTTTTGTTCAGTCAATGGTCGATTTTGTCGACTGTTTGTTATGATTTCAGGAGTTATCGTTTCCTCGAGTGTAGACTCTGATTTTGACTACTTTTTTCGTATGTCAGCTTTCAATTAGCTTTCTGAAAAAATTGAGTGAAAATTGAAAAAATAAGGCAAATTATATCAATGTCGCGATTACATACCTTTGTTCCTCATCTTCATCTAGTTCATCAGCAGTGTTTTGTCTCTAGCGACGATTGGTACATTTCGTTTCGCTACTTGATTCATCTTAACTATTGGCTCTAGATGCTCCTAGTCGGGTGCTTCTTTGACTTCAACCTGGTGCCGGCTCGGGTGGTAAGAGAGTTGACGATGAAATACCGTTCAAGGCATTATTCCGGCGAGGAAAACATGCACTTGGACGCCTTGTTAAGCCACGATTATTTATGACGTAAAGTCAATTTCCCGGGTGCTGATCTGCCGTTCGAGGGTTTACTTCTTGGTATTGGCTTTATTGTTTCGTCTACGAACCGATTTGTAATTCTATAGAATCGGTTTGATATGACTTTCGAACAATGTTCATAAACGAAGTTTCATCGATCTGAAATTGAATGAAGTTAAGGTTAATGTTGATTAAAATATGTATAAAATACTTGATTAACTGCTTTGCAACTTCCTACATGACTATACGACTCACAACAAATAATTCAGGCTACTACTACCACTACTATTTCTCAGGCAATAAATTACCGCCAATAACTTCTGCTCCCAAAATTTGACAATAATCTGACACTTATTGGAGAAATGTCACGACAGCTGCTAAAAAAAGCAAAAAAGTAATGACGTCATTGATGAAACAGCTGATTGTCAGTTTTACTTTTCACTGCATTATCAAACCTAGCAAGATGGCCAGGTTTAAGGAGGCAGTGGTTTAACCTAAAAGACCCAGGTAGCAGACTTATACGCTGGTGATCACGATAATGATGTATCAGCAGATATTTTGGTATACAAACATTCTTAATTAATTAAGGATTACAAAATTGATAAGCAAGGAGGCTTGATTTGCAAAAACCGAAATAAAATGATCAGGCATTTCAAAAGCGGCAAAATTGAAGAAATAAATCTTTAAGAGCTAGATAATCCCACTGAACGAGAAGAATATAGATCTAGAGGGAGAGGAGAGTAAAAATGAAGAAAGCAATAAAAAAGATCCAAACGATGAAACTATTGAGGTAATTGAACCAAAGGAAAGATTGAAGTTAATCGAAAAGTGGCACAAAGGCATTGTCGGAGGCCACAGAGGTGTTAACAATCTCGAAAAATTTCAACGAAGAAACTGTGCTGAGAAAGATATAAGGAAGGACATTAGAAACTTCATCAAAAGTTTTGGTAAGTGTACAAAAGAGAGGTTCAATAACACGTTAGGTCAAAGAGGTAACATTTCTAACTATAAAGTGGACGACAAAGTTTTTACTCACCAAAAGAAATCTAAAGATGCAATGAGCCAATGGGTTTGCCCTTTGTGGTAACCTCGATCTTGGCACCCTACGTGACTGACGCCGACTAGCAGATCTCTACACCCTACGCGACTGACGCTGACCAGCCGATCCCTGTACGCTACGTCACTGACGTCAACAAGTGGTGAGCTAATTAAAGTTTGAATCGCTGCCACTGAACTGCCACTTGACGTTTGTCGGTTGAAACTTGTGTGAGTCGCAAATCGGGTGGAATATTAAATTGTCACGGAAAAGATAGGACCCATTGCCTGAGGGAAAATCCAATATTTCTCAAGGAGAGTTTTATGTAGAATAGTTTTCACAAAACAATTCAGAGGAGATGGCCGTTTGGGCATTTAAAGTAACCTAATCCCAAAACGTTTCTGCTGGAAATTGAGTATCTCTCTAATTTCGGCAGCTAGTCAAGAAGTCGATGGTACCACAACAGTGGTTAATTAGCGGTACTTCTGGCAGCAATACCACACTTGCTGACGGGCTGCAAAACTTCTTAGCCAGCAATCGCAGTGACTGGCCTCCGCAACGTGAATTTCATAGGATAGGAACCAGAGCTCAATTGTAAAATCACGTCATCGTCAGGTACCAGATTTGTTTTGTGAGTACCGAAGTCTTCGAATAATTTAGGGTTAGGTTAGATTGATTTTCATTTGATACACTTTTCTGTTGCTTATAAGTTTGTAGCTGATAATAATTTATTACACGAAGATGAGGCTGGCAACTTGCACAAATAAATCTTCAATCAATGGAAATTGATCGAATTTAGTATACACCACTAGCCCGTATAAATCTGGCTGATAAGAAGCAAGCATCCCTATCTGACGAGAAAATGATAGTGATTGCTGAAGAATAGAAGAAAACACCGTCGTAAATAACTCTGAAATGTGTGGTTGATATTGGATATGTACCTTCCCACATGCAAGATTGATGTTCAAAAATAAACTTTTAGTTTAGCTATCTTTAATCTTGAGAGAATTTCGTTGAGGTGTTCTTTCGAATCTTTCTTGGAATCAAATGATGAGTAAGAATTTTATAACTGGACAGCCTTGCACCCCTTTTCATTTTCCTTTCAAATAAATTTTGAGATTCTTCTCAAAAATACCGAAATGCATGATGCCAGACATTTCAAAATTATCTCTAATCAGGAATTCATAGCTTTGTAGATGCTATTTTATATACATTTGCGCCGCATCTGAAACGGTATAAAGTTTTACATAACGATAAACTGCTTCCAAGTATATGTACATAAAAACATAATATGTTTTAATAATGTCTCTGTAACATTGCATGTGTTACTATGTATTTTATTAAAAGTCATTAAAAGACTAATAAAGAAGTCTAATACAACAGAAAATATGAATGAATTAAATTTATATTGTGTGTGTATAATGGTGTGTGCGTATAAAAAAAACCATCAATATATAATTTAGAGCTGTATGTTCACTACGTTTGTTGGTATGTACATAGAAAAAAAAATTTATTTGATAATTTCTAGCTTGAGTAAAAAGTAAAGACTAATTTTCAGTAAAACATATTAATCAAAGCCAAGTGCAGATGTATTATTCTTACAATTATATACCTGTACGTTATTTTCTTTACTTGAAATTTCAATTAATACTTAAGTTTCAAAGTAAAATCAAATATTATCCCTGCACATTAGATTCAAAATAATTTGTCAATGAAATACTTTTAATTTCATCGTTTCAGCTATGCAAGTTTGTTTGAAAGCACACAATATGCACAATTATCATCGAAATTTCAAATATAAGTAATTAATTTTTAAGCCAATGAATTACATCATATAAACAATACATATAAATAAAAGGAATTATGAATTGCTGAACTGGTAATCACGTCTTTCCTTTCTAGCAAACCCATTCTCTTCTAGCAGGATAATGCAAGTGAGAGGTGACTAAGCTACCCAGAGGGTAGGGTTCCAGTAATCCGCGAATTGTTGGTTTTGCGTTGCGTTCGGTACGCGGCGCCATAGTTTGTATTTACGTGTTTTTATTAGAGTAGATTTTTTTTGGTTTTGAATTCGGGTAGTGTATTTTGGACACCACGTCGTTAATATTCAGGAACGTGCATTTTTCCCAGTGGTTGTCTTGTTTCCTTTTCCACTGAACGAAGTTGCGTAACTTAAAGTAGACTCGTTGTAAGTTGTTCAACGCGACTTAAATCGGGCATTTTAACTGGTGGCTGAGTGTTGTGATTCGGACTGAGTCTGCTCGTGGAAGGCCTGCAACCGAAACTCCTCTCCAAACTAGTTAACTAGCCAGCGGCCACCTTAGAATAGACGAAGGGTGTTTCCTTCGGAAAATCTTGAATGTACAAGACGTGTTAAATCATTACACCTTTTTAGATTTTACAAGTTTCAAAGGGAGATGGGCTGGCCCCATTGCTATTCAATTAGGCTCTAGGGCTCGTCATAACACGAGGTTTAATATATCAAATTATCGGGACTTAACTGAAGATTTGCAGTTGCAGTTAACATAAATCTTGGTAAAAATACCATAGCTTTCAAGAATAAGAAGGAAGACGAAAAAATCACAATGTTGAAAATGCTAGTATAAATTCAGAAAATGAAAATAAACGTTTAAGAACACGATATTTGTGAACGATTGAGGACAACCTTACACATAAAGGGGAGGAGTTACGTGCGTGCTAGCTCCACTTTCCCATAAATTTGGTCGTAAGTTCAAGCAACGTGACCACTTAGTCAGCGTCTATATGAATGTAGCTAAATTTTCATGAGAACAAAAATTTTCGCCCCAAGCAAAGTGAACGACTTGAGATTGCATCCTAAACAGTTTTGAAGTTTTAAATATCCAAATTACTATACAACTAGCACTTAGTCTAATTCATCTTATCGTGAAAGTAAGCTCGTGCGCGCAAATCTTAGATAATTATTGTAATTTAGTTAAATAGTGTTAGAAAAAATATATATTGCAAATAATGTGAAAAATATATTTGATATATTAAAAATTGAAAATTTTTTAAAATCAAAGACAGTCGAACGGGATATCAAATGAAAGTCTTGATTAAAACCTTTAGAATCTGTCATTTGATGCATCAGGGTGCAGTGTTTTCGAGATGTTCCAAATGTCCGTATAGGAGTGCAGCGATGGACTGCTACTTCAGTGAGTGAAGATTTGGTTGTTCGCAAAAATTGGCCTTGTCTAAGGACTCGTGAATGCACTTGCAGGTTAGCGATGCAGCATCGTAGGGCCGGTTCTTTTCCCCAGCACAAGGGCCCACTACAAAAAAAATTTCACATTCACAAATTTTTCGAACATAATACGAGTATATGGGTCCGATGATGCCGACGCCCAGGTAACCTACTGAAGGTATAAACTATAGAAAATGTGACTGATTGGACTGGTTTAACGTGCGCAGGACACGAAAGGGTTTCGTCCTTACTCCGAACACTTACGACCCCCACTCCGAGTGGGGTATCCAGGTGGAAGCGGAGCCCCGTCATGATCCTCCATCCAGATCAAGATTACATTTTTATATTACTTGCCCTGTTCTAGGCGCGTGCAAGATTTTCTTTGATTTTGTAAAAAAATGAAAACATGCTAAATACGTTGCGGAAGTACTTTAAAGGAATAACAGAAACCAACTGGTGATTATATAATTGTCAAAATTATAAAAAAATATTACAAATACTACTAAAAGTTGTATTAAAATTCTATATTTTATGTTTCATTTAAGTTTCACATTTCCAATTTAGAACAATCAACTACATTTGTAAAAAAATTAAATTTCTAATACCTCAAGAAAAGTTTAGTTTAATCTTCAACAGATTTTAATTAAGTGTAGGATATTTAGAGAGGATTAGAAAAAAAGGCACTTTGATTTCTCTCATATAGTACCTCCTATCGTTTTGGGCTCTTATAAATGTTTCTTATTTATGAAGTATCTAAAAAAAATTCGCATGAATCTTAATTTTATATCTAATATAAAAATCAAGAGGTATATAACCTAACATAGCAATCAACTTCTACCATTTTTAGTATTTATCTCTAATAATGTATTTATATAAATAAATTAAGCTTTTTATCATATGAAAAAATCTTTTTTTATGGTTTGTTTTAAATAAGGCTATTGCGTTTAATAATTAGTTTAAATGTTAGTATGCACAAAGAATTTAATTCGATCATGAACATTGCAAATTTTTTTAAAAGTTTGATAGTGTTATATATGAGTAAATTTTGCATATTAATAAGTGGAACTACTTATAGATATAGTTCTAATGCTAGAAATGTTGAATCGATTGAATACTGAATTATAAATGTTTCATTACGATTTTTCAGCTGAATAACTATTGTTTTAGCAAGGTATAAATTTATACTTTTCAACTTTATGGCCGAAATTTTTGTTCTCACCACTTTCTTTATAGAAGCTTCAAAGCTACTCAACGGAATTTAAGCTCGATAATGTAGTATGAAAATGAAGCATAAAATAATTTTTTTGTTTTTATACATCTTATAATGTCTTTTATCCTGTTAGGACCGATTAAATTTGTTCCAAGTATTTTCCAGTTTTTATTTTTAGGGTTTTGTACTAAAATACAAAACCCTATTGCAATCACGACCTGTGTCCGTCTGTCCGTCCGTCCGTCCTTCCGTCCGTCTGTATGTCACAGCACTTTTTCTCCAAAACTATAGAAGCTACAGCCATGACACTTTGTGGAAAGGTCAGAAGTGGCGACTTCTTGAATGTTTTGGGGTGGAAAAATTTTTCAAAGGGGTTTAAGGGGGGTCTCCCCATATAGGGAGGTGACCCTTCAAAAAAAATGTTCACCATTGTTAGTCGTGTGGGGTGTCGTTGGAAAGGTCTTGATGAGATCTTTTCAAAACAAGTCTTAAAATTGCCGTATCAGTATCGTGGAGGGCAGGGGAAGGGGAAATGTTCTAGCTTTTCGCGGGAGATATTTATGAATACAACAATAACAAATGCCTCAGAAGTCAAAATTCGTTCATCTTTGCTAATAATAGTATGATCTTCAGATTTCACATTTTCTCCAACAAAATCGAATGGATGCCTTTAAACCCAACCTTACACAAGGTCCTAATATTCTGTGAGTTCGAAGAAATACGTATCAAATTCACGGAAGTTATATTCCTTTGAAATTTCGCCAATTACAACAAATATAATACACAATTTTGGCGTTTTATGGAGTGTCTGGTTGCACTGCAGTTTTGATTTGATCTTCTTAAAATTTCCAGATAAGATCCATGACATTAATGCTTTTGGAATTTTATGATTTGAGTGATTTTTGTTAGTTGAAAATGGAGAAACAATGGTTTTTCTTTAAAACGAGTAAATCTCTTTGAAATGATTCTTGATATTATTCGTTGCTGGTGATCCCATTTTGTAAGTTGAGTACAAAACCCTTCTGACATGAGTGTAGGTCTGTCTACCCAACTTGTTTTATTTCTTGCCTCATATAGTATTTATATAATCCGAATAGAAATCATTATTTATCATTACTATTTAGTCAGCTATTGTTCCGCTTAATTTGGATTGTGACAGGGTGATGGCCAAGACAATTATTAAAACAACTAGAGCTAATAATAAACATATAGCTGTCATGATCTTTTTCTTTAGCCTTGGAGTGATATTCTTGTGCTTTTTTGAGTTACATTAGATAACTGGTAGCGCAGCCCCCACTTTCGGCCACTTGATGCTCTATACGATATACAGAATCTGCTTGATTTATACACAAGCCCAACTAGCACTGCGTGTCTACACTAGTTTACTAGCGGGAAAAAGTGTGTAACGCTAATCATTGTGTACCTATCATGCATTTTTTCAGATTTGAGCACGACATGGATCGAACCGAACATCATACTTTGCATTCGCGTACACACTTTCCCAACAGCACGGTGTTAATGTCAATCACACATGAGTGGGGAAAGTTTCGCTAATCCTGATACTATCAATAAATATTTTCCATTCTCAATGGCAAAAAGCAATAATTTAAATGTTTACTAACAAGCGCACTCACAACTAGAATCTTATGACAGGGAAACACCCGAGATGAGTAAGCTTCTACTTAGCGCATCGTCCACACTTCAATACGTTGAAATACGAGTCTATTTAAGTAGCTGTATTTCTTCTAAATTAAAATGGATCTAATGGCCTTTAGCAGAAGTTGAAATGGCAAGGACTTCGGGCTATCACCAACTCCCCTGCATGCGGATCTCTAGAATATTTGGTAAATATTCAACCATCGAAATGAATAGCTAAAATATTACCTATTGCAGCACACCGCCTACTAAAATATTTAGCCCCAAAGCTGATATTTACTGTCTATTCGCACGAACAGAACTTTAACTTTATGACAGAAAAACTTCAAGCGAATCTCCAACCATTCACTTTTGCCTGTTTTGACGTTTCTCACCAACACACACGCCATGTCATATCGCTATCACCGCCTTATTTTCAACATCCGACCGACGTTGAAAGGTGGCTAAGTGGCAGATATCGGTCATTCCAACACTTTTCAGCTGATTAGAATGGTGTAGGGCTGACCGATATCTGCTGGGTATCGCTATGCGTGTTATGCAACAAATTTTAAAAGTACAAATGCAACAAATCCTCACAAATAGAAATTCACTCAGCTTTGTTAATAATAGTATGATTTGTAGGATATACATTATTGCCCATAAAATCAAAACAGTACTCTTAAACTTTTTGAAATGTATAAATTGATATAAATTCTTTATACTCATAAAATTTTTATAAATCGGATACTAATCCTAATTGCAACAACAATAATACGTGTCGATGGTTGATACATATTTCAAGTTGAATTAGGTACTTTTATGGTCTTCCAATTTTCATGAAAATCTGGCTAAAAGTGAGCAATTTGAATACGTTCAATCATTGATGCACTCAGAAAAATTATTTAACCTGGATCAAAATGGCAGCTGCAATGTGCTTCTGAGAGAAACTCCGCATTTTTTGCACAAATTTAAAGGATTTCTTATACAAGTATTGGGGAAATAATTCAAGTGATCAATTCACGCAATTATAACAATCGTTCCGGACCCCGGAATGGTTACAAAGACCTTCTAGTAGGAGCACTCTCCTGCTTACTCAACTTGTTTTGCTTTTGCTTTAGCACTACAGCCCCTTTCGGACCTTCGCTTAGGGATGCTTAGAGTATGTCATTATCGGAAACTTGGTTACGTGATATGGTCAGTACTGTGCTTCGGCGCGCGTCCGTCCATCCTGCTACGATATCTTCCGCATTTAACCCAAAACGTATCATAACTAAACGGGGTTATAGTCCATTCGAAGAATCACTTGAACTAAATCTCGGTGTAACCAACAAGACTCGAGCCAGGAACCTTCGGCTTACGGGGTGAGTGCTCTAACCACTACACCACACGAACTACCTTCATATATATATATATATATATATATATATATATATATATATATATATATATATATATATATATATATATATATATTTATATATATGTGTATATATATATACACGTATAGATATGTATATATATATATATATATATATATATATATATATATATATATATATATACGTATAGATATATATATATATATATATATATATATATATATATATATATATATGTATATGTATATATATATATATATATATATATTTATATATATATATATATACATACTTATATATATATATATATATATATATATATATATATATATATATATATATATATATATATGCATATATATATATATATATATATATATATATACATACTTATATATATATATATATATATATATATATATATATATATATATATATATATATATATATATATATATATACATACTTGTACGAGTATATAAATATACAGGAAATAACGAAACTAGTGACCACGCTGGAGGTCGCAAGTTTGCTTCGATTTTCCCCTAATTTTCAAGAATGGTGTGTTGTGTGATTATCTCGAATATGTTATTAATCAGCCAAATAGGCTTATCGAAAACAAAATGGTGGTTATTTGAGATGAAAATCCGGGATTTTCGTTCTGACCAATTTTAGCTCTGGTTTGAACGCAAATCGGTACAAAGGTTTATTCAACTGTGAAATTAATCCCACAATAAGGAATCCAAAACTTAACAGTCTGAAACAAATTGGCGGTATGACCGACCGCCAATTTCTTTCAGACTGTTGAGTAGTATAACATGCAAAATTTTGCCAATCTAGTTGTGACCAAACATTTGAACCAGTGTTGATGAAACTTGGCAATGTGGCAGAGACGGTAAATGTCTAATGAAAAAAATAATAAAAACCTCCAGCTTAGGTCATAATGTCAAAATAGTAGCTAGTCAAAGCTTGTAATTTGGAAATTTTTTAAAGCTATAATTTATATTGCATTTTGCCTAAATTTTAAACCAACTAACGTTGATGAGATCTTAGACTAAAATGTTCAGATCAGCAACTAAGTCCTATGAAACCTTCAGATTTTAGCAGCTGTAAATTTCTCATTGCGGTCGAGAAATTAAACTACAATGTACATGGTATATACAATGTATTCAAGAAAATGAATTTTAATCGATTTGAAATGAAAAGTTTTGCAACTGAATGAGGTGAAATAAAAAAGACAACTCTACCAATAAGGCGCTCAGGAACATGAAGCTCACTCGCAAGGATCCCCATTGATTTTGAAGGGTCCTCGTCTATGATCGCTTGCACCTGCTCTAAAAATTCTGCTGATCGGGCAGTGTCAGAACGTTTTTCGTGTTTTTTGCGTTTGGCAAACGATTCTGTATCACCTCCTGATGTTTCAAATTCACGGCGAACCTTATGCATGAATAAACGGGCGCAATTAAGAAAATTAGAGATCTCTAAATCTGTATGGTTCACGCATTTAGCGAAGATGACAGCATGTCTCTTCATTTCTTGAGTGATTTTATAGTCCGCCATTTCTTATCTGAAAAGGAAAAAAAATAAAAAAAATTCGCGAAGTTATAGGCAGATTTATGCATGTCCTCAAATACCGTACGCACCCTATATATATATATATATATATATATATATATATATATATATATATATATATATATATATATATATATATATATATATATAGATATACATATGTATATATATGTTTACATATATGTACATATATATGTATATACAGGGTTTTAAAGGGTGTTATTTTGATATTAAAAGAAAAATGCCGTTTTTAAGTATAAATGATCGGATGTTTATTTCATTATAAAGAAAAAGATATACCGTTAGTAGTAAGAAATAAGATCAGGCAAGTGACCACCACGACCACGCTTACAGGACCATATCCTTTTCATGAAATTTTCCATAAGCATATAGAAAAGTGGCTGCCCTATGTCGTCGATAGCCTCAAGAGTTCCCATCTTTGAGGTCTTGAATTGACGCTGGGCTGTTGGTGTAGACCTTCTCTTTCATGAGGCCCCAAAGGAAGAAGTCACAAGGTGTTAAATCACAAGATCTCGAGGGCCAATTGTGATCACCTCTTCGAGAGATAACACGGTCCGAAAACTTTTCCCGTAAAAGATCAATGATTTCGTAGCTTGTGTGACACGTAGTGCCGTCTTGTTGAAAGTAAACGTTGTTCAGACCAATACCATCCAATTCCGGCCATAAGAAATCATCAGTCATCTCTCTATTGCGTAATCCATTCACCGTAACTGTTGCTCCAGCCTCATCTTCGAAAAAGTAAGGTCCAATGACTCCGCTGGACCATGAACCGCACCAAACAGTCACACGTTGAGAATAAAGAGGCTTTTCAACAATAACTCTTCGGTTTTCTGAGCCCCAGATGCGACAATTTGTCTGCTGACGAAGCCACCGAGATGGAAATGGGCCTCATCACTCAAGATGATTTTTCGAGGGAATTCTGGATCATTTTCATGCATTTCAAGGACCCAATCAGTAAAGAAACGACGTTGTTGATGATCGATCGGCTTGAGTTCTTGTGTTAACTGAACTTTGTAAGCCTTCAGACCCAAATCTTTATGCGAAATACATTGTAATGACGTTCGCGAAATGCCTAGCTCCAAAGAACGACGAGGAATGGACAAACCTGGGTTTTCTTCAACACTTCCGGCTACAGCAGCAATATTCTCAGCTGTTCTTGAGTGACGTGCACGGGTTTTATTCTACACATCACTAAGTTGTCCCAACAGCTCAAATTTTTGTTCACCATCTCTGCAATCGCATCAATGGTAGAACGTCCTGCTCTAAGGCCGTACTGCTGAGGAGATAGGATCCCAGCCAAAACGGACGGGATGGGCGGGGAAGAGTCCCCGCACTACCGCGTCCATCTTTTTCGCGTCATGTATACAAGGCTTCCGTAGAGCACCAAGCTTCCGCATAACCAGCTTGTAGCCAAGGCCCCACGGGTCCTTGTTCACATTGTCCACTAGGTCTTGCCAGCAGCGAGCCTTGCTACTGTTGATCAGTTTGCGAAGGCATTTTCTGGCCGACTTATATGCTGCCACCCAGTTGCATGCCTCGTCACGGTTCCGCGCCCGTTGAGCCTCACGTCAAAGCTTGTGACACTCCCTTCGCTTTTCAGCGATTTCAGTTGACCACCAGTACACTGGGGGCTTGCCGTGTCGGAGTCTTCGACGGGGCATAGAAGCGCAGCAAGCAGTCGTAATGATGCTCATAGTAAAGTTCACCACGTCTTGAGCTGCCAGTTCTTCCGTCCCCTCTGAAGCCCCCTGCAGCGGCTGACCTACTGTGAGCACCTCGACGAACCTCTCGACGTCCATCCTTCCGATGTTCCATCCAGTTGTAGAAAGCCGAGAGCACGGACGTCAGGAGATAACATCACTTATCTCAAGCAGAATGCACTGATGATCACTGGCTGAGTAGTCCTGTAATACTTTCCAATTGTGTATCCTCCGTACTAAGGACCCCGAGGCGAATGTCACGTCCGGTATGGTTCCCTCACAGGCAATACGGCGGAAATTCGGCGTATTTCTGGTGTTTAGTACAACGAGGGCCGTCCTGGCCATCATTCCCAGGACTCGTTTTCCCCGCGGACCCGTCTGAGGCATGCCTGATTCGATTGCTTTAGCATTGAAGTCACCCCAACGAGCACTTTGCCCTCTGCGTTCGAGACAGTGCCCTCCAGAGCATTAAGCTTGGCTTGGAAAGTTCTATCGATTCATTAGGCGTTAGTTACACACTAAGGAAGGTGGTCCCTGAGCACCGGACCCACACGAAACCATCCCCCCGTCCACAACTCTCCGCTTGGAAGTCACTGTTCCGAACCCAGATGGCGGCAGTACCAGTTTCATCAGAATACCATAATGCAGGACTTTTATTATGGTGTTGCTCACTCAGCAGCAAGAAGTCGGCTTTCATGTTACTCGCAAACTGCTCAAGGAGATTACGGGCGGTTGAACTGCGGTGTAGGTTTAGCTGCAGGATGCGGGTCATCGGAGTTCTGATTTTGCCTTGGCTAGGACTCCCTGGAACACCCGGTATTTTCCTGACCCCAAGACGTTTCCAAAATCAGGTTTTGGATCAACATCCTTGCAAAGAATACAGTGTGCCTCCTTCGTACACTCTTTTCTTTTATGTCCCATTTCACCGCATTTGTAACATAGGGAACTCCTATCGGGTCCTTTGCATACTTGTGTGGTGTGACCATAACCAAGGCATTTGAAACATTGAAGAGGCGTTGCTCTTCGCCATATCCTACAGACAACCCACCCTATTCGTACTTTGCCCTCGTTTAGGAATTGTTCGGCGTCCTTTTCGGTCAAGTCAACTATGGCCATGCGTTGTCCCCTATTGTTTTCTGGTGTCAGTCTCGCTTTGATCCTTCCCGCGCTAGGGAACTCCCTTTTGATGGCCTCTTCCACCTCGGCCAGATCCGTGACGGAGTCAATGTCTCTCGTATTTCGATCGTTTCCATCGGTTCAGGCGAGACTATAGTTGCGCTTTTGCCGAGGACTTTCTTTACTGCGTCACAGAATGTTTCCTTATTGCCGGCCTCTGCTCTGAATTCGACCAGTATATGGCCTGACCACGTTGATCATACTACTTTAATGGTAGTATTGGTGTCGTTTCCCCTGATGCCCCGCAGCAACTTCCTTTATGATCGGCCATCTTGGGGTTTTACGAGCAGTACCTGCTGCTGGCGTCTTCGTCGGGACTTCTGCCTCTCCTGTTTTGCATCAGGTCCTACATTAATATTTGCTTTTAAAACTCTTTGCTCTAATTACCTCCTTAATGCCTTTTGGTAATGAGGAAATTAACATTTTACACTCTTCAGGAGTTATGGCACTCCACTCCAGTATTAGACAATTCTTTAAAATTTGCTTCAACGTTATTGAGTGCTCCTTTATTTTGCACTTTAATATTGACCACAAACGATCTACTGGATTGAGATCCAGTGACTGAGGGGTCCAACTTAAAAGTTATATGCCATTTTCCGCAAACCAACTCATGGTGGCTCTAGATTTATGGCATGGTGCATTATCCTGTTGGAAACAATCCCCGTCAAGGTTAGTGTCACCAAATAAATTCAAAGTGGCTTCCAAGGCTGTATTCACCACCTCAATATATTTCCCCGAATCCATTTGGCCTTCAAAAATGATCATTTTTCCAACTCCTGACGCTGAGATGCAGCCCCATACCATAATACTACCTTCTCCGTGTTTTACAGTAGGCACCACGTTCCACCACGTTCTTCGCCAACTCTGCGTCTCACGTAGGTGGCACCAGCAGTACCAAATACCTGAAATTTAAGAACATAATAAGTATTTTTTTAAATAGGTTAAAAATAAACCCAAACATCTTTAAGTAATGATAAGATTGTTCATGTAACATACTCAAAATTGGATTCATCTGACCACAGGATACTGGCCCAATCCTCTTCGGTGTAAATTTGGTGTTCTAAACACCACTGCAAACGTATTTTCTTGTGCTTCTCAGACAACAATGGCTTCTTCCTTGCCTTACAACCTTTGAGGCCAGCACCTTGGAGCCTTCTTCTAGTAGTTCTGGTAGAAATATTTTTCCCCAAGGTCTCACTTAGCTCAGTAGCCAACTCAGATGTTTTCTTACGATTTTTCCAAGAAATTTGCATTACCTGGCGATCTTCTCTTGCAGATGTAACCCTTTTTTCCACTTCGTTTCACGTTTTCGTGACTTGTGGTCATCTTGTATCGGTTTAAGGTATACCTCACAGTACTATGAGGATATTTCAAAATCCGCGCAATTTCACTTTTATTTTTGCCTTCATCAGATAACACCTGGATTTTTAAACGTTCGTCGTTACTTAATTTATGGAGCTTAGGCATATATATATATATATATATATATATATATATATACTCGTATATATATATATATATATATATATATATATATATATATATATATATATATATATATATATACATATATATATATATATATATTGTCGCGTGTTAGTGTTATAGTTCACAGCCGATAAGGTTAATGTCCCGGGGAAGTGAAAACGCACTTTCTTTTAAAGTAAGTTAAAAGAGTTGATTTACTAAGAATACACAATAATTAAGTCCACTATTTTACAAATCGCATTTTAATTTACTTTTCACTTGTCTCTCAATTTATAGCTCAACTGTCTTCAAATATATCGAGAAAATCTTTTACTTTACTATCAATCAAAATCACCTTTAATTCGCGTTCTACTCTTATCGCAGTTTTTGCTACCGCAGTTTTACGTTTACTTTCTGCCCCATGCATTCGGCACGGCTCTATATAGGGCCTCTAGTCATTTAAATCGTTTCTCGTACATTGGCGAATGTTGTGGCGAAAACTACCAGAGATATTCGAGAAATTCTGAATACCCGTAGTCACGTCACTTGTTCACTTTCAGATATTGGTATCTGCTTGGTCCATTCTAGTGCTTTCGAGTACATGCTTTTGATGTCATTCGTTGCTTCTTTTCATACAATGTTGGTCATGATGTTGCGACAACAATTGCGACAGTAGTTCGCAGAACTATATGGCCATGTAACAATCCCATTCGCTAATTACCCATCCTACGACTATATAAACTCATTCCCCCAAACACATCCTTTAGACACTGAAGATGACTCGAAGTAGTCGAAACGCGTCTGCTCACACAACAAAGCAAGGCCCTACGGCTTTTAAGGAAAAAAAAATATATATATATATATATATATATATATATATATATATATATATATATATATTTATATATATATATATATATATATATATATATATATGTATATACATACAATATATATACGAGTATATATATATATGTATATACATACTATATATATATATATATATATATATATATATGTATATACATACTATATATATATATATATATATATATATATATATATATATATATATATATATATGTATATACATACTATATATATATATATATATATATATATATATATATGTATATACATACTATATATATATATATATATATATATATATATATATATATATATATATATATATATATATATATATATATATATATATATATATATATATGTGTGTGTTTATGTTTATGTATCCCAGCCTTGTATGATGCTGGGAATTTAAGCCGGCTTCAATATACATGGAAGGTTTTGAGATCCGCGTTGCTTCAGAGGAGCCACTGGACCTAATGTCGATGGTTGAACCTGGCTGAGTCATGGCTGGTACACCAGGGCCATAAGGTTGATAGAGGAACTGGGCATGTTCAGCTCCGGCTTAAGTCTCTTATCTAAAGGAAAGTCCACAGGGTTCGGGTCCAAGTCCCACAGCAGAGGATTTCGGGGATATGCTTAGGGAGGGCTCTCCTTTTACTCTCCAGAGCGGCTACCTGGGTGGTCAAGCCCTGTTATGGCGCCATCATATCCTGCATGACTGTTGCATGTACAGACACATTAGTCCTCTATCCTCTAGCAGACGGTACTGCTCCAACTCCATTGTAGACGTGGCCATTTATG
>OZ017740.1:199280853-199528353 GCA_963969285.1 Odontomyia ornata
CTACCTGTTGATACACAAGGTATATTGCTATATAAGTCAAGCCAACTAGTAACCTATGCGGATGACATTAACATTTTGTCACGGTCACTAACAACTGCCAAAGAACTTTTCCTGAAATTTGACGGTGAAGCAAAACTAATAGGGCTACAAATCAATGAAAATAAAACAATGCTCATGACGCAGTCGATGAAAAATACCTCAAGTACTCAAAATATCACACTTGGCGAATACAAACTATCCCACTTGGGGAATGTAAAATATTTTTACTCAATTTTGACGATCTTGAAGACCATTTATATACACAGGAAAACAAAGCTCCAAGTATACAAATCTGTAATAAGACCTGTGTTATGCTATGGGTATGAAATATTAACCGTAACCTATGGCGAATAATCGGAGCGGAGGTAGACGGGGACCAATGGCAAATTCGATACAACCATGAGCTGTATGAAATTTTTGACGAGCTGATGGTCTCAACGAGTGCAAAACTGCGAAAGCTTCAATGGACTGACGAACGACGAATAAGCAAAAAGGTACTCGTTGTGCGAACTGTAGGGCGGAGACCGGTGGGGAAACTGAGGGAAATCTGGTCTGACTCAGTCAGCGAAGACAGTGTATCCTTGCATGGATTTTGTAATTGAAGAACGCGGTTGATGGACCGAGATAATTGGAAGCTCTATTTGCAGGAAGGCAAAGCTTGAGAGGGGCTGTTGTGCTACGAAGAAGCAGAAGAAATGCATCTGATTTGTAAGTTATATCTTTCAATTGAACACATGTATTTCAGCACAACTAATTTTTATTTAAGGTGATGGACCATACATATGCCAGGATAGCAAATTTTGAACCACGGGTGAGTATCCTTGCATATCCTGAATTATGTATGTTAAATATTTTTCTTGAATACTATTCCATCTGTTTCTTGTACCTCTAAAATGAAGCGTTTTTCTCAGAAGCATGAAAATTTACTCGGATTCAAAAAGGGAAATAGTAAAAAATAAGAATCCTTACAAAACTATGTAGAGTTAAAATTAAAAAACAAAAAAATTCCCTGACAGAAGCTACGCCATACGAGAGCTATGGTAAAAGACAAAATAATTTGAGAAGCAGTTTAAGTAGGAATAAGTTAATAAGTCAATGCCAAAGAGACATCCTTTATGGAATTTGTGGATCCCAAAGGGAAATCTTGGAAAAACAATTGTTGGGCAGAGACACTCAACGTACAACAAAAGCATTCTCACCAAAGTTGAGAAATTTTACTCTAAATCTACATCTTTTTTCACTAAAAGTGTACTCCTATGTAAGAGATACCCTCAATGGTTGTTTACTAGATTCCCGAACAATTCGAAATTGGTACAAATCAATTAATTGTCTGCCAGGATTTACAGAAGAATCGTTTTTAGCTTTAAGAGAGTTAATCCCACAAGTATTTGAACAAGGCCATCCAATTGTGTGTAGCCTGGTTTTTGACGAAATCGCTATATTCGAAAGAATTAAGTGGGATCAAAAAACTTTCTAGGGGAAATTTGACTTTGAAAATGGACCAGATAATGGCCAGAAGACCGATAAAATTGTAGTTTTTACGCTTAAGTATTTGAATGGTAGTTGGGAGTTGTTTACAGGTATTTTTTCTAATAGCATCAATGAATGGTGCGCAAAAGCAAATTATTCCGTTTAGCGCAATCCAACATATAGTTCATCTTGGAATTGAGCTTCGAAAGTATCTTTTGATGATGCTCCAATTAATACAACTCTTACTCGCTCATTTCACTGTGAGCAGATGATTCAATATACGTTTGAAGTCCCACAAATAAGCAGTAAATTTGGATTATTTGCAGATGTGTGTTCCAATGTGAAGTTGGTTTGTAATGTGTTTGCAGAGTTTTCATCCCTTTGGATTCCGAGTACGCCCTAATACACTTATTTTTTGTGGTCGGATAGGTGAATTTCATTTATGCACAGAGTGTAAGACTCCCATGCTCCCAAGAAGGTGACTGGACTACCCACTAAACACCTCCCTAGTCAACCCGAGAACCCAGCCTGGAACCGTTTGACACATTACTTTGGGCCAGGTTTCGTATTGCTACGTTATAAGGTGCCTTCAAGCTGGGGGATCCCTCTTCTAGGGGGCTGGGAGAGGGGAAGAGGAATTGCCAGACTAGCGATCCCCCAACCACCACGCCCCCGGCGGCTGTGGGTCCCTTTTATCTTTTAAGGCCTGCCCGAACAGAATGTGCCACCTGGTTCCATTGGTCAACCGATTCGAGCATCACCGCGACTAAATTCACTCCATTTTGTGGACGCAAAAAATGTGTGGCAGGTATTGTCTTCCTCTCCTGGGCAAAACCGACAATCGGAGGACCACAACTTACCAATCTTGTACAGGTACGACTGAAAACACCCATGCCCGCTCAAAAGCTGGGTCAGATAGAAGTCAGACTCACCATGCTTTCAATTTAGCCACGGTCTCACATCCGGGATGGGGCACGCAGTCCACCTTCCCTTCGTGTAATTCACCTGAGAATGCTGCCAATCGTTGAGTGAGCGCTATATTTCCTCGCAAGCAATCGGCTCCTTCGCGTCCCCATTTCAACGCAGGTAAACAGTATGGCACTCTCTAGTAAGGAGAAAAACAGGCCTCACGCCTGCAATAACTCTCACCGCCGAATCAGAGGCTGTCGGATATGCAGATGCAATCCTCAGTGCTCCTCTTCTCTGTACCTGTACCAAGCGTTTCCAAATTACCTTAGTACTAGGAGTGTCGCCCCATATTTTACTCCGTACAGTAGCATTGACCCTACAGCACTCAGCAGCAGCCGTCTTCTTGATGGACTGGGTCATCTACGTAGGCCATAAGTCTCCCGAAGCAGCCTTCTCAGCTCCGAGAAATTCATCTTTGAGTCGATCAGTAGCCCCAGGTACTTCTCCGCTGGCTTCGATTCGATTATGATGTCGCCAATACTGATTAACCTTAGTCTAGGGATTCTCGTTTTTTGTCAAGATGAGCACTTCAGTATTCTCCAGTGTTAAACTGAACCCGCAAAAAGTTATTCAGTCCTTCACTCAGCACATTAACATACCCAGCCTAAATTGCGCTTGTTCAACGGTGCATCCAGTGACAAGAGCTGCAACATTATCCACATAGCTGATCAAGCGTAACTCACCTGGCATCTCCAGTCTCAGTAGCCCATTGTAAGACACGTTTTATAGGTCTGGACCAAGCATAGATCCCTGGACAACACCCGATGTAACTTCAATCCTTGATTGGTCCTGTGTTGTGTGGCAAGGTAGGCTTCTGTCCTTCAGGTAGTCCCTCAAAAGTTGCATTAGATATTCTGGAACTTGAAAAGTGTTTTCCAGCGTATCCACCCATGCCCTTATATTCTCGAAATATTTGGTTGCTGTTTGAAAGTTGCTAGAAGCAGAAGTTTTAAATTTAGCTAACAACGTGAATGAGCCGAGATTTACTTTACCAAAAATAAGATAAAAGTTAAACTTACGATTCACGTTCTTGATAAGTCCGCTGCTGACGCCATCTCTTTTTGCAAAGAAGACATGAATTTGCCAGAATTTCAAGGTAATAAGGCCACTACTGCATTGATAAGGATGATTAACGATATATTCAACATTTTGAATAGTAGGAAGCTTTATGATACTGAAGGAAAGCAAACCTTATCTTCAGTTGGACTATGAGCCCGTTCAGTTATAATACGTGCTGGTGTAAAATCAGAGCGTATAACAGATGGGTGGACGGACACAATGCTAAAACATGATACTAACCATATCACCTTGTGGAGTGGTGACACACTCCATCATGATAATGAGATACTCTAACGATCTCCAAGCGAAGGCCCCAAATGGGCTATAGCGCTACAACAACAACAAGCCTTATCTGCAGAAAACTGTGGCCGCTTATTTTGTTTTTTTTTTATATATAATTTCTTTATTAGAATGTATGCGGTACAGAGGCCTTATAATATAGTAGGTGTTCTGACAAAGTCATTTGACCATCGTTTGAACATTACTTAAAACTATGCATATTATCGTATTTCTATGTGATTATTACAATTAGCTAGAGGAAAATTTAGGCAAAAACCTCTACTGAACTTATACTAGCTTAACATAACTTAACTTTCTACGTATAACTAGCTAAAATCTATGAGGCTAGGTTACGGCCAAAAGATAGGTGGTAGCAACTGCTGATTTTCAATTCGCCAGGGCATGTATTAGCGGATTGGGCGAGTCTTTTGCTTTCGCGATTAATTTTTCACGGCGCGATGCAGCGAGCTTACGAATTGGACTAACGCCAGCAAGGCTGTGTAGTTTTTCAGAAGAGAAGTAAAACGGTTTATTAAGTACCATTTTCAGGTATCTAGTTTGGGTGATCTGATGCTTTGTTACTAGATATTTAGCACATTGGATCCAGGTAGGTGAGCCGCATAGGATGATCGGTTGCGTTGCCATTTTGACGATGAGGACTTTGTTTCTGGTGATGAGACGTGAATTACGATTAAGAAGGGGGCAAAACGAAAGCACGGCCTTACAAGCTTTGGAGCTAATATGCTCAATATGTTTTCTGAAGGTTAGTTTTGTATCGAATATAAGTCCAAGATATTTAAGATCCTCGCTCCAAGGAAAAGTTTGCCCTAAAAAATTTATTGGTCGCTTGGGTAGGTGAGCAGGCTTACGCTTCCTGGTGAAGTATATTGACTTCGTTTTTGCAACATTTATTTTAATTTTCCATCTATGGTAGTATTGGTAAGTAAGTTCTAACGCCGTTTCAAGGCTGGAAATAATGGAAGTTGGATCTGCGCCTATGCTGTATATGCAAATGTCGTCTGCGAAAGCTGCAACTTGGCAATTTGGTAAAGAAGGGAAGTCAGACGTATAGATGTTATATAGAGATGGGCTTAGGCAGGAGCCTTGCGGAACACGGGCAGATATACTTTTTACTGAGGAAATGCTTTCCCCTACTTTGACCTGGAACTTCCTATCAGTTAAAAATGATTGTAAAATGTTCAACAAGTATGGGGGTGTATTGTATTTCTGAAGTTTGTAGACCAGAGCATCATGCCAGACTGTATTAAAGGCTTTTTCTATGTCCAGTGTCACCAAACCTACAGACAATTTATTGTACATCACTGCTTTGACGTCCTTCGTAACACGGAGGAGCTGATGCTCAGTCGAATGTCTGTTTCTGAAGCCGAATTGGAAATCAGGTAAGATATTATTGTTAGCCATTAAATTATTTAATCTTTTCAGGACTATTCTTTCAAAGAGCTTACCTAATCCTGGTAGTAAGCTAATGGGCCTGTAGTTGTCAGGAGAGTGCGGATCTCTTCCAGGCTTCGGGATAGGTATGACTAGAGCTTGTTTCCAGATGGATGAAAAGAAGGAAAGCCTAAGGCATGCGTTGAATAGGTGGCATAAGAATACTATTCCTTTTTTGGGTAAATTTTTAAGTACTATATTCGGTAGGCCATCGATACCTGGTGCTTTACCGTTTTTAACTTTTTTAAGTAAACTTATTAACTCCCTGGTTTTTATTAATGCACCAGGAGGCAAAGATGTTTGTTTAGGTTGATGTTCTAAAGCTCTGGCCACCATCATTTCTGCTAAATTTTTGCAGAACCTATTGGAGATATTATGGAACTGCTTAAGTTTATCTGCAAGTAAATCTGCTCTTCCTTGATTAGAGTAAATATGCTTTTCGTTGTTATTTGTAATCAGATACGGTAACGCATGATACTTTCGCTTAAAAATTCTATTTAAAAACCAGACTTTCCGCGAGTTGTAGTCTAGATTTGATAGCATGTTGTTCCATCGGAGATTCCGGCGCTCCTTAATTTTATTCTTAATTGCTAGAGTGAGGATATTAGCTCCAATTTTGAGAGACCTAATGCGGGTTTTTTGCCATTTACGCCGCAAAGAATTACGCTTCCATATTAGCTTGTAGGTCCTTGGTTGTAGACACTTCAAATTTAGCTATAGGTGGAGTCGTCCAACAGAAAATTGACGATATTTGGCATCCTCTCCGATTTTACTCTGTTAAATGATTACCATCACAAATTCGATACAGTGCATATGATAGAGAGGTTTTAGCGGTTTACTATACCATTAAGGACTTCAGACATTTATTAGGAGGTCGGCAGTTTACTATATTCACTGATCACAAACCTCTAGTGTATGCTTTTCAACCAAATCTGGAAAAGGCTTCTCTAATACAAACACGGCAATTGAACTATGCTTCACTATTTTCTACAGATATTGAATACATATTTGATAACAACAACTTAGTCGCTGATACTCTATCTAGAATAGAAACGATTGAGTTGCCATCATCCCTTGATTTTGAAGAAATCGCTAAAGCGCAACAAAATGACACTGAGCTACATTCTCTCCTTCCAAATCCTTCAATTCACTTTAAAGAAGTCACTATTCCAAATTCTTCCTTAAAATTTTTTTGTGATCACAGCCAACATTTAATACGACAACAGGTTTTCCACCAAATTTATGAGTTACATACATCCACGAACTAAAGCCACAACCAAATTAATCACGTCTAGATTTTCATGGAATAAAATGAAGGATGATATTAAAGATAAAGTAAAATGCAATGCAATAATTGCCAAAGACCAATAATCACAAGACACGTTTTTTCGCCTTTATGTTCATTCGATACACCAACGGAAAGATTCGAAATTGTTCACATTGATATAATCGGACCTTTTCCTAGGTTCAATCAATGTAAATATTGTTTAACAATTATTAAATGGACGGAAGCCATTCCAATGAGAAACGCTTTAGTACAATCCATCGTACAAGCAGTCTGTAACAACTAGGTTTCACGTTTTGGAGTACCTACAGAAATTTATTTTATTTGAGCTGAATAGTATTTCGTATTCTCTAAAATACGGAGACTTGGTTAAGGCCAAATGATAGTTTTAAACATCCTTACTTTCACATATACAGATATGATCGCGTTGATAAAACTGGCGGAGGCGTAGCCATAGCCGTTAATATTATTGAAGAAATAAATATAAAATTATACGATGTTCACTTTCCTGGGACAAAATTAAGCAAGGAAAAAGTCGAACTTTTCAGAAGAGATCTGAAATGGTTTAGCAAGGCTAACCAAAGGTTTCTACTTTGCGGAGACCTGAACGCTAGACATTGGCACTGGAATTGCACGCGAAACAACGAAATGGGGCACATTTTATTTAATCTCACCAGAGAGACAAATGTCTATGTGCATTTCCCTAAAGAGCCCATGTTCTACTCTCACCGTGGAGTTGGTTCCACTCTGGATCTGGTTCTTAGTGACCAAAATATTACTCCCTCCGAGCTCAGCGTTTTGCAAGCCCTCTCATCTCCACATCTACCTGTACTCTTTACTTTAGAAACGACGAGAAGTAATCACAATGCACCAAAAACATACTACTGCTTCAAAAAAGCAAAATGGTCTGGATTCCGGAGTTTTATTAATGAAAGAGTGACTTTAGCACCAAGAACGATAGAATCGCTCAATACTCCCTCAGTATGTAAGGAGAAAATTGAAGAATTCACAAACACTATCTGGCAAGCTATCGAGTCTAGCGTTCCAAAACGATCAAAAGCTTCCTATAATTTAATAATTACTTATTTAAATGCATGTTTTTTGCATTTACTTTCACTATAAATTATGGCAAATATTAAGGTTAATGGGGCAAACACCGGTAATACTCTAAATTTATCAATCAAAAGTCAAACAGAGAAAAAGGGGTTTGTTCTTGTCATTTCTCTTAAAAAACCACTTGCTTAGTGTGACTGCTGAGCTTCTTATGTTTTTGCTTTATTTTATCATGGAATCGCAAACTGTTAACTAATAAGTTTAAATGAAATGATAAGAAAGCACTTAAAACAGATTCTTTAAATATTTCTTTTTTCAGCAGGTTTGAAATAGTTTTAATTTCTGGATTTTCAATGTCCGATTAATAGCACGATTAAACGAACTTGGAAAAGCCTTCGAGGACTATCAAAACGGAGTTGTGGCCTTTTTTATTTCTTGGATAAGTGTTATAATTTGCGGCTTGGTCCCGGAGAAGGATCTGGCATTTGTCACTATGGCAACCCCAGCTAGAAGTTGACCAGTTTCAGATGACAAATCTTTGCCTGGGAGCCGCCACGAGACGTTGAGTGTTGTTAGGTCTTGTTAAAAGTTAGTGCGTGCCAAGTATAGAGCAGGCTTATATTCACTCACGTTTTCACCATCCTTCTCAACTCCAAGCAAGGGGATTTATTGTGTAACACTAATGAGAATATACCAAAGATTTATTTATACGCTCGCTTCGGGGTAAATAACGTGATATTTAAATAAATAGTTGCTGGAAAACTGGCGAAATGGATGGAAACGCAAATTTACTGTTTAATTTAAATGTATATATTAAAACGAAATTTGAATACTGATTAACATTTTCCAGATTTTATTTAAAAGTTCCCCGTTTTCTTTGATATTATAGCTATTTGGAAAACGCTTTTTGCATTACCATAATTGTAAGTTCTTATGGGTTTAGAGAATTGAAATATAAAAAATTCCGATTGGGATGACTTAAAAGGAATTATGCAGAACATTTTTTTCTCTCTTCGAACAATATAAATGATTAATTAGGATATAAAACCTTTATCTTTTAACAGATTAGCCTATGTCTCTTTTATAACTACTTTACACTGAATTTGCAAGGGACTTCTATGGCGTATTTCTAAATTAAAACTTTAATTTTTAACTGGAAATCAGAATGACTAATTTCACGCCAAACGCCATTCAACATAGCACTGTTTTTATAAATTATTTATCCTAATACCCAAAGGTAATCATTGACCATCATTCAAGCCAGATATTTATTATATCCACATAACTGTTGTTTTCATTGATAATTCACTGACAAAAATATCAAAATATCAATCAATGGATCACAGTTAACATTTAACCTTCTCTAAATAAAAGAAGATACCAAACATCACAGAAATAGGGTTAGCAATTAGATCCAAAAGATAGTAGACCGATAAACTTATTGTTTAAGTGTATTCTATTAAAAACCACATTTAGACTAAACTTACGGAACACTTAAAATAAATAGTAAGTCAAGTTAAAACAAGAATATATTGGATTGTCTGATAATTATTGTCGTTTTTTTTCATGTTTTTCAGAATAAATTTATTTATATTAACAACAACCATTCATCAATGATATATTGACCATTTTGTTGAATGACCTTTTTCCAATTTCGGTAAGTTGAAAAATTCCACGTTCGAAGAAGCCTTGGCTTTAAGAAGTGAAGAACTGATTCAACTCATTTTTAACAGCCTACTCGAAATGGAAAGTTTTACCATTCAAATGGTTTTGAAGGCACCGAAACAAATGATAGTCTGATAGTGCTATGTCAGGGCTATAGGGTGGATGTGGTATCAGTTCTCAATATTGAGCTTCACTAATTTTTGATGGGTTATCAAAGAAGTGTGGGGTCTAGCGTTAGCATGATGGCACATTACGCCTTTGGGATTAGCCAGTTCAGGGCGTTTTTTCTTGATTTCTTCGTTCAATTTCTGAAGTTGACGACATAAGACATCCGAATCAATAGTTTGATTTCTTGGAAGCAGCTCAAAGTAGACTACACCCCTGTAATCTCACAACACAGAGAGCATAATCTTCTTTTCGAGCTACGTTATCGTAAACAATCCTTCCTTTCCTTTAATTCGTGATGAACCTACACATCCATCAAGTAAGGGGTGGATCATACTACGACTATATAGTCACACTACTGTCGCAAGTTACACATGGTTAAATGGAAGCGCGCACACTGCGATTATCGACAATTTACGCCAGATCAGCAGTCGCAGGAATTTGCGATTTTTTCTGATACCAATTTAGTAGGAATCATTTGGAAATTTGACGCTGACGTGCGTGGAAGTTTCTTACATAGCGCATGTATCCCCGGCAAAGATATACCTTCAAATGAGCATATTCGTTCTGCGCATGCTTGAAGTTTCTTTGCAAATCTTGTCGCAGTGTGTTCCTATTTGCGTCTAAAAATCGCTGGTTACGACAGTAAAATCGCAATGTGGCCGAACTCTAAACGGTTGAATTCAATATGTCGAGCTTCTCTGCTATCTCTCGAGTTGCCATATGTCGGTTAGTTTCCATCAACCCCTTTATTTTGTCGTCATCAGTAGTGGTTGGACGACCAGTATGTGGTGTACCTTGCACATTAAAATTTCCAGAACGAAAGCGACCAAACCAACGCTCAAACTGGCGTTCAGTAAGGCAGTCCTCACCATAAACTTCACACAATTTCTTTCGAGCTTGCATCGTATTTTTGCCCTTAGGAAGTAAAACAAGAAAATATGCCGATAATGCTTTCTTTGATTGTCCATTTTCAAGTTTATTTTTAACCAACTTGTTGCTTACTAATGACGCTCAGTTTTTGACAGAAGATAGTCTAAAGTCGAATCTTTAAAATAGTATATAATAATATAAGCCACGTAATCACTGCTGCATTAAATATGCAGTTCACGTCATCTATGAGAAAAAACGACATGAATTACCGAACAACTCAATAGTTACAGCTGGATCCTTTTGGGCTGTATGTAAAGCATGCCGTCCTGCGTTTAAAGTCCTCCAAGCTGAAAAAACTTGCCTCATTTTTTATGAGGTTGATGAAGGCTTCACCTGCCCCAAATATATTTTCTGCACCGCCCGTACCGAAGACGAGATGTAAATTTCCTCTTCACCTCATTGACATAACAATATCGTTCAACTCCACTCCTGATTAGTAAACACACAGGATTGCTAGCCTCAAGAGTTAGCTTTAAACTTGCAGGTCTGGTAGTAATGCAGGATGGAACTGTTATTAAAGAGGGTCCTGAATTTAAGGTATGCTAGAGCATAACTGCAAGCTGATGTATTTAAGTCCGCAATTCCATTCTGGGGAAGTACTTATACATGCTGAGTTCTCTTGCGGTGAGCAGCTCGGCTTTTCCTTTAGTCATAAGCTCTACCGCCAGTTCGAAAGCGTCTACATTGGCAGTGCTGCGTGGGAGTCCAAGACATAGCTTACGGACTTTTGCTTTGATGGAATCGATATGGCCAAAGAAATTGTAAGGTGCGTTTACAAAAGTCGTAATGCCATAGTCAAGTTTCGGTCTGATGAGGATTTTGTAGAGGCTTAGAGCGGTGGTAAGTTTGAACTTATTCATGGGTCTACATAACATTCTGATAAGATTTTGTTGGCACTGTTCTCCGGTTCTACTGATCTTTCTGTCGCGGTATTGGATACTGTTTTGGCCAGCGATCTGTATTCAGCCGATTTTAAAGGCACGTTGTGGGTGTTTAGTGTCTAGGGAAAATTATGGCTTCCCCTTTTTCCGAATTTACTTTTAAACCAAGTGAGTCACATATTCTACAGAAAGCGTTATTCTTTTTTTGCAGGAACTCTACGGTATCAAGGTGTTCCTTGCCTTCTACTAAAATAACGACGTCGTCGGCATATTACAGGATGGTCGTCTTGTTATCCGCCAGGTTGTATGGACTTTTGGTGTATACTTTAAAGCAGAGAAGAAAATAATCCTGTAATAATTTGTACAATTAAGCATAATCCTAATAATGATCTGAAATTTCATCAAGCTAAAATATCAATTGGAGCAGGTAAATCTAGTAGAGCATTATTTGCAATTTTAAAAAGTAGGTGTTTTAACCGTAATGATTTATTCATTAGTTAGTTTAAAGGTCGTTTAATTATCCAGTTGATATATAGCGTCCTAATGCCAGTATTAATCAATGTTTGTTTGAACGTTTTCAAATTCACAAGTTCGTCACCGTTGGATATATCAACAATGACAGTTATTTTGAACTTGGATCCCTGATCTGTAATATGTTTTAACATTAGTGCGTTAAGGTAGGGTGAAATTGACTTATTTTGCCTTTATACATAACAATTGGCGGATAAGACATTGTTCTCTTCAATAAATCGATCAATTTTGATCAGTTTGTTTATAATTTTGATGAGAACGCTGATTAGCGAGATAGACCTGTAGCTGTTGCGATCAGCTGGGTCTTTGTTAGATTTCAAAACTGGGGCCGTTCTTATGAGCCTACAGGAATCGAGGATATTACACTTTATGTCATCGTTGTTAAATGGTTTGAGGAGATATTAAGTGTAGTTTACTGAGAGGATTTTCAGCATGTTATATTCGAAAGTGTCCATACTGGGAATAGTGGGCGTCTTCTGTGTGTAAGAAATGCAGTAGTTCCTCAACTTTAAAGAGGTGAGTTACAGCTTCGAAGGTAATGTTATGGCTGGGATGTTGTTTACTTCAAATGTCTTGGAGAAAAAGCAAATTTCCTTCATTGTCCGACTATTTGCACGAGTTTCCAGTCCTGTGGTTTTTGATGTTTTTATTGAACTTCCAAAAGTTTTTGATGTTGCAGGGATCGACGATTGCTTTCCCTCAATCTTTTCTTTTAGTGTCTCTTACCGCCGCTTTCGACTCGCATTTTATTTCGTTGAGGGCAGACCAGATCACTTAAATTTTTCAAACGTTTGAACTAATGAAGTGCCTCCTTCTTTTTCCAGTTTTTCATTAGGTTATTCTACCACCAATACTTGTTACTGAATTTGACTTCCTTGCCACGGTGTTAGCATAGTTTCTTTTCAGATCACTTTTCGCACACCCCCTACGGGGTTTTGTTTATTAGTGAATCTTTCTTTACTAAGCTGCGGGAAATCTATCGGTGTGATATCTTGAAGGTCTAGGCCCTCATATCTATTTCTATTTAGGGTCTGGCTTCATTACTGGTGATATTTAGAATTGAGCTAACTTCGACTTCGTGCTTGTTTTTCACCTATTTAAGGCAATTTTGATCCATAGCCATGTGGTCACTGCTGTTGCTAAGAATGCATCTAGTTTGGCACGTCCCTCCGGAACAATCACGTGAGCCGCATCTCAAACACTTGCTTGATTTATCTTTACAACGCGTTGTAGAGTGTCCAAGCTTTCCACAGTTATTATACAGTCTCGGTTTGAACCTGAAATAATCCACCCTTTGGTACCTTATTTTCCTCAACAGTGGTTTTAACTGACTGCTTAGGAATATAATTCAGGGTGTGATCAGGGTTTGATCAGGGTCTCTCCTATTTAATCTGGTGGCGTTAACAAGCACAAGATAATTATCAACACAAAGATATTGTTGCGTGTTATGATTTGCGGCCAATAATTTTACTGTTCCGGGAAAGTGAAAACGCACTGTCTTTTAAATTAAGTTAAAAGAGTTTATTTACCAAAAATGTACAATCATTTATTTAACAATTTCAGCAATTTTACTTTTCACTTTGTCTATAAATTTTTAATTCAACTGTCAACTAAAATCACTTCACAATCAATCAATATCGCCTTTAATTTTCGCTCCGCACTTATCGCAGTTCTAATATCGCGGTTTTACTATATCCCCCATTCATTCAGCTCGGCTTTATAAAGGGTCTTTAGCCATTCAATCTGACGAGAGCTACCAGGAATATTCGAGCAATCATGAATGGCGCAGTGACGTCACTTTCAGATATTGATCATGCTTGGTGGGTTCTTTGCTTTCGAGTACATTCGTTTGTTGATCATGATATTCTTAATGGTTGTGAAAACAATTGCGACAGTAGCTCGCAGAATTATTTGTACATGTAACACTGCCCCCACCTCAGTTCTTTTCGCCCCGAAAAGGTGTGTCGCCAGTTGTAGTCAATTCTCCCTGGATGTAATATGGGGCAAGATGGTCCAGGTGCACGATTTTCATTTTGGCTCTCGGCTAACGGTGTTCCTGTATGCGGTATACGACGTCGTTGATTCGCTTTGTAACTCGGTATGGTCCCTCCCAATCATGCTGCAACTTTGGAGACCTACCCTTCCGCCGTTATGGGTTATTATATAGCCACACCAAGTCATCTTGCTGGAGGCCAGAAGAATTTGCCTTTAGATCATACCTGGTCTTTATGCGGTCAGTAGCGGATTCGAGGTGTTTTCGCACTGTCCGATGTATCTGGTTCAACCGTTGCCTAAGCTCACTTGCGCACTCCGAGATCGCTTGGGGTTTCTCAGGGGGTGTCCCGAACTTTTTATCAGCTGGCAGACGAATAGTCTTTCCAAAGATGACTTTGGCTGGGGCTTGGCCTGTCGATGCATGTTGGGCAGCTCTGTACGCCATGAAAAAAAGTGGGATGTGTCGGTCCCAGTCCCCTTTGGTTCTCGTCAAGCATCTTGGCCAGGTGTTTATTGAGTGTGCCGTTGAAACGTTCGACCATTCCATCGGATTGGGGATACAGTGGTGTTGTCCTCGTTTTTTGCATTCCCAGCAGCTCGCACATTTCGCCAAAAACTAGTGACTTAAAGTTTCGGCTTTGATCCGAATGTAGTTCGCAAGGTACGCTGTACCTACTGACCCAATTTAACACTAGCTGTTCGGCTACGGTAGTTGCTTCCTGGTTGGGAATGGGGTAGACCTCGGGCCACTTGCTGAAATAATTGGCCAGAACCAGCGTTTATCGATTTCGCCATTCGGATTCAGGAAAAGATCCTGCGATGTCAACAGCAATCCTTTCAAACGGTACCCCTACGTTATAGGTTTGCATTTGTCCTCTCAGTCGTCGCTTTGGAACTTTGATGGAAGCGCAAATTGTGCACCTGCGACACCAGTCCTTTACATCTTCTCAAGCGTGGAGCCAGTAGAACCTTTCCCGCGATTTTGCTAAGGTCTTCTTAACACCAAGGCGGCCTCCCGAGGACCCTTCGTGTATTTCCTTAACCACATCGTGGATTCGGCTTTTGGGTAGTATAGTTTGCATCGTATAGGAGCTGCCATCGGCCGTTTCCCATTTCCGCTTGAGTACGCCACCCTCCACCTGAAGGGAGTTTCATTGTGCCCAATAACTTTTCAGGGTGGTGCCATGCATTGAAACGACCTTCCACTCAGGTCGCCCAGTTGTCTCCTTCCATACGAGCAATGGTCCGATGTCTTCATCGGCTAACTGGGCATTTCGAACCTCCTCCGATGACCAACCTTCATCGGATTTGGCCGTTATATCTTGCAGATTAACGGTCGGCTCCTTTTCCTCAATCCGTCGACAATGCTTGTAGTTAGCTGGGCATGGACGACAAGATAGGGCGTCAGCATTTCCATGAACTCCGCCCTTTCGATGAACAATTTCATAGTCGTATGACTGCAATCTTTCGATCCATCTCGCAACTTGTCCCTCGGGGTTATTGAAATTGAGTAGCCATCTCAGCGATGCATGGTCTGCTTGAAGAACAAATTTCTGGCCATATAGGTACTTGTGGAACTGCTTGGTGGCCTCTATTATAGCCAATAGCCCCTTCCTTTCACTTTTTGAGAGAACTCGACTGTAATACGAGAGGACTCTTTCTTCGCCATCGATCTGCTGGGAGAGTACAGCTCCAATACCACAGTTGCTCGCATCGGTGTTAACTACAAACATTTTTCCGGGTTCCGGATATGCCAGAACGGAAGATTCACACAGCTTCTCTTTCAAGGTCTCAAAGGCTTCCTGGCATTGTTCATTCCGGACATAGGGACGATTTTTCTCGGTTAGCTGATGGAGACACTTAGCTATTTTGGCAAAGTCTTTGACGAATCCACGATAGTAGGTCGCCAGACCCAGAAAGCTTCGCAGTTGGCGCTTGTTGTTTGGTATTGGCCAGCTTTTCACGGTTTCAATTTTCCCAGGGTCTGTTTTGACCCCTTCAACTGATACGACGTGTCCCAGGTATTTTACTTCAGCTGCGAAAAGGGTACACTTGTCGGGACTAAGTTTCAAATTTGCCAGCCGCAATCGGGAGAAAACCTCTTCTAAGTTCCGCACATGCTCTTCGAACGTTCTCCCGATAACAATGATGTCATCTTGGTACACCAAGCAGGTTTTCCAAGTTAGGCCTCGTAGCACGTATTCCATCAGGCGTTCGAAAGTCGCTGGAGCGTTGCAAAGCCCTAATGGCATCACCACAAATTGCCACAATCTGGTCCCAACGGAAAATGCGGTCTTCTCTCGGTCCTTCTTGTCGATTTCTACCTGCCAGTAGCCACTCTTCAGATCGAGTGTAGAAAACCATTTTGCGTCGGTTAAGTGTTCATGATATCGTCGATGCGTGGGAGCGGGTCACTATCTTTCTTAGTGACGTCGTTAAGCTGCCTATAGTCAACTGACAGATGGTTCGATAACACCTTATTTTTCCATGTCCGAGATCAGTGCGCTCACTTCTTCTTGTTTGGCTATAGGACGACGTCTCGGTGCTTGTCGAATCGTGACGTGAGTTACCATACTCGTTCGGCACTGATCATCCGGGCTTGTTGAGAAGATGTCATTGTACTTGGTGACCAGATCAGAGGCTTGCTTGGAGGTGGATTCCCGGGCTTTGTCTGCGTCTTACCTCCTTTTCCAATGATGGTCGTGAGTGGCCTCCAAAGAGGTGGTGGAAACAGGCTGGCAGCTGCCGATGACTTCTCCCGCTTTGATGCTCGTGGTTGTCTGCGGTGTTAAGGACTCTAATGGGCACGGAGCCGTTTCTTATAGATCTTACAAGGCTTCGTCCTACAATCAAACTGCGCAATGCGGACGTCTTTGTTGGTTCTATCAGATAAGATCGGTGGTCTCCAGAATCACCATCAAGCTTGGCCTATATAATGCTTTCAGAAGAATTCGGTACATCAGTGTCGTAAAACATTGAAGAAAGAAGGGGTTCATAGGCACTATTATTCTATTACGGAATTTTACTTTCATCCACAGTAGAGCTATACAACGCAATATACCTAAGTATATTCCTTTATACTATATAAGCGCAGTCAGGATCATTTACAGCTGTTCTTTTGTAGTGTTGATCTCGTTTGAGATATAATAATAACCCGCTGTCAGACAATTCAAATCCGCTTATGATCAGCTAACTACTCATTGCCAAACTTGAGAGGGATACATAAAGAGCAATCTCCCTCCTGAAGAAATCAAAATTTTATCATGCAACAAATTAAGACCCCAGGGTTATTTAGCTGCAATGAACTACTCAACAGAAAAAACTGCAATGATAGATACAAGTGAAAATTCAGAAAGTGGTACCACCGTTTTTGAGAAGTTCCAATTTTTAAGGGTTCATGATTGCATGTTCAATCCGTCAGCCCTTAATGAATACTCAAAGAAAATAGCTGAGTACATAGCTGGATTCATATCTTTTTGACTAAAACGGTCTTTAAAATGTCAAGATTGTCTTGCCGCTTTGGAAGGAAACCAACGGAGCAACAGCCTAATTGCTCACAAAACGTATGGTAAGAATTCTTTCGAAAGTCGAGCAGCTACTTCGTTTGCTGACTACCAAATGTAGCTCGCATCATTTTTTGAGTCAAGAGTGCTATCAAAAAATATTAATAATTTGACAAAATTATTTTGTAAATAGAAGCTTATTTGAGAATATTAATATATTTTAACTTTTATTTAAATTTATCATAGAAAAATATTTACCAATACGGTTCCATTTTATGCTCAGTGCTCTACTAACAGGGCTTCCATACGAAGCCACAACAACAGGCTTATTCTCTTTAATGACCAATAACTTTAATTTATATGGTAAAAAATTGGTTATGAATTTTAGTTTTACTTTTTAGGGTATTGTGAAATCATTTTACAATACCCTACTAAAATCGCGTCCTGTCTGTCCGTCTGTCCGTCCGTCCGTCCGTCCGTACGTCCGTGTGTCACACCACTTTTTCTCGCAAACTACATAAGCTAGAAACATAAGATTTTGTAAGTAGGTGTGAAGTGACGCCCTCTTCAAAGTTTCAATACGAAAAAAAAATTATAAGGTATTTAAGGGGGGTCTCCCCATATAGGGGAGTTGCCCCTGAAAAAAAAGTTTTCATCGCATGTAGGCAATATGGGTATCAAATAAAAGGTCTTGATGAGAGCTTTTCAAAACAGGTCTTAAAATGACAAATTTTGCTTCGAGAGATGCAGGGGAAGGGGAAATGTACGAAAGTTTGGTGTCCCCCCCACTCGCGATTGGACACCTTTGACCCGAAAAATCTGAAAAAAATCATGAATGTAGGCCTTTATGAGTACAAAAACAACAAATACATGAGAAGTCGAAATTCACTCAACTTTGTTAGTAATAGTATGATTTATCGATTTTATATTTTCTTGAATAAAATCTTAACGGCGCCCGTAAATTTAATGAAATTCAGTACACAGATGACTATTTATAAGATTGATCTGTCCTCCAAGTTTCATAAAGATCGAATGGTATTTAATGAAGTTAAAGCGATTTGAATTTTCCTGTATCACTATGGAACAATATGCGCTGTATTACTATGGAAACATATGGCTATGGAACAATATGCGCTTTTTACCGACTCAGATACTACAGCTTTGCTAGGATTTGCATGAAAATTTCAGAAATGATAGGTATCATGAATTTCTTTGAGAATTGGCTCAGCTATCGGTATTAGTAATCGTAAAGCAAAACAGTGGCTGTTTTAAATGCGAAGATTGAATAATTTTGTTGTATTTTGCCCCAACTTCAACGTTTAAGGCCCATGCTTTTAACACTTGATTCAATTTAATGAATGCCTGAAGATGAGTACCTACAATTTATACTCATAGCTGGATTCGAAAAAATAGGCCATGAATCGTTGATTACAGTACAGGGGAGTGGCCGCTGAACAAAAAATTTCATCAAAGGTAGCCAATATGAATATCAAATGAAAGTTCTTTATAAGAGCTTTTCAAAACAGTACTTAAACTGACAATGTTTCCTTCAGAAGGGCAACAAATACCTTAGAAGTGGAAATTCGATCAACTTTGTTAGTAATAGTACATTTTATAAATTTTGCTTTTTTGTCTATAAAATCAAGATGGGACCCTTAAATTTCCCAAAATCTATAATTTAAGTTTTCTGAACAATAAACAGTGAAGTTACAGCCGATTGAATATGTAACAATTACAACAACATTAACACGTGATACTAGGGAGATACACGCTTGCAACGGACCTAGACACTACAAATGTGTAGGAATTTTGATAAAAGTTTTAGAAATGGTTGGTAATATTCATGTGTTAGCATGACTAATCAAGCGACGGGGTCAAAACACTTGAAACAAAATAGTGGCAAGTTTAAAATCATAATAATCATAATAATTTTTCGAACTCAATTTATGGAATCTGTATATTAGTCAAGTTTTGATATGCAGGATATATTGTTTGATTTACTAAATGTTTTAGAATACCCTTCTGGCAGGAGCATCCTCCTGCTACTTCAACTTGTTTTAATATATTATTTGAACGATTTACTTATTAAACTTTGAACACAATTTGATGAATGAATAGTTTGTATTACTGTGAATGCATATTTTTTTAATCTAGCAAATATATTTGTAATCAATATCATTAAGTAATAAAAAAATCGACATCATATTTACTAATTAATTTTGGAGTTTGATATTATGAAAAATTCTGTTTTTTTTGTTTGTAATTGCAATACAATTACAAGGTGTGTTCAAAAATAAACGAGGCTGAGCTAAACTAGGAACGACAGGAGCTTTATTCTAATAAATTCGAGTTTATTCAATACATTGTTTTGCGCAATCGAAAAGCTTTTCGAAAGAGTGTTTCAGGTCATTAACCGGAATATTCTCCAAGATGTCGGTACTAGCCTTTTGGATGCCCTCTAGGGAAACAAAGTGTTTTCCTTTCATGGCCAAATGCAATTTCCCGAATAGGTAGAAGTCAAGTATCAGGCGAATATGGCGATTGATTGATGGTTAAAATGCGATTTCTAGTCAAAAAAATCAGTCACAAGAGTAGATTTTTTATCCAAAGTCTCGTGTATTTTGGAACACAATAATTCATGACATCCTATTCAAAAATTCCATGTTTTCAATTTTGGGTAATGAGTTGTGTTTAAATTTAATATGATGATCACAAAACACTTATAGTAACATAATATTTAATCCTAACGACACTTGTGAATTTTGAAATAATAATTGGAGTAGATTCCAGCCTTAATGAGCACTACGATAAGACGAACTTGAAAATCGTAGCTTCCAACTTGAAGAGATGTTTGCTACGAAGTATAATTGGAAGCTGAAATTAAACATACTTTTTGTGTAATATAACGTTATTATGACCTTAAAGTTTAAGGAACTAAGCAACACAGAAATAATTTATGATTCTTCGACTTTCTTACAATTTAACAAGAACGTCATGCTACATTTTACATTCTCGCATATTAGTTAGATATGGGGATCAATGTAAGTTTGGTTTGACAGAGAAGGTGTTTAGTGGGGAGTCCAGTTGCCTTTTTGCGAGTATTGGAGCCCCACACTCTGTTCGTACATGACATTCCCCTCCCAGCCACAACAAAAATATGTAAGTTTATTAGAAATTTATACGAAGTCTAAAGTCAAATATCTACTACCATTGTATTGATAGTTTCTAAAATCTCAATTATATTTATTCTGTCAAGAATTTAAATAACTCTATATATTACAGGTCAAATAAACTGAAGCCCAGATAGGTTGCTTTATGAATTTATAGACATATTTTTAAGAAATGCCCTTTATTGTTTCATGTACGCACAAGTCATCCTACAGAAATTTGCTGGTCAGGGAAATCCAAAATAAGTTCGTCAATCAAACCAACAAAGTGTTAAGTATGTCGGGTTAGAAATAAACCTAATCAAATAAGGGTGACAACACGGAACCTTATTCGAAATCTTTATAAATTCAAACAGGGGGGCTGAACTATAAACAAATTTAGAATAAAAGAATTGAAACTCCAGTAATTATAACAAACCAGATCAGACCAGTGTTTCCTTGGTTTCCCTACAGGGTTTCGACCTTCAGTCCTCCCAACGAATACCTTTTTGGTCATCCGTTGTTCGTCCATACAATTCATGTGGCCAGCCCATCTCACTTTCCACATTCTTACAATCATTGAGACCTCCGGTTCGTCAAAAATTTCATACAACGCATGGTTGTATCGAATTCGCCATTGGTTCCCGTCTAGCTTTGCTCCGATTATTTGCCCCTGGACACGTCGCTCAAAGGTGTTCAATATATGTCCGGATGCTTGGATAAGGGTCCATGTTTCACACCCATGGCATAACATAGGTCTTAACAGAGATTTATATACTTGGAGCTTTGTTTTCCTGTGTATGCTGGTCTTCAAGATTGTCAATACTGAATAAAATATTTGATCTGTGAGCATTATTTTTCGGTGTATTTTGTCTCTTTCATTGCCCGCTTTCATTATTTTGGTCCCTAAATACACAAATCCGCTATTGTTTACGATACTGTATTCGCCAAGTGTGATATTTTGTGTATATGAGGTATTTTTCCTCGACTGTGTCACGAGTTTTATTTTATTTTTGTTGATTTGTAGCCCTACTAGCTGTGCTTCGCCGTTGAGTTTCAGGAAAAGTTCTGTGGCAGTTGTTAATGACCGCGACAAAATGATGATGTCATCCACATAGGCTACTGCTTGGCTCGACTTGAATAGTAATATACCTCGCGTATCGACAGATAGCTTCCTTATAACGTACTCCAGAGCCAAATTGAATAGCAATGGGGCCAGCCCATCGCCCTGCTTTAGTCCAATATTTGTATCAAAGGCATTGGTGAGTTGGTTATTGTTGCGGACTTGGGAGGTCGCCGACGTCATTGTCATTTTGAGAAGATAGACTAATTTGGCTGGAATGCCAAAGTAACACATTGTTTGGTACAATACGTTACGATCAATACTGTCATATGCTTGCTTGAAGCTAACAAAAATTTGTGGATGTCTATGTTGAACTTCCAGCATTTCTCAAGTGCCTTTTGTGGATTCGGAATAAAATTAATTGAATGAAAATTGAACGAACTTTTAAAGAGCATTAATAATCTTCTTCTTCTTCTCCTTAGCACTACAGCCCCTCTCGGGCCTTCGCTTCCTGCAAATTGCGCCTCCAACTGTCTCGGTCCATTGACCGAGTCCTTCAATTCCGAAATCCGAGCACCGATGAGCTGTCTTCGTCAACGGAATCAGACCAGCGTTTCTTCGGTTTCCCTACTGGTCTCCGACCTTTAGTTCTCCCAACTTATACCTTTTTGGGTATCCGTTGTTTGCCCATACGATTCATGTGGCCACTCCATTGTAGCTTCCGCATTCTTACAATCGTTGAGATCTCCGGCTTGCCAAAAATTTATTTGCGAGCCGTATTCTACGGTGTATTTCAACTCTTTCATTGCCCGTTTTCGTTATTTTGGTGCTTAAATACACAAATTCGCTAACACTTTCGATACTGCATTCACCAAGTATGATATTTTGTGTTTTTGAGGCATTTTTCTTCGACTGCATCATGAGCTTTGTTTTATTTTCATTGATTTGTAGCCCTACTAGTTGTGCTTCGCCGTCGAGTTTCAGGAATATTTCTTTGGCAGTTGATGCGGACTTGGGAGGTTGTCGACGTCATTGTCATTTTGGTAAGACGGACTAATTTGGCTGGGATGCCAAAGCAAAGCATTATTTGGTACAATGCGTTACGATCAATATTGTCATATGCCTGCTTGAAGTCAACAGGTAGTCCAGTTGCCTTTTTGCGAGCATGGGAGTTCCACACTCTGTTCGTTCATGACATTCCCCTCCCAGCTACAACTAAAATATGTAAGTTTGTTAAAAATTTATACGAAGCCTAAAGTCAAATATCTACTACCATTGTATTGATAGTTTCTAAAATCTCAATTATATTTATTCTGTAAAGAATTTAAATAATTCTATATATTAAAAGTCAAATAGAATGTAGCCCAGAAAGGTTGCTTTATGAATTTATAGATATTTTTTTAGAAATGCCCTTTGTTGTTTCATATACACACAAGTCATTCTACAGGAATAAGCTGGTCAGAGAAATTCAAAATAATTTCATTTAAACCAATAAAGTGTTAGGTATGTCGGTTTAGAAATAAATTTAGTCAAACAACGGTGACAATACAGCATCCTTATTCGGAATCTTTATTAATTCAAACAGGGGTGCTGAACTCTAAACAAATTTAGAATAAAAGAATTGAAACAAAACCGATAAAAACCACCTTACAGTGTAGTGGTAAAAATCTACATGCGTATGAGAAAAATTTTCTTCTTCTTTCCTTCTTAGCACTACTGCCCCTCTCGGGCCTTTGTTTCCTGCGAATTGCGCCTCCGCTTGTCTCGGTCCATTGACCGAGTCCTCCAATTCCGAAATCCGAGCAGCGATGAACTGTCTTCGTCGATCGAATCAGACCAGCGGTTCCTCGGTTTCCCAACTGGTCTCCGGCCTTCAGTCCTCCCAACGAATACCTTTTTGGGTATCCATTGTTTGTCCATACGATTCATGTGGCCAACCCATTTCACCTTCAACAGTCTTACAATCGTTGAGATCTTTCGAACAACGCATGGTTGTATCGAATTCGCCATTGGTCGCCGTGTAGCCTTACTCCGATTATTCGCCCCAGGACCCGTCGCTCGAAGGCGTTCAATATATGTGCGGGTGCTTGGGTAAGGGTCCATGTTTCATACCCATAGCATAAAATAGGTCTTATCACAGATCTATATACTTGGGGCTTTGTTTACCTGTGTATGTAGCTGGTCTTCAAAATTGTCAATACTGAATGAAATATTTAATTTGTGAGGTATATTCTTCTGTGTATTTCATCTCTTACATTGCCCGTTTTCATTATTTTAGTGCCTAAATACTCCGCTATTGTTTACGATACTGTATTCGCCAAGTGTGATATTTTGTGTATTTGAGGTATTTTTCCTCGACTGCGTCATGAACTTTGTTTTATTTTCATTGATTTGTAGCCCTACTAGTTTTGCTTCGCTGTCGAGTTTCAGGAAAAGTTCTTGGGCAGCTGTTAATGACCGTGACAAAATGATGATGTTGTCCGCATTGGCTACTGCTTAGCTCGACTTGAATAGTAATGTACCTCGCGTATCGACAGGTAGCTTCCTTATAACGTATTCCAGAGCCAAATTGAATAGCAATGGGGCCAGCCCATCGCCCTGCTTTAGTCCAATATTTGTGTCAAAGGCATTGGTCAGTTGGTTATTGATGCGGACTTGGGAGGTTGTCGACGTCATTGTCATTTTGATGGGACGGACGAATTTTGCCGGGAGCATTATTTGATACAATACGTTACAATCAATATTGTCGTATGGTTGGTTGAAGTCAACGAAAATTTGATGCACGTCTATGCTGAACTCCCAGCATTTTTCAAATACCTACTTGACTGTGAACAATTGGTCTATTGTTGATCTACCTGCCCTGAAGCCACCTTAATACCATCCATGAATACTGTTGGCGTATGATCCGATTTTATTTTCTAAGATCTTTGAAAATATTTTGTACGCCGTACGAAGCAGTGATATGCGTCTATAATTTTCGCATTGTAGCTTGTCACCTTTATTTTGGAATGGGAATATAATTGATTGAATGAACTATTAAAGAGCATTAATTATCTTTTTCTTCTTCTTCTTAGCACTACAGCCCTTCTCGAGCCTTCGGTTTCTGCGAATTGCGCCTCCAACTGTCTCGGTCCATTGACCGAGTCCTTCAATTCAGAAATCCAAGCAGCGATGAGCTGTCTTCGTCAACCGAGTCAGACCAGCGTTTCCTCGGTTTCTCCACTCGTCTCCGGCCTTCAGTTCTCCTAACGAACCCCTTTTAGGGTATCCGTTGTTTGTCCATACGATTCATGTGGCCAGTCCATTGTAGCTTCCACAGTCTTACAATCGTTGAGACCTCCGGCTTGACAAAAATTTCATACAGCTCATGGTTATTTCGAATTCGCCATTGGTCCCCGTCTAGCTTCACTCCGATTATTTCCCTCAGGACCCGTTGCTCAAAGGCGTTCGATATATTTGCGGATGCTTGGGTAAGGGTCCATGTTTCACACCCATAGCATGACATAGGTCTTATTACAGATTTGTATACTTGGAGCTTTGTTTTCCTGTGTATGTAGCTGGTCTTCCAGATCGTCAACATTGAATAAAATATTTTATGTGCGTGCTGTATTCTTCGGCGTGTTTCATCTGCTTCGGCAGTTCTTAATGATCGTGATAGAATGTTGATGTCATCCGCCTAGGCTACTGCTTGGCTCGACTTGAATAGTAATGTACCTCGCGTATCGACAGGTAGCTTCCTTATGACGTACTACAGAGTGAAGTTGAATTGCAATGAGGCCAGCCCATCGCCCTACTTTAGTCCAATATTTGTGTCAAAGGCATCGGTGAGTTGGTTATCGATGCGGACTTGGAAGCTCGTCGACGTCATTGCCATTTTGGTAAGACGGACTAATTTGGCTGGGATGCCAGAGCAAAGCATTATTTGATATGGCACGTTTCCATCAATACTGTCGTATGCTTGCTTAAAATCAACGAAAGTTGCTGCACGTCGATGTTAAACACCCACCATTTCTCAAGTACCTGCTTACTGTGAACAATTGGCCTATTGATGATCTACCTGCTCTAAAACCACCTTGATACCGATCCGATTTTATTTTCTAAGATTTTAGAAAATATTTTATTCGCCGTACAAAGTAGTGATATGCCTCTATGATTCTCGCACTGTAGCTTGTCACCTTATTTGTGGATTGGGAATATCATTGATTGGCTCCACTCTTTCGGAATATGACTTTGTTGCCAAATGTACTGGATGACTTTGTGAATAGCTTAACGAACACTATTGCCATCATATTTGATGAGCTCCACTGGAATCTCATCAATGCCCGGTGCTTTATTATTTTCTTGGGCTTTGATGATGGAACAAATTTCATCCAGATTTGGTGAAGCAAATAGGAGCTTTCCGCAGACATCTATGACTCCGATGTTCTGGAGCTGTGCAGAGGATTAAGGAGGTTCTTGAAATACGATGCCCATATTTCCTTAATCGTGGTTTCGTCAGCGATGATATTGCCGATGTCATCACGACAGAGCGTGGTTTTGGGCTGATAACCACGTTTCTGGCTTTTCACTACTTTGTATGCTTGTCTTGTTTTGTTGCTTACTAGACTTACATCTATACTTTTCAATTGGTGGTCATTGTCCTAATTATCTTATTTCCTACTCTTCTGAGATTTCCTGGTTATTCCTTGTAAGCCAGATTCTTTTTATGTAACGCATTCTGGGACTCATAATCAAACCAATCATTTCCCTTGCACTGGGCTTGATGTCCTATCGACTGTTCTGCCACGGTTCTAATAACCGCTTTCACTTCCATTCAGAGCTCGTTGCTCGCCTTTGACGATGCGTCTGATAACATGGGAGCCAGCTAGTTGTCGAGGGTCTCCGTGAAATTTTCGGACACAGATGCCGTTTGAAGCCTTTCGCTGTCAAATTTTCGTTGGGAGATGGTCTTCACTGAATATAATTTGACATACGACATCGACCGAGTTACAATTGGTTTCTCGGTATGTACGCACGTCAAGTTTGCTCGAGGGCTCAATGTTGTTGGATCAGAAGATGATCGATCTAGTTGTGTGTGTTGCCATCCGGTGATACCCAAGATATTTTATGAATGCGTCGATATGGAAAGGAAGTCGAACGTATGATTAGATTTCTGCTACATGCAAAGTCAATCAGGTGCTGGCCGTTGTCATTTGTTTCATCGTGGAGGCTATATCCTCCAGTCGTTCCGCGATGAGATAGCTCATTGCCAACCTTAGGTGTTGTAGAGCGTTTCCTTCATTTGTTCGTCCTATTTTTCAGTTGGGGCGTGGACATTAATCAGCCAGATTAGGAAGAATTTCGCTTTTATACGGATCGCATGCAACCGTTCATTGACTGCCTGGAAATCAATAACGTGCGATTTGAATTCCCTATCCACAGTGAAGGCCACTCCAAAGTCTCGTTTTCCAGTAGGCTTCCCACTTTTGAATATTGTGTGCGATCTCATGCTTTGAATGTCATTACCAGTCCAGTTCGTTTTCTGGATTGCCATAATGTTTAATTGATGTTGACTAGCCTGTTGTATAAGGTCCTTAACAGCGCCAGGGTTATTGAGTGATCTGACATTCCAGGATCCAATGATGTAGTCCTTTTTTCGTTTCCAAGGTCGTTGCCGTGAGTCCAATCCATTCCGAGGCCCATCTGCAGGTTTCGAATGATTTTTAGGTTTTCCAGGGATGGGGAGTTAGCTCGTCGCACAACCTCCTTTCTGGTGGCATGGTTATTACGTCAATTCTGTTATCAGCCGTGGAAGATTTGGCTTCACCCTCTTACGTCCTCACAAAGGAGGTATAAGTGGGATGTAGTAGCAGAGCTGTAGATGTATTTACAGTTATTAGCATTTCTCGGTATTTAATGTCACATTGTTGGGGAACCTGTAAACCCAATGTGTGACTCCGATAGCATTTACTACCAATTAATTGAGGGGTTTGGGATGAGAAATCATGGAAACTATGGGTTGGGGAAACAAGGGGTTCCCTCCTTCTTTCACAAATGGGCATGAGACCGTCTACGGTGGAGTTGAGCCTTGACTATAGTACAATTTAAAATTGTATTTTATAAACGATTTGTTGCTGAAAATACTGCTTCACAACGATACAATCTGATATTATAATTTATAAGCAATTGGTAGTTCAAGGAAAAGAAACAAACAAAGCTTAACTGTTGTAGCAACCACGGAAGTCACCGCAGTTGCAGACATTAAGAATTAGCAGAGGGGTGTGTAGCCTGGGGTGGCATACTGAGGCCGGCTAGCGCTCAGTCGTGTCGTGGGTCTTCCGGGACACCCTCTGCTCGTGCTGAGCCACCTTACATATAAAAACTAGCACATAGGGAAAAGGACGGGAAAGGGGAGGTCACATTGAGAAATGAAAAATAATTGTTATCTTAATACATTGTGACCATTTTTATTTCAATTTAAGAAAATACACAACAATAATTGGTGAAAGAAAATAATATTGTAAAACAAAATTAGCCTCTGAATTGCAAGCTGTTGAGAGATTTCGGCAAAAATTATTATGGAGAGAAATCGCAAAAAAAAAAAAAAATTATTATAGAAAACTAAAATATGTGCGTTACTCACCCCTATTGGTGCTGCTGAGCGCTCAGCAACTGAAGGGAGGGCACTGCAAAAAAAAAAATCACTGAAACAGATTAAATTCACGAACTTTACGTTATGTTTTCTTTTCTTTACGTTAACATAAAACCACAAAACAACAATATAAACTCTACTTTAAATTTTATAATTTACGCAGCCACTAATCCGCTGTACGGCAGTTTATCCCCCATTAAGTTGGACTAATTACTTCACGTATATTTCCAATTATTCCTCCAAATTCAATTCATCTACCAGGAGGGATCCGCCCACAGATATTATTCTTGCGTTTTTTCCTTTTTTATAGTTTAGGAGTACCGGCACTTGAGTATTCAGCTGTTATTAAAGCTAGCACTTGACACTTAATTTTTCTTTAACTGTTATTTTTTCTTAATCCAATCACTGTATCCACTTGGACTATCTTTTGCTAAGAAGTTCATTAGCTGCACTACTACTTCAACTATAATACCTTGTTTTAATATTCCATTTCGAAAATATTCGATACTAATATTCACGACAAACCATAAACCTGTGTATTCTTCAGTTTCTTTCTTTTTCTTTTCTTTAATTCGCGATTTTTAATACACGTATGTCTTTTTTTCTTCTGTTCACCTCCGCCTCAAACAGATTCAACCCTTTTTCACTGTCACTATTGTGAAACCAATCATTTATCCACTCCAAAATCAGACTCTATCCAAAAAAAAAACTCCTTCTTCACAAAACCAAATCCGGCATTTCATTTTTATACGAATTCACCATTCCGCACCGCAAAGCACAATTCATTTTTATATTAACAGTCAAATACCCGCTACCAAAAATCAATTTTATTCCACTCCGAAAACTTCCTTGTCTTTTTCCCATCCGAAATCTGACTGCCTAATCCCAACCACCTAACTTCCACTTTTCACCTTTCTCCCATCCGATCCCGCAATCCAAATTCTTTTCCAATTACCGCTGTCGCATCTGGGTAACGTAATCGAAGTTCATTACACTTCGATTCCGCTACCCACACATCTTTTGGTCCGTATCGACAATCACAATAGTTTCCATTGACTTGCATATATGGCAATTTACATCCCCAAGAATCGCTTGATTGAATGTAAAGTGTCACACATACGAGTACATTACGAAAACTATTGATTTTGCCGATACCCCGAAAAAAGAGTGCTTCCGTGCGCCCGGGGGAACTTGAACTCAGGGTTCCAGCAGTCGCACGGTCGAAACTCGCGACGTAACCAATGGAGCTATGCCTTATCGATCTCCCATTCATCAGATTAGCAACTTCAACGATTATCTGGGCATGAGATTGATCTTTGGTTAGTAGGGAAGCGTGAATTAATTTTCGTTAGTAAGAAAAATAAAATTTGGTAATGGGAACTACTGAATAGAATTTGTTAGTATGAAGGAAGGAATTAGGTTTTGTTAGTAAGAATGAATAGAATGAAATTTTGTTAGTGGGAATTAATGTAGGGAGTGTTGTTAGTGGGAAGATTAAACTTCTTATTATATTACTAGGGTGTTCTTATTGGAAATCAGGGAAAGGGTAGGATTGTGATGAGGTGGACATAAAAATTAAAGGGAAAAATAGGAAAAATGTTAATAAAATAAATAAATACACACAGGAAAAGGTGGGAATGCCCAAAGGAAAGTGACAATGTCACGGCGGCAATTTGAAGTTGCGAATGGGAGGAAGTTGGTACGCCGGAATTCGCAACACTGTGGGCAAAAGAATAACCCTGCTGCAATGGCCACGAGCACAATATGGGAAAGGCAAAAACTACAGTCAAACACTGGGTCATCTGTTTCGTTAATTGGTTCATGTTAAATACTATCGCCCACACTCCTCCTTCATATGAAAACCTATATATCAAAAACAGAAAACGTAAAGATTCCCTGAATAAAATAAAATGATCAAGCTAATAATTGCAAACAGTCGACCATAATGCTTTTGGATGAACCATTTATTATAAAAAATATTATGTCCCTAGGCCAAAACTGAGTAGCTATATTTTCTACTGCAATTTCATAAAAACTCAATCACAATGATGTCCAAAGGATCGACTATAAACACACTAACAGGAAATTGGACCAGTCTTTTATCGATCAAATGCAGAGCTTTCCAAGCGAAGACAGAGTAGACAGAACTACGGTCATGTCAGAAGGGTTTTCTACATGACCTACCATATGCAGACATCAATACCGTTATGTAGACATCAATAGTGAACAAACTCAAGAAAAACTTCAACAACATCTACAACAAAGTACATAATCATTTTAAAAGAAGTACCATTGTTACACCTTTAAGAAGGTTTAAACAACGGTCCATCTGGTTTATAAGGGTGTCCTTCTAAGGTAAAGAATTCTTCACATCAAATGTCTCCTCACTTTGATATATTTGCCACTTAGACTAATTCAGTACTATAGGGCTTCTGTTAGTATAAAAAAGGTAAGGAAAAATTCGAAATAAACTATTTTTCTATAGAAGGGCATCCGTATATTTTTTACAAGGACACTCAACCTTCCTTTAGGACACCCTCAAAAAAATAAATTTGGTAGCTGCTAGCTGAGGAAAAAACGTGGTGCTTCTTGTCCGTCAGGTCAAATCTAAAAAACTTAAAATTTAATTGGAATAACTCTTAAGTCGAATTTATCCTCACCTTACCGATTTTTTCATAAAAAATGCTCTGGAATATAATATTTCCACCAAATTGGCGAGGCAGTATGCGAACTTTTCTTGTTTAGAATGGTTTCCGTCTACTTTATAGAAGGACACCCTCAGGGGGAAAAAAATTTGGTAGCTGTAAGCCAACGAAGGAATGAAGTGCTTCTTGTCTGTCATGTCAAAACTAAAATACATAAAATTTAATTGAAATAATACTTGAATCAAATTTTTCCTTATTTCACCAGTTATCTATCAAAAAGTGCACCGTAATATAAAATTTCAGCTCAATCGGTCCAGCAGTATGCAAACTATTCTCGGATAGAAGGGCTCCCGTTTTTTTTCAGAAGAACACCCGTCTTTCCTTTGGAAGGATACCCTCGAAGAAATAAATTTGGTAGCTGTAAGCTGACGAAAGAATATGGTGCTTCTTGTCTGTCATTTAAAAACGAAAATACATAAACTTAAATTGAAATGGTCAAATCGAGTTTGTCCTGACCTCAGCGGTTTTTTCATTGAAGAATTCTTTGCAATTTAAAATTTCTTGCTCCCGTCTATTTTTTAGAAGGATACCTTTGTTTCTTCTAGAAGGACACCCTCAAAGGAAACAAAATTGGTAGCTGTAAGCCGGCGAGAGAATGTGGTGCTTCTTGTCTGTCATGTGTAAAATAAAAAACATAAAATTTTATTCAAAAAAATTGCTCAATCAAATTTTTCCTCACCTCATCGGTTTTTCATCAAAAAGTCCTCCGGATATATAATTATATATTAATTTGAACAACTGTGCCTCATCCTCCTTTCCTGCAGCGCACTCGACCATATTGTAGTTTTCCTGAAAAACAGCGATAAGTTAGTAACAGAATGAGCAACAGTTTATTTCCTTATATTTGCGATTTGCCAACTGATTATTTGCAACAATTTGACAATTCAAACTGTCACGTTTTATCTCCCTTATCTCAGCAAATTTTTTACAAATTACTCTACTAGATGTTTTGTAACGTAGCATAGATGGCGCGTTATCAGCTGTTGATTCGAATTTCAAATAAATTTGACGTGACGTCGCCCATCAATTTTCGCATCTTGAACTAAATCAAATTTTCCGTGATGGTATTCTAACTTGAACGATATAAAAGATTCAACTTGACTTACCCTACGAAGGATACGTCCTTGACATGCCTCCTATAGCTGCTTTTACAATCCCACAAACATCACAACTTTTTTCGTTTTCCGAAACAAAAACATTCAACATGTTTTATCTAAAAAAATTTTTTTAGTGTACAATTTCAAATTCAACTTGATTAGACGTTTCCCATCATTGTTGAATTTTCACAAATCATATGTTTTCAATCATATGGTTGATATTTTGTTGACAATTTGGGGGTCAAGGTATAAGAGGAGTGGGATTTTCATGAGAACAACTAGAGAGCCACTTGAATGTGTGGATCCTCAAGTGGCCTGAAAGGCAGGAGGATTTCAATCCGCATACGAGCGGAAGGCATGTATATAGTAAAAGTACTTCACTCACATATAGATGAAAATAAGCTCATTTCGCGTCCATGACTTTATATGTCTTTGTAACGTAGTAACTCATCTTTAAGCTCAAAACTAATCAAATTTAAAGCTGAAATTTCAACAATTCAAGTCAAATAAATACCTTAAACTATACATACATGACAGTTGTATAGTATTTTCTTTGCTTTTAGTTAACTTCTATTGCTTTTGATGGCTTCTTGCTTTCATAAATTCACTTTGAAAAAATTACTTTTCGTATTGTTAAGGTAAATTACTTGTTTATACCACAAAGGCATATAAAGTAATGGACCCGAAATGACCTTATTTTCATCCATACGTAAGTGAAGCTCTTTTCCTACATACATGTCTTCCTCTCCCATGCGAATTGAAATCCCCCCACCTTTAACGCCGCTAGAGCAACCACACTCAAGTTGCTCTCACGACAATCCCACTCCTCTTATACTTTAACCCCCGAATTGTCAACGGAATGTCAACCATATGATTGAAAACACATGATTCGTGAAAATTCCACAGATGATGGGAAACATCTTGTCATGTTGAACTTGAAATTGTACACAGAACTATTTTTCAAAGATAAATCGTTTTGAATGTAGTGCGAAAGTGTAGCAAACAAGTTGAAGTAGCAGGAGGATGCTCCTGCCAGAAGGGTATTGTAAAACAATTAGTAAATCAAACAATATATCCTGCATATCAAAACTTGACTACTATACAGATTCCATAAATTGAGTTCGAAAAATTATTATGATTATTATGATTTTAAACTTGCCACTATTTTGTTTCAAGTGTTTTGACCCCGTCGCTTGATTAGTCATGATAACACATGAATATTGCCAACCATTTCTAAAAATGTTATCAAAATTCCTACACATTTGTAGTGTCTAGGTCCGTTGCAAGCGTGTATCTCCCTAGTATCACGTGTTAATGTTGTTGTAATTGTTACATATTCAATTGGCTGTAACTTAGCTGTTTATTGTTCAGAAAACTTAAATTATAGATTTTGGGAAATTTAAGGGTCCCATCTTGATTTTATAGACAAAAAAGCAAAATTTATAAGATGTACTATTATTAACAAAGTTGATCGAATTTCCACTTCTAAGGTATTTGTTGCCCTTCTGAATGAAAAATTGTCAGTTTAAGTACTGTTTTGAAAAGCTCTTACAAAGAACTTTCATTTGATATTCATATTGGCTACCTTTGATGAAATTTTTTGCTCAGCGGCCACTCCCCTGTACTGTAATCATCGATTCATGGCCTATTTTTTCGAATCTTAGAATGGCTACAAAGTCCATTTGCTAGGAGCTCTCTCTTACCTCCTCGATTTGTTTCACCTATGAGTATTAATTGTCTTCAGGCATTCATTAAATTGAATCAAGTGTTAAAAGCAACGCCTTAAACGTTGGAGTTGGGGCAAAATACAACAAAATTATTCAATCTTCGCATTTAAAACAGCCACTGTTTTTCTTTACGATTACTAATACCGCTAGCTGAGCCAATTCTCAAAGAAATTCATGATACCTATCATTTCTGAAATTTTCATGCAAATCCTAGCAAAGCTGTAGTATCTGAGTCGGTAAAAAGCGCATATTGTTCCATAGCCATATGTTTCCATAGTAATACAGCGTATATTGTTCCATAGTAATACAGGAAAATTCAAATCGCTATAACTTCATTGAATACCATTCGATCTTTATGAAACTTTGAGGACAGATCAATCTTATAAATAGTCATCTGTGTACTGAATTTCATTAAATTTAAGGGCACCGTTAAGATTTTATTCAAGAAAACATAAAATCGATAAATCATACTATTACTAACAAAGTTGAGTGAATTTCGACTTCTCATGTATTTGTTGTTGTTGTACTCATAAAGGCCTACATTCATGATTTTTTTCAGATTTTTCGTGTCAAAGGTGTCCAATCGCGAGGAGGGACACCAAATTTTCGTACATTTCCCCTTCCCCTGCACCCCTCGAAGCAAAATTTGTCATTTTAAGACCTGTTTTGAAAAGTTCTCATCAAAACCTTTCATTTGACACCCATATTGCCTACATGCGATGAAAACTTTTTTTTCAGGGGCAACTCCCCTATATGGGGAGACCCCCCCTTAAAGACCTTATAAATTTTTTTCGTATTGAAACTTTGAAGAGGGCGTCACTTCACACCTACTTACAAAATCTTATGTTTCTAGCTTATGTAGTTTGCGAGAAAAAGTGGTGTGACACACGGACGGACGGACGGACAGACGGACAGACAGGACGCGATTTTAGTACGGTATTGTAAAATGATTTTACAATACCCTTAAAAGCAAAATTTATAAAATGTACTATTATTAACAAAGTTGATCGAATTTCCACTTCTAAGGTATTTTCCCGCAGGGAGAAAGCCGGTCGACAAGAACATTCTTGGAGGCTAGCATTCTTTGGGGAGTGCCGCCCCCACGGACCCGAGGATATGGGGGGTGCCGTGAGGTTCCCTCTTATTGTATCTGGATTACGCTTTGGACAACGAACTGGAATTGACGCTTTGGGCTGGCGGATGTGATGGTTTGGACCTAGTTGCTTTGCACAGTAGCGCCGAGGTGAAACTCGTGTGTGAACGGCTCCAATTCAACTATCATACCGTCTCCGTCCCGGTAAAACCTTGGCAGGCCTCGGAGTACGTTCGAAGTTCACACCATTGGGTTGGTGATGTAGGTTCGGTTGAGACGGACTCCCGATTAGCGCTGGTCTGGCTCTGAGCACTTGTCCCCATAAGGGCTTGTGCCAACCCTCGCATGGCCTCCCTGCTCTGCAAAGATAACCATGGGACCAAAAAGGCGACTACACACACGAACGGAGATAGCGGCTCCGAGGGGGGACCCAATAAAATGGAGCAAACAAATGAAACCACAAGCAAACAGGACGCTAGCACGCTGTTGGCAAGAACACCGATAAAACAAGTCACCGATTGCGGGGGAAGGCAGCAAACCCCAGAAACACTGTTAAAGTCAACACCACAGGTTAAATCATCGGAGACAGACCACAGACGGACTAACGAACGAAAGAAGGCAGAGTGCGTTGTGCAACCTGGCATCATTGCGGCCTTTGGGCGCAGTAGAAGGACTATGCGCACCCCGGAGCGTCCAGTGCAAGACCTACACAATCCGGATCAAGTTGCGACACCAACGGAGGCCAGTGTAAGACTGGGGGAGGGAGAAGTTTTGCCGTTGGCCGACGCCACTTCAAACGCGATCCAAGCGATAGAAGCAAAAGGGCTAGGAAACGGGGGCCTCTCCCAAGAGGTGGCGCCAAATAACACAATCGCCCTTGACCGCGCCGAAGAGGAGCGGCTTACTCGGAAAGCGGGGAATATCTTCAAACAACTGAGAGCTGCCTGCGAAGTGCAGAAAAACATAGGCAAGAGTGTCAAGAATGGCATTCTTGAACTGGAGGAGCTTTTTGGCCGCATAACGCACTACAGGCGGAGGTGGCTTGCAACCGAAAAGCACCAAAAAGACACGCTCTCCCTCGAGGCATCAGTGGGTCCTAGCAGCAGCAAAAGAATGGCCGGTAGCCCAATTGAAGGCGACTGTGAGAAAAGGAGGAAGGATGAGACCATAAACGAAGTTGACACTCCAGGCGAGGAGTTTCATGTGGTGCGAAACAAGGCAGCGAAAAAAGCGGCCAAAAAGCTACTCCTAGAAAAAAAGACAAAGAGCTCAACCACGAAGAGAACAAGGAGCCCCCCGCTATACCGCAGAAAACAAAAAGCAAACCGCGGCACAAACCCTTGCGAGAGGCACTGCTTATTAAACCCACTAAGGGCCGAACCTACGCAGATGTCCTCCGTGAAATTAAAGGAGCGGTCAAGCCAGACGACACCAAAACTGCCATCAAAGCAGTTCGACCAACCCGGACCGGCGGCTTGCTGGTGGAATTCGGGCCAGAGGCCACAAACAAAGATGCATTCCGTGACGCGGTTCAAAAGGTTCTTGGAGATGCGGCAACGGTTGCCTCGCTCGAACCAATGGCCACCCTGGAAATCAGGGACCTCGACTGCGTCACGGACAAAGCTGAAGTAGAGGATGCCATTAGGAGGGAGTTCCCCAGCTTAAGTGAAGTCAAGGCAAGATTGACGCGTGAAAACACAAGGGGGCAACGCATGGCTATTGTCGAACTAGCTGATAAAGACGCCCAGCAAATCCTGGCGAAGGGCAAAATTAAGATAGGTTGGGTGATCTGCAAGATACGGAGAAGAGCGATCCCTATCCGCTGCTTCAGATGCCTCGAATACGGACACACCGCGTATGGCTGTAGGGGACCCGACAGGAGATCTCTGTGCTACAAATGTGGTGAAACGGGGCACAAAAGGAAGGAGTGCACGAACGAGGCAAAATGCATTCTTTGCAAGGACGCTAAGCTAGCACCCGGCGACCTCAAACATGAGCCGGGGACAGGGAGATGCCGGGTTTTCAAGGAGGCCCTAACGAAAGCCAAATCGATACTCAAATGATCCGTATCCTGCAGGTCAATTCGCACCGAAGCACAAACGCCCAGGACCTACTTGAGCAGTTTGCGAGGGATAAGAAAGCTGACCTCCTGTTGCTGAGCGAGCAACATCATAACAAGGACTCGCAAGCGTGGTACCCTGACAAAACTGGTACCTCGGCCATCTGGGTTCGAGACAGCGCCCGCCTTCAGGTGCAGGGCCATGGACGCGGGGATGGTTTTGTGTGGGTGCGGTGTTCAGGGATAACATATTTCAGTGTTTATCTGACGCCTAACGAGGCAATGCGATCCTTTCGAACCAAACTCGATGCCCTGGAGGACGCTGTCTCGAACACAGAGGGCCACATGCTGGTCGGGGGAGACTTCAACGCTAGAGCCATCGAATGGGGTATACCACAATCCGACCCAAGGGGAAAGCAAATATTGGACATGGCGGCCAGAACAGCGCTTTTTGTCCTAAATACTGGTAACACCCCTACTTTCCGCCGCTGGGGTTGCGTAGGAACCATACCCGATGTGACACTCGCTTCGGAGTCCCTGGTACCTAGAGTACACAACTGGCGAGTACTAGAGGACTACTCGGCTAGTGATCACCAGTATATAGCTGTTGAGATTCACGACGGTGCCACTCTGCGTGCATATGCCCAAACTTCAATCCTCGGATGGAGGACTGGGAGGATGGACGTCGAGAAGTTCACTGACGCGCTTACGGCAGGCGCACCGTTGCTGGGAGCTCCGCCAGGGAGTGGAGGGCCTACAGCCAAGGACTTGGTGAGCTCAACTATGAGTACCATCATAGCTGCTTGCGAGTCTTCCATGCCCCGCCGGAGACCCCGACATGGTAAGCCTCCAGTATACTGGTGGTCAAACGAGATCGCCGAACAAAGAAGCGAGTGTCACAAACTTCGGCGAGAGGCCAAGCGGGCGCGAACACGGGAGGAGGCAGACACTAGGCTAGCAGCATACAGGTCCGGCAGGAAATATCTTCGCAGGCCTATTAACAAGAGCAAGGCCCGATGCTGGCAAGACCTCGTGGACGATGTAAATAGGGATCCGTGGGGCCTTGGCTACAAGCTGGTCATGGGGAAACTTGGTGCCCTACGGAAGCCTTGTATACATGACGCGGAAAAGATGGACGCGATAGTGCGGGGACTCTTCCCCGCCCATCCCGTCCGTGTTGACGCTGTCCATGGTGAAACAGCAGTCGAGTGCCCACTCTTCACACAGCTGGAACTGGAGGAGGCAGTCCTCTCCCTGAAGGCAAGGAAGGCTCCAGGTCCAGATGGTGTTCCAGCTGAGGTTTTGCAGCTCGTCTATCACCATTGTCCTGACTTGCTGCTCAGCACATTCAACGCTTGCCTACGGGACGGGGTTTTCCCGGTACGATGGAAGGTGGCGAGGCTCGTGCTGGTCAGCAAGGGGAAGGGAAATCCCGAATCGCCGTCTGCATACCGCCCGTTATGCATGCTAGACACGGCTGGGAAAGTGCTAGAGAAACTCATCAAGGGAAGACTCACTGACGCGATTCGTGCTGCTGGGGACCTATCTCCTCGGCAGTACGGCTTTAGAGCAGGACGTTCTACCATTGATGCGATTGCAGAGGTGGTGAACGCGGTCCAAAAGGCAGAGGCATGTAGTCGCACCAAGCGACGGATCGTCCTGTTGGTGACACTCGACGTCAGGAATGCCTTCAACTCCGCTAGATGGGTGGATATTCTGGATACGCTGGAAAACTCTTTTAAAGTTACAGAATATCTAATGCGGCTTTTGAGGAACTACCTAAAGGACCGAAGCCTGCTCTACGACACGACACAGGGCCAACGAAGGATGGCGGTTACATCGGGTGTTGCCCAGGGATCTATCCTTGGTCCGGACCTGTGGAACGTGTCTTACGACGGGCTACTGAGACTTGAGATGCCAGATGAGTCACGCTTGGTCGGCTTACGGATGATGTTGCGGCTCTGGTCGCCGGACGCACCGTTGAACAAGCGCAACTTAGGCTAGGTATGCTAATGCGCCGAGTGAGGGACTGGATGACTACTCGCGGGCTCAGTTTAGCACTGGAGAAAACCGAAGTGGTCATCTTGACAAAAAAGAGAATCCCTAGAGTAAGGATGATCAGTATTGGAGATATACAGATCGAATCGAAGCCAGCGGTGAAGTACCTGGGGCTACTGATCGACTCGAAGATGAGTTTCTCTGAGCAAATCAGGGCAACGGCTGAGAAGGCTGCTTCGGGAATATCGGCCCTGAGTCGACTCATGGCCAACGTAGGGGGACCCAGCCCATCAAGAAGACGCCTCTTGATGAGTGCTGTAGGGTCAGTGCTACTGTACGGAGCAGAGGTATGGGGCGACGCTCTCAGCAAGGAGGTATACCGAAAACGATTGGCACAGGTACAGAGAAGAGGAGCACTGAGAATTGCATCTTCGTATCCAACAGTCTCCGACTCGGCGGTGAGAGTGATTGCAGGCGTGATACCTGTCGCCCTCCTTGCTAGAGAGCGCCGCGCTATTTACCTGCGCCGAAACGAGGATGCGAGGGAGATGGTTGTCCGCGAGGAGAGACAACGCTCGCTCAACGATTGGCAGCAGTCTTGGAGGAATTGCACGAAGGGAAGGTGGACTGCGTGCCTCATCCCGGATGTGAGACCGTGGCTAAATCGAAAGCATGGTGAGACTGACTTCTATCTGACCCAGCTTTTGAGCGGGCACGGGTGTTTTCAGTCTTACCTGCACAAGATCGGCAAGTCACGGTCTCCCGATTGTCGGTTTTGCCCAGGAGAAGAGGACAATGCCTGTCACACATTTTTTGCGTGTACGAAATGGGCCAGACTGCGAAGGGAACTCTACAGGGAGACGGGAGAGCTCACCCCGGATAATATAGTTGCGGTGATGCTCGAATCGGTTGACAAATGGAACCAGGTGGCACATTATGCTCGGGCAGTCCTAAAATATAAAAGGGACTCACAGCAGCCGGAGGCGCTGGGGCTGGGGGATCGCTCTTCTGGCAATTCCTCTTCCCCCCTCCCCTCCCGCTAGGAAAGGGACTCCCCAGCTTGAAGGCGCCCCACGGCGTAACAAAACGAGACCTGGCCCGAAGTAATGTGTCAAACGGTTCCAGGCTAGGTTCTCAGATTGACAGGGGAGGTGTTTAGTGGGTAGTCCAAAGGTATCCTCCATGGGAGTCCCACACTGCCAGACTCGGCGGGCATAAATGCCTTCACCTCCCTACCACAAAAAAAAAAAGAAAAAAAAAAAAACGGTATTTGTTGCCCTTCTGAAGGAAAAATTGTCAGTTTAAGTAGTCATCTGCGTACTGAATTTCATTAAATTTAAGGGCACCGTTAAGATTTTATTCAAGAAAACATAAAATCGATAAATCATACTATTACTAACAAAGTTGAGTGAATTTCGACTTCTCATGTATTTGTTGCTGTTGTTGTACGCATAAAGGCCTACATTCATGATTTTTTTCAGATTTTTCGGGTCAAAGGTGTCCAATCGCGAGGGGGGACACCAAATTTTCGTACATTTCCCCTTCCCCTTCACCCCTCGAAGCAAAATTTGTCATTTTAAGACCTGTTTTGAAAAGTTCTCATCAAGACCTTTCATTTGACACCCATATTGCCTACATGCGATGAAAACTTTTTTTTCAGGGGCAACTCCCCAATATGGGGAGACCCCCCCTTAAAGACCTTATAAATTTTTTTTCGTATTGAAACTTTGAAGAGGGCGTTACTTCACACCTACTTACAAAATCTTATGTTTCTAGCTTATGTAGTTTGCGAGAAAAAGTGGTGTGACACACGGACGGACGGACGGACAGACGGACAGACAGGACGCGGTTTTAGTACGGTATTGTAAAATGATTTTACAATACCCTTAAAAGCAAAATTTATAAAATGTACTATTATTAACAAAGTTGATCGAATTTCCACTTCTAAGGTATTTGTTGCCCTTCTGAAGGAGAAATTGACAGTTTAAGTACTGTTTTGAAAAGCTCTTACAAAGAACTTTCATTTGATATTCATATTGGCTACCTTTGATGAAATTTTTTGTTCAGCGGCCACTCCCCTGTACTGTAATCATCGATTCATGGCCTATTTTTTCCAATCCTAGAATGGCTACAAAGTCCATTTGCTAGGAGCTCTCTCCTGCCTCCTCGATCTGTTTCACCTATGAGTATTAATTGTAGGTACTCATCTTCAGGCATTCATTAAATTGAATCAAGTGTTAAAAGCATGCGCCTTAAACGTTGAAGTTGGGGCAAAATACAACAAAATTATTCAATCTTCGCATTTAAAACAGCCACTGTTTTGCTTTACGATTACTAATACCGATAGCTGAGCCAATTCTCAAAGAAATTCATGATACCTATCATTTCTGAAATTTTCATGCAAATCCTAGCAAAGCTGTAGTATCTGAGTCGGTAAAAAGCGCATATTGTTCCATAGCCATATGTTTCCATAGTAATACAGCGCATATTGTTCCATAGTAATACAGGAAAATTCAAATCGCTTTAACTTCATTAAATACCATTCCATCTTTATGAAACTTTGACGACAGATCAATCTTATAAATAGTCATCTGTGTACTGAATTTCATTAAATTTAAGGGCACCGTTAAGATTTTATTCAAGAAAACATAAAATCGATAAATCATACTATTACTAACAAAGTTGAGTGAATTTCGACTTCTCATGTATTTGTTGTTGTTGTACTCATAAAGGCCTACATTCAAGATTTTTTTCAGATTTTTCGGGTCAAAGGTGTCCAATCGCGAGGGGGGACAACAAATTTCCGTACATTTCCCCTTCCCCTGCACCCCTCGAAGCAAAATTTGTCATTTTAAGACCTGTTTTGAAAAGTTCTCATCAAAACCTTTCATTTGACACCCATATTGCCTACATGCGATGAAAACTTTTTTTTCAGGGGCAACTCCCCTATATGGGGAGACCCCCCTTAAAGACCTTATAAATTTTTTTCGTATTGAAAATTTGAAGAGGGCGTCACTTCACACCTACTTACAAAATCTTATGTGTCTAGCTTATGTAGTTTGCGAGAAAAAGTGGTGTGACACACGGACGGACGCACGGACGGACGGCCGTACGGACAGACAGACGGACAGACGGGACGCAGTTTTAGTACGGTATTGTAAAATGATTTTACAATACCATAAAAAGATTGTTATTTGAACTGAAAAGTTTGCCAGGACTCGTTATATTTTTGCGTCAGGGAACGAAAAATGTAGCGATGCGTGTAGGATTGTAAAAACAGCTATAAGAAGCATGTCAGGGCGTATCCTTCGTAGCTCGAGTCATGTTCAACCGTTTATATCGTTTAAGTTAGAATACTCGCACCGAAAATTGATTCAATTCAAGAGGCGAAAATTGGTGGCAGCTGTCACGTCAAATTTTGCTTATGGAGGCGGTTTTTTGTGAGGAAAGGGGAAGTTATTCCAAACTCAAAATTTTGTTTACGTCTCCGCGTATTCATCGTGGTCATTGTGCGGAATGTCTCGTTTTCTCGCGATGTTCTTGAAAACAGCTGTGAATATTTAAGTGGTCAACGTAATACATTATGTTTCGGTTAGTCTCACACGATATATAGTGAAATTTTACTAAATAATGTCACAAACATTAAACATTAGAAAACGACAATGCGCTGTTCGGTATCGTGTTGCCCAAATTCCAACAGTGGCTCGAGCGGAAAGTCCTACTTTAGGGAAAAATTAATAGTTTCGTGGATTTAAAATCGCAAGGAAGTTTAGTTTTATTAGTTTCAGGTTGTAAATCACAGGAAAATTGCTCAAAAACATTTGCAATTTTTTGTTTTGATTGCTTCATATTTTACCGCAAATCGAGTGGCTTAAAGCAGAAGTTTACGGAAAGTTTTGAGAGAGTAAGTTTTTAATGTATATCATGCTTCAATGATTTTGGCATTTTATTGTTTCAGGATTGAACTTTATTGAATACTTCCCCCAATATGATGATAGCTGTAAGGCCGAATCTAGGGAGTGTAAGTCTTCCGTGCATTATATTTGAATGCCAATTAAATCATTTTTGTTCTAAATTTCCATTGAAACTGACTGCATAATTATAATTTTCAGCATGATAAACTATTTGTTCCAGACTTAATTTCAAAGTTTTGTCGTAGTTTGATGTTAGTATTAATATTTATATGTAGTCTTAGATAAATGATTGGACGTCAATAGATTTTTTCTCAAATTGTATCGAGAACAAATTTAATTTTTTCCTTCAAATATTATATTAACTTCAATTAGAATATTGCAAACAAAACAAAAATAAAGGAGTAAGTAGTACCATTTTGTGTTTCATTCTTTTAATGCTGCCATATGCAATCCAACATAAGTAATTGGATCAAAAAGGTCAGAGATGAATTTTATCTGATATTATTATTAGGATTCATTTTCCAGTTTAGACAATCGCAAGAAAAATTTGTCACAGGATTTCAGTTTATGTATGAGGAAAATTGGTATACTTTCGGAATGTTCTTCTTTTGGGGTAAAGCAATTGATGATGGAACATAGCTATGCTAATTATCCAACAAAATTAACTGAATATATTTTGCATGTTGCAGATTGTATCGCTGGTTTTGTTGTCTTCCAAATAGAAAAAAATTTAAAATGCATGGAGTGTTTAACTTCCATCGAACGCGAATCTTCGGAAAGGTCACTTATGGCCTAGAAAACAAAAGGCCACTAGAAATCACCTTTTTTTTGGGGTAAGGAGTGTGGGACTCCCATGCGCGACTGGACTACCCACTAAACACCTCCCCTGTCAACCTGATAACCCAGCCTGGAACCGTTTGACACATTACTTCGGGCCAGGTCTCGTTTTGTTACGCCGTGGGGCGCCTTCAAGCTGGGGAGTCCCTTTCCTAGCGGGAGGGGAGAGGGGAAGAGGAAATGCCAGAAGAGCGATCCCCCAGCCCCAGCGCCCCCGGCTGCTGTGAGTCCCTTTTATATTTTAGGACTGCCCGAGCATAATGTGCCACCTGGTTCCATTTGTTAACCGATTTGAGCATCACTGCAACTATATTATCCGGGGTGAGCTCTCCCGTCTCCCTGTAGAGTTCCCTTCGCAGCCTGTCCCATTTTGTACACGCAAAAAATGTGTGACAGGCATTGCCCTCCTCTCCTGGGCAAAACCGACAATCGGGAGACCGTGACTTACCGATCTTGTGCGGGTAAGACTGAAAACACCCGTGCCCGCTCAAAAGCTGGGTCAGATAGAAGTCAGTCTCACCATGCCTTCAATTCAGCCCCTGTCTCACATCCGGGATGAGGCACACAGTCCACCTTCCCTTCGTGCAATTCACCCAAGACTGCTGCCAATCGTTGAGCGAGCGCTGTCTCTCCTCGCGGGCAGCTATCTCCCTCGCATCCTCGTTTCGTTGCAGGTAAATAGCGCGGCACTCTCTAGCAAGGAGGGCGACAGGTATCACGCCTACAATCACTCTCACCGCCAAGTCGGAGACTGTTGGATACGAAGATGCAATTCTCAGTGCTCCCCTTCCCTGTACCTGTGCCAAACGTTTTCGGTATACCTCCTTGCTGAGAGCGTCGCCCCATACCTCTGCTCCGTACAGTAGCACTGACCCTACAGCACTCATCATCTTCTTGATGGGCTGGGTCCCCCTACGTTAGCCTTAAGTCGACTCAGGGCCGATATTCCCGAAGCAGCCTTCTCAGCCGTTGCCCTGATTTGCTCAGAGAAACTCATCTTCGAGTCGATCAGTAGCCCTAGGTACTTCACCGCTGGCTTCGATTCGATTTGTATATCTCCAATACTGATCATCCTTACTCTAGGGACTCTCTTTTTTGTCAAGATGACCACTTCGGGTTTCTCCAGTGCTAAACTCAGCCCGCGAGCAGTCATCCAGTCCCTCACTCGGCGCGTTAGCATACCTAGCCTAGGTTGCGCTTGTTCAACGGTGCGTCCAGTGACCAAAACCGCAACATCATCCACATAGCCGACCAAGCGCGACTTGAAAAGAGTTTTCCAGCGTGTCCAGAATATCCACCCATCTAGCGAAGAAGAAATCACCTTCGAAAAGTGTAGAACAAATTTGCCAAAGGACCGCAAGCATTCTTCAATGAAATATCAAACTAATGACAAATGATGAAAATATATTAGACAGAAAACAATATTTTAAAATTCAAATAGAGAGCCAAAAGTATTTTTTAAAAAAGGAGGTAATTAGTGACATATGATCCAAAGTGGTCACTATTGCTCCTATTTAAGTTTGATAATCAAAATCAAGTCAGAAAGATGTTCTTTTCTCCAAAAACTGAATAAAATAATTTACTTTTAAAGTATGTAAGAAAACATATTAAATAGAAAAAATTATTGCCTGAATATTATTACATCGAAAAAATATCGACATAAATTAAAAAGTCTTCCAGACCTGGGGACTAAATGAGATACACGCAACGTAATTTTTTGATCTAATTTATTTGTTTCACGTTGTTTGTGCCTAAATCTTCTAACTCAAATTTTCTTCAGAAAACTTCAAACTTCGATAATCTCTAAAAATACATGTTCATTGATTGCATTTAATCCAAAGTTAAGTTAATTATCAAATCTTCCTTAGGCACCTTAAATGGGAAACTAATAAAATATGTAAATTCATTTTGAGTTAAATATTTTTATCTTGGTGCTACTAATTTGAATTTGCCCGACATTTGATTAAATTTGCCCCTGTTCTGCTGAGACTACTCTGGGTTTAAGCCACTACCAATACAATCAAAGAAGCCTTACGAACACATAGCCGATATTCGGAAATTTTTTTGGGTTATCATTTACTCCTTTTCTTTCCTCCTTAAGGTTCCGTTCCACAAAGGCATAGGCTTAGACTCAGATGAATAAGAACTGGATGGGCTCAGCCAGCGCTATCTTAATATAATGGCCGGATTCGTGAAATCGATGAGGTATTGCACGGCGGCGGCAGATCAGCTGTGCAGTTTTGTCAGTGAAGTGACAGTTCTTTGCATCTCAAACGCTTAAAATCGACGATCAGTATTAAAAATAGTTTTGTTAGGCAAACCCATGCGATTTGAGCAGTTAAACTTCGCTTAGCGTAGCTCGATAAATTGTTCCAATGAAAGTAATAGTTTGCACTTACGTAAATTGCTAAAACATGAAAAATTACGTGATAAAGTTGGTGCCTTGTTCAAAAGTTTCCACGTGAAGTGTCGCAGTCTCACAAAAAGTGAATTGTTAATAATACTTAAGTGTAAACTGCTGGCGGGTATTTTAATGAGACTCGCGTAATAATCATGTAAATCGGATGCGTAAAGTTATATTTCACTTGGTTTGTTTTACTGGTCCCGAGCGAGTGTTTGAAATGTGTAAACAACTTAGTGCGGATGGCAGTACAATCATTTTAGTTTATCTTTCCAATTAGTGATCGCTGAAGTAAGAAATAAAGATGCTCTCAGCATACATAGCTAAATTACTGCTGCGCGACAAGTTGTGTGGAAGTTTTCTAAGTGCATATAGTATAACTTTCACCGTAGGAGCTTTCAAATTATAGCTACAAAAGTTTTTTCAAATTTTTGTATATTTCTACAAAGAGTTAAGTAACTGTAAAATCGAATAAGCCCTTCTCAGGGCCGCATATTTCCTTTGTTTGTTTTAGTTGTTTCAGGTCCCATCTCCCCCAGCTGGAAAAACGCCGTACCGGTTTTATGGGATGGAATTTGACTCAACTGGTGGACTCCTGACACGAGGCTCTATATCTGTATGTCTGCATATTTAGGGTGGCGAACTATAAAGGGCCTTTTTCAGGGGCTTAAAAAATAAATAAAGAGTAAAAAATCGACTCTAAGTCCAAAAAGCCCTTCTCAGGGCTAAAAGTACCTTTCTTTCTTTTTAATCGTTTCAGGTCCCATCGCTTTCAGCTGGATAGACTTCGGATCTTCTTAGATTCATGGAACGGAATTCAATTCGATAATATGACCCAATATCCGGGATGGCGAACTATGAATGGCCCGTTTCTGGGCCCTAAAAAATAAACAAAGAGTAAAACATCGACTATAAGTCCCTTCTTAAGGCTAAAAATACCTTGTTTTCTTTTTAATCGTTTTAGGTTCCATCGCCTCCAAGCTGGATAGAATTCGATTCAATAGTATGACCCGAGAGACTTTAAATCTATGTCGCTGCATATCCGGGATGGTGAACAATAAATGGCCCTTTTCAGGGCCCTAAAAATAAACAAAGAGTAAAACAATGAACAAGTCCAATAAGCCCTTCTCAGGGCTAAAAAAAAAGCTTGTATTGTTTTTGCTCATTTCAGGTCTAATCGCCTTAAGCTGGAAGGAAGCTGAATCAGATTAGTTTGATAATCAAGATATCGCCCTTCACTAGTATGCAGTGCTGTTGAAGCTTAGTACAAGCAGGTCCCTTCGGACGTAATAGTCCTTCGCTAGTATGCAGTGAAAGCATTTCTCCTTGGATTTTAGCATGTATTGTTGAGCTGAAATATTTTATTGAATGTAAGTTTTACTAATTCCATTTACCTTTTAGGCTTCCCCATAATGATGATACGTTTATCGTGAAGATAAAGAAAAGGTTTTCACTTGGTGTAAATTCTAAGCCGATCAAGAATTAAAAACACTGAATTGTTTTTAAGATATACATTACAAATTTATTTAAATCAATCACGACATTTCAATAGTTCTATCAAATTCAGAATTGTTCACACGTTAAAGAAAAGAACAATCACTTATTTCCAAAGTGTACGAAGTATCTAAAAGACTCTCGTGATTAATTTAGCTAAATTTGTGGTCTGAATTTTAAAAATCTTTTGGGGCTTTTAATTTTCGATTTTCAACTAGATATGTAGATAGAATTATTTTTACCTTCAAATACTCTTACTACGCATAACTTACTCCAGAACGTTTTTAAAAAACTTTGAATATTATAAATTAACTTTTAAGATATTCAAAAGCTAATTAGTAATATGCTTTATTGAACTCATCCTGAACATTCAAAAACAAACTTATGCGAATTTGAACAATAAGTTTTAATTTAAAAATATCCAAAAAATCAATTTTTATTTATCTTTCATAAAAATTGCTTGAATATATTCAAAAAGAAGAGCAGTCATAAGTTTCAAACCATTTTGCGACAATTGGGGAACATATTTCACATCTTGCTCATTTTGGCGCCAAATAGATCTTCATCGAATATCTACCGTTACATGTTGACATTCGGTAAAAGTGGTAAAAGTCCAGTGCGTGATTGATTTCAAATCATCGAGGAATTGAATTTATCGAAGCTTGTGGTGTAATATACAGGTGAAGTACATTTACCTTTTCTTCATATAGTGAAAATTATAAGTCGAAGCTAATTATGAATTGGATTTACTTCGATTTAAGTTTTCGCGATGTAAATTTTTTCGAATTAGTGAGTTGACTTTAAATCTAGTTTGAGTTATCGACGTTTTCTCCCTTGATTATTATTATTAAAGTGTGTTAAAGAAAAAAGAGAGCATTTCTTTTAATTTTGCGTTGATTGGAATCGATTTTCGACCATTATTGTTCGGTCATCCTCAACGCTGAGGAGAACCGAATGATAACGGTCGAAATTAAAAGGAAGGCTTTTTTTCATTTAAATCTCAATCATAACACAGTTAAATTAAAATTGATATTTTTTTCATTAAATGCATTTTATTCGAACAAATATCAATTTTAAAGGAAAGAAAACAAATTTCAAATCCCACTGAGTTTTGGAATCGGTGTGATTCATTAACTTCAGTTTTAATTGGTGCTAACTTCTTTTCCTCCTTCTTTTATTTAAATCGCAATCATAACACAATTAAATTAAAATTTATATTTTTTTCTTTAAATGCATTTTATTCAAACAAATATCATACAAGTACTTTCAGGATAAAAGTTTTACATATACATTACCAATTAGCAGATATAATGAAGTTAGTAAAATAAAAACTAAAAAAAGAAAGTTTGCTTATTGTCAGTACTAAATATAACTATGAGTATATTGTAAAATATCAAACTCTAAATTTTGACGCTTCCCAGACAAGATTCTCTAGAAATGAAAAAATTTGAAAAAAATTGCCATTAAAAAGGGTGAAATAAAAAACTTTTAGAAAAAAAGAAAACCAACTTCAAGATGTTCAAAAAAGGATGAGATAAACTTTATGGAAGCGGTGCCAAATCAATTTCTTCGTTTCAACATAAAAATTTCAAATATCTGTGCACTATCGCAAAAGAAATGGGGGAAAACCTGATATGGCACCGCTTCCATGAAGTTTATTTCATTCTTTTTAGAACACTTTGAAGTTGGTATCATATTTTTTCCCAAAATTTTTTTCAAAAGTTACAGCTGTATATTCAGAGTGTTGACGACATAATTCAAAACGATGGAACTTTTATCTGTACAAGGAATTCTATATAGTTGAGTGATTATTGAGTACGTGAGCGCCGTTCATATTTAACATATTTTAATTATTAAAGTGAATGATTATCTTTATTGAGTATATCAATATTGGAGTCACTTACAACAATCGAATTTCTATATCTTTGGTATAAACAATCAAAGTAATCACGATATATATCATAATATAATCGTATGTCCTCGAACTATTGCATTCGTTACAAACTGGTATGATGTGGCACCGATTGTTAAAAGTCATCTAATCGTTTATACTGCATTTTGAAATCGGTTTTTCCTTTTTTCAATAAGCACAACATATTTCATGTTCTCTAATTTTGTCGGCAACTCCTTTAATCTATTCATCCTCCCAGTTCAAAGAATATGCTGTATATAGCCACTAAAAAGAATAAAATAAAATGTTTTAAAGGAAAGAAATCAAATTTCAAATCCCACTGAGTTTTGGAATCGGTATGATTCATTAAATTCAGTTTTAATTGGTGCTAACTTCTTTTCTTCCTTCAAAACTATTGCATTCTTATAAACTAGTGTGATGTGGCACCGATTGTTAAAAGTCATCTAATCGTTTGTACTGAATTTTGAAGTCAGTTTTTCCTTTTTCAATAAGTCTACGTTAACTATAGAAGGAAACCAGAATTATAAAATTAACAAATTATTCTCTATTTAGGTATTAAATTCCTTGGCCACAACACTTAATAATCAAGGTAACTTTTATCCTAATTCATTCTAAAATATTGTTTATCGTATATTAATTATTTTAAAAGTAATAATACAATAAATATGCTCTTTCACTGTTGCATGCCTGGCTGTCCGTCATCACATATGACCGCAAATATGTTTCATTTCCCGAAAAATGAATCTTTACGACGTAAATGCATCCAAGATATCCCTCGTAAAGAGTTGAAAGTAAGAAAAAATACTTTGATTTGCAGTCTTCACTTTGATCCAAGTGAAGTTGTCCGTGAGGATACTTTGCACTCAGATGGGTCTAAAGTCAAAAGAGGGAGGTGCTCTCTGAAAGGAGATGCTTTTCCATCAAATTTCTCCGGCTCACCAAAGTACCCTTCGGAAATACCATCCACCTCGCGAGTCGATCCAGATACGAGACCTGTTACAGAAAACGAAGTTTTTGGGAATGGAGAGAAAACGTTTCGTCAAGAAAATGAAGTAAAATCTTTGCAAGAAATTATTTCAAATATACATGAATTATCTGAGTTTTCATGGTTCGTTTCCAATCAGGAATTTAAACTTTTTTTCTTTCAGATAGATTTCAATAGAGAAATTTCGGAAGTATATAAATCTTTTTTAATTAATTCAAATTTTGTGGTAGAAGTTTATATACAGAGCAACAGAATTAACAATAAAAAAGTTAAACCAATTTTAGGCCCTATGTTTAAATGTAATTCATTCCAAAAATTAAAAGTTTGATGCCTACTTAGAAAATTTAAATCCAAATATAATAAGCATTGAAGAAAAAGTCAATGCATTGAACGAAAAGATTCAAGAATTAATTGAATGCGGGAAAATTATAGAGGAAAAAATTCAGACAGTCAAATTTTTGACTAAACAACTTAAAACATTATTTTCATCGCGCTTGCGTTACGAGGCCGATGATATAGTGCTTTTTGGAATTTTTCACTCTTATTTTCCTTGCGCCTATAAATTTTTACGTGGTACCTTCTTATTTTAAAAGCCTAACGAGAGGTAATCTTTCCTCTGGTATTTCAGCTACCTATCTAAAGGAAAAGCTTAAATTCTTGGAAGACCATGAGAAATCATAAATATGCTAATAGACGAAATTTACATCAAGCCTCAAATATCATTCAAAGGTAACAAAATAGAAGGAGTGGCTCAGAATACGGTAATTGTAGAGAATTTCTCGAATGTTCACCCTGCTGGAATATTGCAGGCATTTATGATAACATCCATATTATCTTCTAATAAAGATGTTGTCGGTCTTTACCCTGTACAGAATTTAGATGCGCCCTTCCTTTTCGAAACCACCAAGGAGGTTTTAACACTCCTTCATGAAAGTGATTTTGAGGTGGTTGCCATTATATCGGACAGTAATAAAATTAACAGGGAACTTTTCAAAGAATTTTCCCCCACAACAGATTTGCAACCTTTCATTAACTCTCCGTTTGTTTCTGGGAAGAAACTTTTGTTTCTTTTTGATTCTGTCCAAGTGTTTAAAAGCATGTGCAACAATTGGTTGAACCAGAAGGAGCAAACTTTTGTATTCCCAAGCATACATGATTTTTCTCAAACTAAAACGGCCAAATTATGTTTATTAAAAAATATTTATGATCATTCTACTCTCAAATTAGCTCCTTCTCTTTCTTGGAAATCACTATATCCTAACAATCTTGAACGGCAAAATGTACCACTGGCCCTGAGAATATTTAACGAAAAAAATGTCGAGGCTTTAAATTATTACTTCCCGTCCGATCGGGGCACTTCTGAGTTTATGCTAATTATATTAAAGTGATGGATTATTAATAACGTAAAGCACCCATACAAGGGCTGCAATTTAAGGAATCCTTTCCAAGGGCCGATAACTGGAAGTAGTAATGAGCATTATAAATACCTATTAGTTTTCAATCAATGGTTGCGTCATTGGGAAAATAGCAGTAATTTCAAAAATGAATCATCCAAACATAAGTTCACCACAGAAACTCTTACAGCTCTACTTCATACCTCTACGGGTATTCTTTCTATTTGTGATTACTTATTAGACTAGCTAAATTTTTCCTACGTTTTCCTTAGTAAGTTCCAGACGGATTTGTTAGAAGATCATTTTAGCAAATACCGGAAAATGAGTGGCTCCAATTTCAATATATCCATACAGCAGATTCTGGAATCAGAAAAAAAAATAAAATTTCTAATATTTTAAAATTAAAGTCTTTTCATCGGGACGATATAAATCTAAAAGATTTCCTTCTTGAGGAAAACGTTGACAACGAAACAAATTCTTTTGAAGTTTGCATTGTTCCAGAAGCAAATGACATTATCGAGCAATCTGAAAATGTCGCTGTCGATAGAGCAACGCTGTCTGCTATAGTTTTCGTAGCTAGATATGCTGGCCAGATAGTTATGGAAGCAGTGAAATGCGATTCGCGCCACAATATGCTTCTCTCAAATGAGATCATAGAGTCAATAGACCAAAACAATTATTTTATAAATTTAAATAGAGGAGGCCTTAAGTACCCATCTCAATTTTAATTAGAAATAGATACTTTGGCCTATCAAATTTTTCAAACAATGATATCAGAGGACTTAATAGATTTATTTTTACAACAGAAAAAACATAGAAAATATCATTTTTCCATTATTTTTAAATATATTGAAGACCGTACAGATGAGATTGATGTTTGTTGCTGAAAGTCATTTTCACATGATGCAATATATTTATGAATAACTATTGCAAAAACCTCAACGGTGCATTTCAATATTTTAATGATAAAGCTAAGGCACGCAAATTAAAAATACTGGGCGTTAAGTAAATTACCATTCAGACGCAATCATCACCTGACGTCAAGGTGTTGTGATCATCAGTTAGAGCTAGTTTTAACGCTAAGTTAAATCTTGTATCTTCAATATTTTTGCTGCATCATTGAAATTTCAGCATCTGATGATTGCCCGTACCCAAGAACAGGTGAATTGCACTCCATCAAACTAAGCTGATCCAGATTCCTTCCAGTCGGAGGCGATGTGACCTGAACTAACTCAAAACAAAGCAAGGTATTTGTAGCCCTGATAAGGGCTTATTTTACTTCATAATTCCTTCTTTAACTCTTTGTTTATTTGTTAGGGCCCTGAAAAGGGCTATTTATAGTCCAAAGTCGATCTTGTACGAGGCAACGTATTCTGAAATGACTCGTTAAGTAAATTCCCATGTAGACTGTAGTGAATTTCAAGTTTTAAAAGGTCCGTAAAGGACTGCAGCGGTGTTATGCTGCCTCGGCAGAAGAAGATGGAGGCATCTACCGAGAATGCCCTCATCTGGAGACGCGTGAATGCGCTGGCAGGCTAGCATTGCGGTGTCGTGGGGCGGGTTCATTTCCCCAGCACGAGGACCCACTACAACGAAATTTCGCACTCACGAATTTGGTTGTTGTTCAAGAGGCGACCGAAGCGCAAAAAGTGTAGATAACTACACTGAGGGAGATAGAGCTTGTTCCGAGAACAAGTGGAACCTGAAAAGAAAGGCGGACTTGGGGTAACCTCGTCATTACCCGACGAAGCTCATGGCCCACAAATGAAAGAGGGGCAACCGGGTGGTGATGGAGCCCCTTCGCACCCACCCAACCGGAATAAATCCATATTTTGTTGCAGTGGCCAGGTATTCCTCTTCTGAGTGGAAAACTCGTACAACTTGACTTGTATAAACTTTTCCATCAGAAGGGGAGTACCTCGGTGACCAATTTATGCTATAGAATTATACAACTCGATTGCATAACCCTATGCCATAAAGAGGCACTCTGCTTGGGCCACTCAACCCGCGATGTCACCTGAAACGAAAAAAGGATTAATTAAGTACCCGGCGGCTGGCTCATGTTTTTGGTGGGCAGCCTGTCACCGTACCGGGTCCTATACCCGGGCAAAGAGTATCGGAAAGGAAAGACCGATTTTCAAAAGAATTAGCACTTCATTTTTTCTTTACTTTATAATTACATTGACATTTCTATATTTAAAATTTTAATTAGTACAATTTCTAATAATTTATCTATCCCTCCAATGCAAAATTTATATATAAAAAGGTTATAATAATGTTTTTATATTTAAAATTTTAATTAGTAAAATTTCAAATAATTTATCTGTCCCTCCAATCCAAAATTTATATATAAAAAGGTTATAATAATGTTTTTATATTTAAAATTTTAATTAGTAAAATCTCGAATAATTTATCTGTCCCTCCAATGCAAAATTTATATATAAAAAGGTAATAATAATATATTTATATGTAAAATTTTAATTAGTAAAATTTCAAATAATTTATCTGTCCCTCCCATGCAAAATTTATATATAAAAGGATTTTAGTAAAATTGTATTAAGTAAAAATATATATATATATATATATATATATATATATATATATATATATATATATATATATATATATATATATATATATATAAATATATATATATATATATATATATATATATATATATATATATATATATATATATATATATAAATATATATATATATATATATATATATATATATATATATATATATATATATATATATATATATATATATATATATATATATATAAATAATAAAATGTAAGGGTACTCACTCAAACATCCTCGTCGGGCGCCCGTTGACGATGTGGATGGTCCTGGAATGTAGATTTCTTGTCGTTATAGCTACTTCTAACGTTAAAATGCAACGACGAATACAGAGATTCCAACAAAAATTCCAACAAAAGTATCGGAGATTAATGACAAACAGCTGTTCTTTGATAATTGCTGCCCTTGCTAACTTCCATCAATAGGAATAGTTGACGAAGTAGTGACTTTCCTACCCCTTTGAAGACACCGATATTTTGGGCATACATTGGAGCTTCTATGTATAGCGGCAAATCGATAGAAACAATGCGATTGGCTCCTAGTTTTACCAAATGATTTAGGGGCACCATGTATTAGACTATTTGAATGTCATTACGTCTGCCCCTTTGTATCGTTCCTCCTTCAATTGTTGAAATTTACGTACGGTTAATAAGTGCTTGCTTTCGGCAATAACAATAATTAGAGCAACACGACGTTCCCGATCACTTCATACTTGCGACAGCCCTAAGAAGAGAGTTCGGAATGCGAGACTTCACAGTTCTGCCCACTAGAATCCAGCCCAAACTACAATTTACAATTTACCACGAAACGACACGGAACAAATCTATAAATGAAACAAACTGCCTTCTATCTAACCTTTTCGAGGGGTTTTAGTCAAAAACATTGTCTTTCGCTCAGCTGGATGTTATTTTGCTTTTACACGTATCTCGATTAGATATTCAACTGTTTCTTTGGGTCCCACTTCACATCCGATTCCGAAAATAGCTAAAAGCCTAAACCGAAATTCGCGTTCACCATATATTACAATTCCGCTAAATTTCGTCAACCTGCGACGAAAAGATAACAAAACTCCGCCATCTTTGACGTTTTGAAATGCATTCACTAGTTGCTTCAGGGAATTTATCTTTGGCATGGATGAAGATAATGACGAATAAATTCTCTTTACAGTATGTCCAAAAGTTTTGTTCGATCATACGCGCCTTGGTCTCGCTTAAAAAAAAAACCGTGCACCTTGAGTTGATCTGGCTTCGCAAGTTCAGATTTCGTTAGCCACTGGCAAATGTTCTCTCGCTGATCACCTTGAAGCTGTAATACTTCACCGTATTCGGGACGCTCTATTACTGTGCCCTTGCATGCAAATTTCCTTTTACATGCTCGCACAATTTTCTTCAGGTTATATTCCGAGGAAAGGCCCGGCACCGTAGTTAGCGTTTTTCGACCATTTCTCTGCGTGTGTTGCCTGTTTAGTGCACTTGAAAAATGTTTCCTATCACTCGAACAAAACACAACCAAAATCTAAATGCAAAAAGCCACAAGGTAACATTTGAAAAATGTCTTTTCTTGCCTCCGCCCAATGGCAACTGGTTTATTTAGCGTCGTCTTTCAACTATGTACTTTGCCTTAACTTTTGCTATTCACTAGCCAGAGTTGAATTCGAATCCCCAGAAACGCGAATCAAATGCTCGTTTTTCCTGTCCGACCTCGGCGACTCCTGTCAAAAATATTAAATCGTCCCAGATCAATCTTAAATCGTCCCAGTTCGATCTTAAATCGTCCCAGTTCGATCTTAAATCGTCCCAGTTCGATCGTAAGTCGCTGCGTTCGTTTGTTTAGTTGATCTGGGACATTTTATGCATGAATTTCCTTTAACCCTTAACTGCTCGATTACTACAGGGCAGCTAATTTTCTCGCGATCCCAAGGCCACGAGGATTGCGAAAAAGGGCTGAAGGATCTTGCAGGGTACCATGGGTTGTCTTCGGCGTCAGGACACAAAGTGACGAACAATAAAAGAAAACACAATTGACAGACGGACGGACTGACTTATGTTTATGTATGGCCGGAAGTATACAACCATTGCGCGTTTTTTAAAAATATATGCGGACGGACAAACAGACGTGACTAATTATCTATCGGCGCAGGTCTTTCGTGTGGTATATCCCCACTTCTTTTCCCGATGGGTCCGTTATCAGGTAACGGCTAGGTCCCATTACCTTCTTTATGTGGCTTTTCAAGAATCGCCGGTCCAGCTTGGCGTTGTAATGCCCCGCGGCGTAACTTTGGCGGAAATTGCGCCGGAAAACTTCATCTCCTTCTTTGAAATTAGCAGATCGTGACCTGAGATTGTCCTGCGCCTCATTTGCACTTCCTGCGGCCTTAATCTTCCGTCCGATTTGTTAGCGGAGGTCTCCTAGACGTTCGAGGGGCTCCAGCGCAACGACAGGGTCTCCCAAACACTTCAATTGCCGTAACAGCCGGTATGATTTACCGTGGCAAATCATGTGCTGTCCAAAGGCGGCAAAGTAAGGGGCGACACCGGTGACGGAATCATACGAGGATCGCAGGGCGCATGTGATGGCAGACAATCGCCGATCCCAATCTTTTTAAGATGTGTGGACGTAGGAACGGATCGCGGCCAATAGGGTGCAGTTCAACCATTCGGAGGCGTTAGACTGAGGAGAGTATATGGGCGTCAGTTGGTGTTCAACGCCATACTGCTCGAGTAGGCCCTTAAACTGCCGAGACTGGAACTGTACTCCGTTGTCTGAGTACACACTCTCTGGAACCCCGAACACATGGAACACCCGGTTCTCTAGGAATTTCACGATAGATGGAGTTGTGAATTGACGGATAGGTTCCACCAGTGGGAATTTTGAGAGCTGGTCTAGAACGACGAAAGCTCCGATGTGTCCCATGGAAGACCGAGGATATGGACTGAGTAGATCGATGTATAGACGTTGGAATACGCGTTCTGGGACGTTGAGTTGACCCATAGGAGGTCGAAGAGGCTGGTTGGGCGCTTTGGTGCCTTTACAGGTCTCACAGGCGCTCACGTAGTCTTTGACCTGAGATGTAGAAGTATTTCTTGAGTCGCCGTAACGTCCGACCGTAACCTCCGTGGGCACTTAAAGGATGGTCATGTGCGCGGAGGATCAGATGTTGTGTCATTTCTTCTGGTACCCAGAGTTTCCAGGACTCTTCTTCCTGCCATGGATCACCAGTGGCGTATTCATTTCGTCTATACACGTAGCCGTCTATTACCTTCAAATCAGGCAGCTGCGATTGTTGGGTCGCGATGGTTTGCCTCAACTCATTGTAGCTGTCTGAGTCGAAATGTGGGCTGTCCAAATCTATCTCGATGGGGTCCTCGTCCTTTATTGTCAATTCGGCTCCCTCTGGGGAAAACATCCGTGAGAGAGTGTCGGGTACGATGTTCTGGGTCCCTTTCCGATGTTTGATGGAAAACTTGAACCCTTGCAGTTTAAGAGCCCATCTTGCTAGGCGTCCATGTAAATCTGCCTGGTTCATCAACCATTGTACTGAAGCGTGGTCCGTGATGATCTCGAATTGGTGGCCCTCGATATAAGCTCGGAATTTCTTCACAGCCATTACCGCTGCCAAACATTCCTGCTCGGACACAGTATCGTTACTTTGGGCCGAATTCAGCTTATTGGACATGAAGGCGATGGGAGCTTCCTCTCCCTCATCGGTCAATTGCACCAGCACGGCTCCAACTCCATGTTGACTTGCGTCACAATGAATGGAGAAGGGCTTCGTGAAGTCGGGGCTGTGCAAGACCGGGGCTGATGTGAGGGCTTGTTTTAGCTCTTCAAATGCCTTTCGGCTGAGTTCGGTCTAAATAAACTTCCCCTTCCGCAGCATGTCTGACAGGGGCGCTGAAACTGTTGCGTAATTCCGAACAAACCTTCGGTACCAACCACACACACCAAGGAAACGTCGTAGCTGCTAAATTGTTTTTGGTAAGGGGAACTCACCAATCGCACGAGTTTTGTCTGGATCCGTTTTGATAGTGCCATGTCCTATGACATGTCCTAGGTATCGGACTTTTTTCTTGACAAACTTACTTTTCTGTACGTTGATGGTGAGTCCCGCCTTACTGATGTGCAGGGCTACTTCTTGTAGAAGTAGGAGGTGTTGATCGAACGTTTCCGTGATGAGTAACAGATCATCCAGGTACACGAACACTTGGTGTTTCAGGTGAGGTGGGATGACCTTGTCCATCAGCCGAGTCATCGTTTGCGGCACGTTACACAGACCAAAGGGCATTGTGACGAACTGATATAATGGTTGTCCAAGCACTGTGAAGGCGGTCTTATCCCTCGACCCCTCATCGAGTGGAATTTGCCAGAAGGCGTCTTTTAGGTCGAGACTGGTGATATAATTGGCATTCGGCAGTCTCCCTAGTATTCCATCTATGAGTGGAAGAGGGAAAGCGTCCCTGATGGTAACCGCGTTTACCTTACGGGCATCAAGACAGAGGCGGACTTTACCTGGCTTCACCACCAAGATTACCGGTGATGACCAGGCACTTTGGGACTCTTCTATGACCCCCAACTCGAGCATCCTATCCAGCTCCGCATACACCAATTTCTCCATGGCCGGTGAGATGGCATAGTGTCTCTGCTTAATCGGTTTACTATCGCCAACGTCGATGGCGTGTGAGACAAGGGTGGTGCGGCCAAGACCTTGGGTAGCGTAAGATGGAAAAGCAGCGATGGATGCTTCTAGGCGTTGCCGTTGGTTAGGCGTCAGTTCATGCCTATCGGGAACAGAAGTGAGTTCGTTGACATATCTGGTATTTAAAGACAAATCTGTGAATATATCGGAGGCCAGTCCAAAGCGAAGGACGAAATCGACGCCAAGGTACACATTCTGAGTCAAAGACGGGATAATGTAGAAAGTAATATCCTTCGTCTGACCCCTGAACGTCACGGGTGTGGTTAGTTTACCTCGTATAGTGTGTTTGGTGCCATCAGCTGTACTGATTTCAGCGCGCCAGGGTTTAAACAAGGTCGGATAGTCTTGGAGCACCTTCCAAATAAAGCTCGAGGCAAGACAACTGATACTGGCACCCGTGTCGATCAATGCAAACACGGTTTCGCCCAACACTTTAATTGGGTGGTAAGGTCTGATCTCATTCTCAGCAACCTCCGAGATGTTACAAGAGTTTAAGGTTTGACGGCAGATGCGCACTCTCTTGCGGCAATTCCGCCAACGACGGGTTGACCATTTTGTCGAGCGCGGGCGAGAAGTGACTACTTCGGAAGCAAATATTCGCTCTCGAGCCACCCGATATTCCTGCAGTCAAACATGATAAGGTTTTAGAGTGCGTGTTTGAGGCTGCTGGGGTTCTTCTGGTAGTGACTGCGTTGGTTGCTTCAATATTGTCGTTGGCGGGGTCTCCGGAAGAGAGTGAACATCCGCAGTCATAGTGGTCATGGCTGGTGGGTTAACGTCAAGTTTGTTGGGGTGAGCAGCTGGCTGAGGAGCTACTGCGGGGGCTTCGAGTACCGCTGAGGTGGTCGGGTACTCTTTCGGTCATTTTTTTGCGCGGCACATTCAGGGCAGTCCGGGAAGTAAGTGTCCGGCTTGCCGCAACCGTAGCAGAAAACCTTACGCTCTGCTCGGCATGAAATGGACCGGTGTCCGGTTTGATTGCAATTCCAGCAGGTCGTAAGACTTCCCATCGCTGCTACAGCAAGCTGGTCTTGGTCCATATCTTCCTCCAGATCCAGGGTGGTATAATCTGGGGTCAATTCCGCGATTCCTCGCCGAGGACCCGTCCTCGCTAGTAAGTAGGGCCGGTCCCGGAGGTCTTCCTCAAACCCTTCTAGGCGACGCACAGTTCTCAGAGTGCCTCCATACTCTGTGGATCGGAGTTCACGGTATGGCGACGGAGCTCCGGCCTTAGATTGCGCTTTAGCAACCGCAGCAATTGGGTAGAATACATCGGCTCTGACAACTGGTCATTCAGCCGAAGAATATCTGCTCGATATTGATGGAAAGACTCGTCCGGACGCTGCCATCTAGCATGAATCTTGTCCAGTACTAATTCCATGTCTACCGTAGGGTATTCCATGCGGAGTACCTCCGGGACCAGCGTATTGATGGTGGGGCCGAAGGTATTCGCCAATATAACTCAAGTGCTGCTCCCCTAAGCAGCATTGGTAAATATCCTGCCAGCGCCGTGTGGTCTCCTGCTAGCATTTGCTCAATCAGCGACTCCACCCGACCAATGAAAACTTCCACAGTTATGGTGTTGGGTTCCCCGCTGAAATGCAGATTTTAGCCCGGGATGATGCTGGGGATCTGCGTCGACTTCAGCCGATACGTATCGTGTGGATGGAAGCGTTGGTCCGGCGGAATCACTGGAGCCTGAGTTGGTGGCGGTGCTTGGCTCAGTCGGGGCCGGTACACTGGAGCCAACGGATTCATTGCCGCACCGGGCCGGATTCGTTCGTGATCGCGCCGCGAGTCTACCGGAAAATCCCATGGATCTGGGTCCGAGTCCCACATTGGAGGCGTTCATGGCCGAGGTGGTACTGGATTCTCCTTCTGGCTTTCCAGCGAGGCTACCCGGGTGGTCAGGCCCTGCATGAGCGCCATTAAATCCTGTAGGACTGTCGCCTCCACAGCGACGGTGGGTCTCGTCCCTTCCGCAGGCGGCACTGCTTCGGCTCGGCCCATTAAATCAGGCTCATCAGCCGCTGTTGGAACCTGCTCCCGCCGGTCCTTTGGTTTGGGCACCGCCCCTTGAGCAGCTGGAAGCTCTAAGTGGCTGGAAGGTCGATCCGCTGATGTAGCTGGTTGTCGGCATAAAGGGCAAGTCCGGCTAACTAATAAATGCTGGGTCACACAGGCTTCATGAAACTCATGTCCGCACGCCAACGTTTGTACGGACGTTCCATCATTTCGCGCCTGCTGGCAGATGACGCATAATGCCGTGGGCCCCGCTTCCGAACGCAACCTGCGCTTGTCTGGCGTGCGTTTGGTCGACATGCTAAATGAAATTTAATTTTCTAAATAAATACGCAAATGAATATATATATATATATATATATATATATATATATATATATATATATATATATATATATATATATAGATATATATAGATATATATAGATATATATATATATATATATATATATATATATATATATATATATATATATATATGTATATATATATATATATGTATATATATATATATATATATATATATATATATATATATATATATATATATATATATATGTATATATATATATATATATAACTAATGGAAAAAAATGTGAAAAAATTTAATGCAAACTTTAGAACTTTTATGTGGCCGTCAGGGGCGAACTATAACAGAACCTCACAAAAAAAAGGTATGAAGAAAAGTTTACTAATTGACGTTATCAAAAGTTATCAAAAAAAAAATAATCGGTCTTTCCATTCCGTCCTTCTTTCCAAGTATGGACACCAATGGCACATTCCTTCTGTAGTGTTCAGGGACAACTCTCTTGCGGCACCATGAGAATCAGAGCTCAGAAGTGCTCCCTCATCCGCAAGTTTTTTCAAGTTACAACTTGTCAGCCCAGGGTTGAATTCTGATCCACAAGCAGCGCGTGTCTTGTCATGGATAGTCATGGATTAGCTAATCAGCCAATCAATGAAATCAAAATCCATGTAATTTAAGACACCCAGGCACCGCTGGTTTGGGGAGCGGATCAGAATCCTCCGCAAAATGAATGTGGAGATAATAACTTCCGAACACAAATAGGGACTCTAATATCATTTGGCCTTACTTGTCATACAGTGATGGTAAACCACCAAGGTATAAATCAGCAGCAGGACCAAACGATATTGATGTCCAAAGACAACACACGTCCGGAAGCTACTAAGTTGCTGGGGCACGATCAGTGCAAAAACCCTCGGGAGTTACCTAGCCGCCAGTAATACTAACACCTTGTGGGTACACCTAGAGACGATGGACTGTCTCGTGCTCACGACTGATGATACAGCCGGGCATTTCGGGGCCACACGTTAGGCGCCATTTGTAGTGAATAGTAATTTTCGCGACCTGAATTCGTTTCATGTGTTTAAACATGCTTTTGTGTTTTGTGATTCAAATAACTTTATCGTATGCCACTGTGAATTTAATTTACATTTTCAAAATCAATTGTGTAGTGACTTTGTGTAAAAATTATAGTCGAAAAGGATCTGTAGGTGTTTCCTTTCACAGGTAAGTAGTTAATATGCTAGTGTTTTGCATGTTTTCCTCATAATGCTGAAGGTTTTTCAGATAGGAAACAAATGTTTAAGCATTGTATGAAAATTTGTTTACATTGAGCAGCAGCCATGTTTGTTTGTGCAGTTTGGCACTCTGTGAGGTTGTCAACAAAAGCATGGCAGTAGGCAAAGTAGTCGCACGAGTTTTTGCGACCTCATGGTAACATTTTTATCCACTCCGGTTTTATTTGATTACTCAATTTACCTTAGAAGTATAGGCTGTGAGGTACAAAATAAAACCGGAGTGGTCATCCATATGCCCACATTGTCACAACAACCACTGCGACCGCCTACCTAACTACGTGTCTTTTTGCACCTACCCCGGTGACCACGATTCCAAAGCTAGTTAAGGGGAATCCAATGAGTTGTCACAAGAAAGTAAGCAAACGCTTATGCACTCGTGAATATAATTTTATTGCAAATAACATTTTAAAAAATTTGAAAATATCATTGAATATGAATAACACTTTATGGTACTTGGAACAAAAAACACTTTCACATCGATAACCCATCGTTTTCCAGCAATAGCGCACATTACACCTTTCATTGTATTCCTCAGTCCGATTTACAATGTCACTGCCGAAAATATTGATACCCATAAACCAGGTGTGATATTACTTTTAGGCTTATGATAGCGAAAGTATCAAAACCCAAGTAAATTACTTGCCTGATAAGTTAAATTATTATATATTTATACTTACATAATAAAATAACCATTAGGTTAATTCATATGAAATTCATCAATGCATCAATATAAATAAATAAATATGCATGACCCGCTTTAGGCATCTATCATATGCACTTCTTCCCATATGAACTCATTTTCTTACGTGTGGAACAATCCTCGCTCGCATGGTTTCATATATTGTACATACGAAACCATGCGAGCGAGGATACAACATTACAAATCTACAAGCGAAAACAATCGCGAGGACGATTGCGCATCATATTTCATAACATAAACTAATTGCTATCTACTAAACTAATGCTTTCATTTTTCTCGATGAACTTGACATTGTTCACATGTGGGGTCTAAGAACTTCACATATGATATCTTGTTTCCTTTTTTAACGGGAAATTAACATAGAGTATGTATGAATGCATTCACGTCAGGGAGAGCTAATGTTCTTTTTTGTATAGCGTTCTATGGGAAGTCCAACGTGTAGAATTGCATTCAGGAAGTAACTTTTTTGTATGGATTTTGAAGTAAAAAATTTAGAATAAGAAATTTTCTTGTTAAGTATTTTTATGCTGAAGCAAACAATATTTGTTACAGTTAAATATGCATTTGTGATGGAAAAATTGTATAAATAGCATAGGTCGATATAAGAAAATACACTTGTTGGTCAAACTTTAAACTGGCGACTTCGCCTCTATTTCACTCAACAATTTATTCCGGCGTTAACATGCGTGCCTAGACGCTATATAATTACTAGGTAAATAGGAGTTAGAGTATTTCTAGTACTGCACAAGAAATATTTCCTTGCTTCCTGCACATTTAGTAAAGTACTAAATTGTGAATTGGGTGATAAAAAATATATTATCGCGGTACAAAAACAACAGTCTAAATATTGCTTTGGACACGTTCTCGAACCGAAAAACTACTAAATTTCGAAACGTATCTCACGCGCCAGTTAAATTTCACGTCCATGTTTAGTCGTCAAATTGACAATCAGTCTCGCGAGAGTAGGAATTGGAAATGAAATGACAATCGGTCTCAGGAACGCGATCAGAGCATATACACTAAATAGCACTGGCAGTTTAAGGGGCTGTCAAATGAAACGAGAGATCCGATGCAAAAATATTATTAGTAAAGAAAGAGATGCATTCAATTTGAGAGTAAAACACTTAAGGAAAAATGCGACAGCGCTATACTCGTATATGCAACATAAAAATTTTTAAGTATTAGGAATCACAACATAAAATAGTCGTAGTAAGTGTTAGATATTTCGTTGTTCTCAGAGAGAGTTTCACAAAATTTTAACGAAAAAATATCTTGCCAGATGTAAATTATTTTGTTTTCATGAAAAAATGCATCTGGTAACTGTTAGGAAGTTTCGTCCAGTCATTAACTTGATCGAAATGTCAAACGTCAAAATGAATATGAAAAATGAAGATTGAAAAGAAGTAAGTTAATAGTTTTTAGTCAATAATTTTGTTTATTTGATATCCGCAGGCCAATTCTCTTTTTCCTTTTAAAGCCGTGGGGCCTTGCTTTGTTGTGTGAGCAGACGCGTTTTAACTGCTTCGAGTCATCTTCAGTGTCTTAATAATATTTTTTATTAAAAGCTTAATAGAATAGTTTAATTTTTTGCATTTTAATTCATTTAGAATCAATGGAAATGGCAGAAAAACGAAAATGTATTGATGCTGGGTGCGATGCACCATTGAATGAGTTTGCGATGCTCCTAACGGATGTTGATAGGTCAAATATTTTACAATTTTAAATCATATATGCTTTTATTTTTACTAGATAGACTACGTGTGGTAGAAAACCCCGAAGTTTTTAAAAAAAGATGTGTGCCCTACTGCAAACTAATCCTCAGGAGTTATTGTAATGAATCATGCGACGCCGCTGGTGACCACTACTAACACACTGTTGCATTGGGAAACTACTGCAATTAGTAATTAGTTGCGAGCGAACACATAAAACATGCTCGGATATATTCCCGCCTCATAACTGCAATAGTAGCGAGCAAACAAAACCTATGTACTCGCACTTCGCCAATGAAAATTAGCCATGGAAACACATGCGCAAGTAAATAAGCGAGCAGTTAAGTGAACGAGAAAGCTCAACCCGTAACAATATTTACATCATGAACAAACGGGGTGCTTCGAAGTGAGGTAAGCGGAGAGGAAAACCGAGAGTTCCGACATAAACACGCTCTCGCTCAGTATTCCCACTTTCGCTATTTCACCACGAGCGATCGTGGGAAAGCCGAAAGTTCTGGCTAAAACACTCTGTCGCTCAATGTCCCCAGTTTCGCTATTTCACCTCAGGAGATAGTGAGAAAGCCGAAAGCTTAACCCGAAAGTACTCTCTCGAAGTCGTAAGCTTAAGCGAGAAACACTCTTTCGCTCAATTTCCCCAGTTTCGCAAATTCACCAGTCGAGCAAGCGAGACGAAGCGGGGAGGAAAAACGTTCGTGGAACGAGAGCGCACGTGTTTGACTACTCAGCGCATTTTAAGAGAAATTAGGTCAAAGAATAGTACTTAAACTTCTTGAGCGAGGTGGAAAAGGCAGTTGGAAGCTGAATGCGCAACGACGCGCATCCACGGAAAACATCAGCAGAACTGAATCGAAGAGTCAATTGGTGAGGTGTTGGCATTGTTAGCCGCGTTCCTCAATGCCTTATAGTGTAACCGCTGCTGGCTACCATTAACTGACTTTACTTTCTTCCAGGCAACTTCCGTCCGCGAAGACACAGTATGGAAAGATATTAACATACTTAACGAAGTGCAAAAGTAATTAGTATGGATAGTTGTTAAAATAATAATTGAAATGTTAAAATAATTGTAAGTGTTAAAGTAATTAATTTAAAGAATAAAATAAAACTAAATTCTTTAATTATGTAACTCTCGTCTTCTTGTTGATTTAGTGAAAATGGACAGAGTAGCAGGTAAGTGGTGTTAATAGGAGTCTTTTCCCCGGGAGCTTTGATGATGTATGTTGGATACACATCAAATGTTCTCCCAGTTCATACCAGTATACATAGGGTATACTGGGTTTGTAACAAAATTGGCGCAGCCGGTAGGATATCGGTTTTGCAGAGACCACAGTGTAGTGCACTGTGTAGCAAATTTAAATGGGCTGAAAAATCTATTCACCCAGCCGATATCTCAAACCATTCAACTCCTGTAAGACACCATTGCTACTCATACTGTCCATCAAACTAGATCAGCCTTCCTAAAAAAACAAAAAATAATAATTTTAATCATTTAAAAAACAAAAATATAATATCAACATCCCCACCTCATAATAATGCCCTTCATACAGTGCATAAAACTAAATCAATCTTCTTAAAACAAAACAAAAAACAAATAATTATTTCAATCAATTAAACAACAAAAAGAAAGTATGAATATTAGTGATCAAACTAAATCAGTCTGCCTTTAAAATAAACTCAAATACTTATATTGATCATTCTAATCACCAAAATATAATAACAATATTCAACTATAATCCTACTCATACTATCCATTAAATAAGATCAGTCCTAAAATCAAATAGTCATATTGACCATTTAATTCTTCATTCATTTACTCCGTCATTCATATATCTTAAATCTCATCTTTCTTATCTGAAGTTCATTCGAACTAACTCCTAACTCGTTCAAACCCAACGTAGAATTTATAAAGATATAAAGTTTCAATCAACTAACATACAAAACACAAAACATTACAAGTAAATATTAAACACAAATAAGCAAACCGAAAACTTAATAGCGAGGAAACAAACGCGTGCTCATTGTTATCGAAATATGATATCATTTATCCCTCCAACCACTTAAACAATAATAATAACAATAACGCGTACCTAACATACATGCATATTAAAGTGTTATCTTTTGAATGAAATGAGCATTCGAATTCCCTAAGATGCAATTAAAAGAGCAAAGAAAAACAAACATTTAAGTACAAATTGAATAAAAAGACACCTGGGCAATAATTTTTAAATGCAATAACACGGAAGAGCAAATGAATTAAATTAACTGCGCTAAACAAATAAAAAAAAAATAATTTACATGAGAACGGCAATTTTCCAACGCAAATAAACATGAAACTAATTTAATTTCAAGTTGCACTGAAACAATTAAAGTATGGGAAATTTGAAACAACAGAATTTTAGTTATAAGAACAATGCACAATGCAAACGATTTTACCCCAAAACAAGTTATCTCTTACAAAATCCACTGCAACTCCATCATGTTAAGGAAACGAAAAAAGTGGCGGTCAAGTCGGTAAAACCCCGGTAAAACTCCAAACCATAACTATCAGCAGACACGCTTTTTCTATGTCTAATTGCACAATCACTGGAATGAAAACCAGTAAATTTAACATCAGCCCCTGAGCCGTTGGCATTAGCTGTCGACGGACACGCTATTTTTAGTTATAAGTCCCTCTGAGCCTCTGAGCTGCCCGATTTCAACTTTCGGCAGACACGCTACATATAGTATTAAGTCATATGCAAAAGAGACATCAATTTACCATCCAGTCGTAGCCTCTGAGCTGTTGATCCAAAATGGTTTGCAAATACGCTATTAACCAAGTACCCTTTAAACAAGCCACTACGTTTCCTTGCACAATAAATACCTTATATAACTGCTAACTGTTAGAAAAAAGCCACAAATAAAACTCCTGTAGAAAGCGCAAGACAATTCAAAACCCACCCATTTCCCACCCTTTTACTTTATATATGGCGGCAATATCAAATAGCGTCTTAGAATGCTATAATATATATATAATTTAAACAATCTTTTTCTCAAGATCGAGATCAAAAATTTAGTAACGGCTAATGAAGTGACCTCGCACGGCACTGTACTGTCTTCCAGTAAGGTCCAGGACAGCATTATGCGAAACTAAGTAGACACACACTAGGGAAAAATTAGGCGGAACACATATAGGGTCTTGAATGAAGACCGAAACTATATGTTCCCAAGCCCATATAGTGATTGTGTCGCTTTGATCATCTTTTACAATAATTTCTCGCAAGAAATTTTCAATGCAGTACATCTATTTAACAATTCACTAAAATCAATAAAAGTATAAAACAGAGCTCAAAATCGCTCTTTCTAGTTTCAGTTTGAGAAAAAGGTCGACTTAATTAAACATTTCTATACTTAATTAAAAAACCTACATAATAATTCCGATTTATAAATAATCCACAACTATTTACACATACTGCTGAATACATTTCTAACAACCCCCCTTTTTTACCACTACAAACGGATAAAAAGTATGTAATAGACAACTTGAGCCAATTAATCGACAATTCAATGCATATACCTTGAAAGCTCTACCTCCTCACAATTGCATAGCATATGTAGATGAATTAAAAGTCCAGCCCACTACGAAATGCATTAAGCCCACTAAATTAAAAACGAATGCTCTAATTTCAACTAATTTAATACTAACCAAACCACTACTAACGAGCAGCACCTATGATCTGTTATTTTTTTTTTACACCTCGCACACTATGAGCATAATCCAACCATTTACTAATAAGCTAAGTCCCTAGGAACGATACGATTGGATAACGATTTACTTAATACCCATATATTAGCAAGCTTCCTATAGATAACGTATGAATGATATCTTGCACCGAATCACTCGTTACAAGTTGCAAGTATGCATCGGAGAGCGCGGAATGTTATCATCTGATAACAAGCTTAAACGAGCATGCACACAGTCAGTTCGTGTGATAGCAGATAGTAAAACATGTGGGATAGGTAAAGACAATGCATGCGACACAACTCCCCAGCTCGATCCACCTTATACGAAGCCTGTACGAAGTAATCTTCGTCGGTGCGGTAATATTAAGTTTTCTCAGTGGCGTTTCGAGTCACAGGTAGGCATCGAAGAGCGCAGAACGTTATCACTAGATAACATGCTTAAACGAATATGCAAACGGTCGGCTCAATTGATAGCTGCTAATACACCATGGGGAATAGGTAAAGAGAATGTATGCAAGTATGCATCGAAGAGCGCAGAACGTTATCACTAGATAACATGCTTAAACGAACATGCAAACGGTTGGCTCGATTGATAGCTGCTAATACACCATGGGGAATAGGTAAAGAGAATGTATGCAAGTATGCATCGTAGAGCGCAGAACGTTATCACTTGATAAAACGAGCATGCAAACGGTCGGCTCGAATGATGCCTGCTAATACACCATGGGGAATAGGTAAAGAGAATGTATGCAAGTATGCATCGTAGAGCGCAGAACGTTATCACTTGATAAAACGAGCATGGAAACGGTCGGCTCGAATGATGCCTGCTATTAAACCATGGGGAATAGGTGAAGAGAAACTTGTACGAAGCCTGGACGAAGTGATCTTCGCCGGCGCCGTAATACAAAGTTCTCGTTCGGGTGAATCTAAAGAAGCGATTGGAGGGAACGATAATATCACCCGTACGAGTATGGGCAAATGGGATGCCGTACAAGCGACTTACTATACCCATGTACATATTCACACATCCCATCCCATTAAGATACTAACAGAAAGTCCCGCCTACATACTAAAAGAAACTCCCACTAATCCAGTGGCATATTAAAGATGGAAAACTAGGTAATGTAGTCAAAATATGAAAAGCGAAAGGTAAATGAAGGGAATAATAATAACATTAGTAATATAGGTACGTTAGTTGAATAGAAATTAAAAGGGAAAATAGATGTATAGGGGAAAAATTGCACGGAAAAACAAAATGAAAAAAAAAAAAAAAATGCCATCGCACCCCCCCTAGTTAAATCCTCACTAACGCTTACTGTTATAATTTACTAAAACCTGTACTAAACAAATAGTAACACCCTAATACGAGTAATAACCACTAACCAAAAGCAAGATCGAATTAATTAGTAATTAAAATATTTGAATATACGCAAGAGAACTTTTATACTATTTGAAAGAAATGAAGAAATTGAAAGCCAAAAAAATATACGAGTAGAATAAAAATTCCAAGATGATAAGTAATGTTAAAAATAAGAGAAAACCATTAACTTCCAAATATAAAAAAAGATCGGCATTGAATATGAATCTTAAAAGAAGTTGTAACCATATTATTAAGTAAAGCCAATTAAAAGAAGAAATTGTAGTCCGCTATTTTTCAATTGTAAAATAATAGTTTATTGTCAAGAAAAAACAATTTAAGGTCGGAAAATATGTTCAGTATGGTTTACAATATTATAGTAAAACGAAATAATTTATAATCCTGTAATTTACGACAGAAGCCAATTTAGCACTATTCCATTATTGCATAGAACCAAATGAAATAGTAACATCTTAGTGTTTGAAGCAAACAAATTATTAAACCAAACAGGATCTTAGCTCATTGTATCTAAAGTAATACTTAAGCATCATTACAGTAACCTATGATTAAATCAAACAGAACCATGTATAAAATCAAATTTCAACTTATTAATTATAATTGTACTGGCTTATGAAAGCAACATGAATATGTAATGCATATCAATTAACATTAACTCAAGGTACCAAACAAAATATAAAGGATGTATAAAATCGAATTTCAACTTATTAATTATAATTGTACTGGCTTATGAAAGCAACATGAATATGTAATGCATATCAATTAACATTAACTCAAGGTACCAAACAAAATATAAAAGATGTATAAAATCAAATTTCAACTTATTAATTATAATTGTACTGGCTTATGAAAGCAACATGAATATGTAATGCATATCAATTAACATTAACTCAAGGTACCAAACAAAATATAAAAGATGTATAAAATCGAACCTCAACTTCGTAATTTTTAATTGTAATAAATTATAGATAAACACTGACATGTAATATATGTTGATTAACCTTAACTCACGGTACCAAACCCAGCATTAAAATATGAGTACATCAAATCAACGATCGAATCAAACGGAATGTAAAATTGTACAGAATCAAACTTAAGTTAACGACAATTAGAAGTTAAAACGCCTACCAATGAGGATACGAAATTAAACGATAGAACTACGATACCATCTAGTGAAAGTTCAAACAAGCAGCAGAACAACGGTTAAAGGTACGTTGCGAGAAATACAGTGGATAACAGCGATGGCGGTAACAGCACGAAATATAAGTACGAATGATTTGCACAAAAGGGAAGGTAGCGAGAATCAACCAACTTCAAAAACTGCGAAAAAACCAAGAGTGAGCGTAATTCTTTGGGGTACATTAAGTAATCCAGTTCACCGGAGTAGAGCGACGATTTATTGTACTCTCCAAGTACACTAAATCCTATCTTTAAATGCCGGAGGAATGTTGCATTGGTAAACTACTGCAATTAGTAATTAGTTGCGAGCGAACACATAAAACATGCTCGGATATATTCCCGCCTCATAACTGCAATAGTAGCGAGCAAACAAAACCTATGTACTCGCACTTCGCCAATGAAAATAAGCCATGGAAACACATGCGCAAGTAAATAAGCGAGCAGTTAAGTGAACGAGAAAGCTCAACCCGTAACAATATTTACATCATGAACAAACGGGGTGCTTCGAAGTGAGGTAAGCGGAGAGGAAAACCGAGAGTTCCGACATAAACACGCTCTCGCTCAGTATTTCCACTTTCGCTATTTCACCACGAGCGATCGTGGGAAAGCCGAAAGTTCTGGCTAAAACACTCTGTCGCTCAATGTCCCCAGTTTCGCTATTTCACCTCAGGAGATAGTGAGAAAGCCGAAAGCTTAACCCGAAAGTACTCTCTCGAAGTCGTAAGCTTAAGCGAGAAACACTCTTTCGCTCAATTTCCCCAGTTTCGCAAATTCACCAGTCGAGCAAGCGAGACAAAGCGGGGAGGAAAAACGTTCGTGGAACGAGAGCGCACGTGTTTGACTACTCAGCGCATTTTAAGAGAAATTAGGTCAAAGAATAGTACTTAAACTTCTTGAGCGAGGTGGAAAAGGCAGTTGGAAGCCGAATGCGCAACGACGCGCATCCACGGAAAACATCAGCAGAAATGAATCGAAGAGTCAAATGGTGAGGTGTTGGCATTGTTAGCCGCGTTCCTCAATGCCTTATAGCGTAACCGCTGCTGGCTACCATTAACTGACTTTACTTTCTTCCAGGCAACTTCCGTCCGCGAAGACACAGTATGGAAAGATATTAACATACTTAACGAAGTGCAAAAGTAATTAGTATGGATAGTTGTTAAAATAATAATTGAAATGTTAAAATAATTGTAAGTGTTAAAGTAATTAATTTAAAGAATAAAATAAAACTAAATTCTTTAATTATGTAACTCTCGTCTTCTTGTTGATTTATTGAAAATGGACAGAGTAGCAGGTAAGTGGTGTTAATAGGAGTTCTCTTTCCCCGGGAGCCTTGATGATGTATATTGGATACACATCAAATGTGCTCACAGTTCATACCAGTATACATAGGGTATACTGGTTGTGTAACAACACCTTGCTGCTAGGTGGCTTGTCATTTCACGTTGGTTGCTACGGGCGCACATCCCACGTCAATTTTGTCGTGGGATGTCAAGAGAAATTGACAGCCACATGGCAGTGAAGTGTGCACGTAGTGGCCGCCACCCAAGCAGAGTCGGTTGTGAAAAATTCGCAACGCAATATTTGGCGAGTTTACCTTGAGTTAGCCGGTCGCGATTTAAGATTCGCCGGGTGGTTTAATATATTTATAAAGTGCACGTTAAAAATTCAATTATCTACCTCCAACCACTGAAGAGACTGCTTAGTAACTTCTACCTCGCATTATATTGAAAAATGAGGGAATTTTTGCGGAAGAAAGTGGTTCATCAACGATCATCAAATGAATCAGGCTAGCAGGATCATAATGGGGACTTGGACATACCCAGCGTAACTGGACAACAAATTCAGGAAGTAACTTTTTTGTATGGATTTTGAAGTAGAAAATTTAGAATAAGAAATTTTCTTGTTAAGTATTTTTATGCTGAAGCAAACAATATTTGTTACAGTTAAATATGCATTTGTGATAGAAAAATTGTATAAATAGCATAGGTTGATATAAGAAAATACACTTGTTGGTCAAACTTTAAACTGGCGACTTCGCCTCTATTACACTCAACAATTTATTCCGGCGTTAACATGCGTGCCTAGACGCTATATAATTACTAGGTAAGTAGGAGTTAGAGTATTTCTAGTACTGCACTAGAAATATTTCCTTGCTTCCTGCACATTTAGTAAAGTACTAAATAGTGAATTGGGCGATAGGAAAATATCTTATCGCGGTACAAAAACATTGGTGACCCCGATGTGATCCAGAGCGAAGCCTACCGTTGCAGATCAATCGCAGCATTGAACAAGCCCTACAATGGGCAAGTTGACGGCTACACAATCCGAGCTGGGGAGCAAACTGGAACAGCTGCTGATAAACTTCAGGAAGGATTCAGTGTCCAGAAAAACTAAGGAGTACCTAGACAAGAGACTAAGCTTGTCAGAAGGCCACTGGTACGAATTTGATCAACTCCACGAACAATTGAAACCATTTGAAGTGACCGCGCCAGATCATCCGTACTTTGCCAACAATTACTACAATGAAATTTTGAAGGTGTACGAGAAGCTCATCCATGCACTAGATGACGCAAGGAGAAAATTTGAGGGAGCGTCTTTGAACGACAACCCCATGGCACCATCACCTGCAACCAAATCTGAAGATATATCTGCCACAAGAAACCTAGAACGTCATGCAGGCTTCGAACTCAAAGGTGATGACAAAGAAGAAAGGGATATTCTTCCAAGAATGATCCGGAAGCAAAGGGCCTTAATGATGATCCTTACGTACTTCATTCATGACATTGAACACAAGGCTAGTAGTGAACATTCTATCCAGTACTACACACTTAAGGTCAACTTATTACCAAGAAACGTGAGTGAGCTGGCAGAGAACGATCAGGCAATATGGGAGCAAACCACTGAAAAAAGCCCTTTTGAGTACAGTCCTGAACTCTGCCAAAAAGTTCACTGCTGGACTCAAGAGACAATAATCCCACTGCAAGAACGTATGACAATCACTGAAGGGAGAAGCGACAATCCACTGCTGCAATCAAAGGACACCGGAGTTCAATTGCCAAAAATCGTACTACCGACCTTTGACGGTGACTAATCGCAGTGGACTCAATTTCGTGATTTGTATCTCCAACTGATCCACAACCGTGCAATCGGAAATGCGCAAAAAATTTATTATCTGCTTAGCAATTTACCAGGCGAAGCAAAATGATTAGTGCAGCATTCAACAGTTTCCAGCGAGAATTATTTAGATGCATGGAATATAGTTAAAGAGAGATATGACAACAAAAGGTTGCTAGTGACACATCTTCTCAACAAACTTTTTTCTTCTGCATCGGTAGTTAGAAATCTACGTGACGTAACCAATGAATGTCTACTGGGACTCAAGAATTTAGGCATATTAATCGACGCCTGGGATCCAAAACTAGTACGTGTACTGGTGAAAAGGGTGGACTATACTACACATACGTAGTATGAGCAATCGTCGGCAGAGGCAGCTAGGCACTGTGAAACATTTCCTATCATTTCTGGAGAATCGTTTTCAAAGCCTTGAAACCCTTGGCAAAGGGAGCTCACCATCTCTAAAGCAAAAACAAACTAAGCCTGCCTCACTGGTGACGTCATCCAAAGGGAGTTCATGTATAGTGTGCAAAGGAACACATCCACTATATTCTTGCAAAACTTTTCTGAATCAACTGCCAAAAGTTCGTCTCCAGACTGTGAAGAAAAATAATCTGTGTTACAACTGTTTGAGGGTGGACCACAATAGTCAACAGTGATCGCTCCGAAACTGCAAGAAGTGCTCGCACACCAAGTACCAAGTCCAAGTCAAGCTCTACTTTACCTCCAGCACAAGCAGAAACATCGACAATACCATCAAACTTAACGAGCCTAGCAGCGAAGCCCAACAAAACACGCAGGAACAACATCTTGCTAAGCAATGCCCTTGTCAAGGTATTGACTGTGGATGGTCGAGAACTTGAATGTCGCGCTATTCTTGACTCCGAGTCTCAATTAAATTTCATCACTAAAGATCTGGTCAGACGCCATGGTTTGAAGGAAGCTCACGAAGCATTGTGTATTCAAGGGATTGGACAAGGAATTTAAAACGCTCAATCCAGAGTAAATTTTTCGATACGGTCCAGGACAACAGGATCCTAAGCCAGAATCGAAGCCTTTGTTCTACCGCAAATTACAACTTATCAACCGTCAGAATTCATCGACATCGTATCATGGCCTATTTCCCAGCATTTGTCGCTTGGGGATCCTCATTTCAATCACCCTAGTCAAATTGATATTCTTCTTGGAGCAGAAAACTTTTTGCCGATACTTTCGGTTGGGCAAATACGATTGGAGAAGAAATTACCAAGCCTACAGAATACCGTGTTTGGATGGATTGTCTCCGGTCGAGTGGTAAGTTCAGACAGGCCAGGCTTGAACCTTACGCAGCAAGAAAAAGGTTGTGAAGAACACTTCACTGCTAGTACCAAGCGAGGACAGATGGACGATTTATTTTACAATAACCATTCATAAAAGACCCTAAGTTGCTGGATAACTCCAAAGAGACAGCATATAAAGGTTTTTTGGCTTTGGAACGGAAATTGAAAAAGAAAGAATCGCTGAAACAACAGTACACCGACTTCATGAAGGAATACCATCAGTTGGGACACACGGAAGAGGTCGATATTCAGCAGTTAACTGAGCTCCATTACTTCTTGCCACACTACTATGTCATAAAACCAGAAAGTGCCACAACTAAACTGCGAGTGGTATTTGATGCTTCAGCGAAAACGTCTACGAATATCTCCTTGAACGAAATTCTGCACACTGGAACTTTTCTCCAAGACGATGTTCTGTTACGCTTCCGGCTTCCGTTGTTTATATTTACGGCGGACATCGAGAAAATGTACCGCCAAATAAGACTGAAGGAAGAAGGTAAGAAATTTCAATAAATATTTTGGAGAGAACATTCGAATGAACCATTTAAGTGTTATCAACTAACTACAGTGACATACGGCATTACGACGGCCCCATACTTAGCGGTAAGACGTCTCAGGCAAATAGCAGCACAAGCTGAAACGTCAGCCCCATTGGGCTCCCAAACGGGAGCTAACAGTCTAACGGAAGCCCTTGCAGTACAGAGGTAACTAAAGGAACTGCTTCAATCAGGAGGGTTCAAACTGCGGAAGCGGTCCGCAAATCATAGTCGGCTACTTCAGGGCATTCTCAAAAAGGACCAAGCAGTTCAATTCAACATAAACGGCAAAGACAGCTATCATGTGAAGACGTTGGGCATAGTCTGGCTTCCCCAAGAGGACAACTTCTGCGTAAAAACAGTTCAGCCCAGCCACGGTAAATGACCAAAAGAACAGTGTCGTCTGACATTGCGCATCTTTTCGACCCATTAGGAGTAAGCCCAGTGCCCAGTGGTGACCAAAGCCAACATATTTCTTCAAGCATAATGGAATCTAAAGATAGATTGGAACGCAGCTGTACCAATGGAGATGCACTCCTATTGGGTCAAATTTCGTGGAGAACTGCAATGCCTTGAAGATATCAAGTTTCCCAGGCATGTATTTTTGGGCGAAATCCAGCGAAGCATTGAATTACATGCTTTCAGCGACGCATCAGAGAAGGCATACGGTGCAGCTTTATACGTGCGATCACAGCAAATTGACGGTACCAATCAAGGCTACAACGATTCCGCGTTTGGAGCTTCAAGCTGCAACACTCACTACCAAGCTCGCTGCTCGGGTCAAAGGAGAACTACAATGGAATGATGTTCCATACACATTTTGGACGGAACCCATCATCATCATACGTCACCTTCGTTGCAAACCAAGTAGCAGCTATACAGGAGCTTACCACAGCTGAACAATGCAACGGATTTTGGTTTATATTGTTCGGTTCGTAAATAACACAAGAAGCAGAGGATTCAAACGCTCATAATACTTAACTGTTGAAGAATTGAAGGCAGCCACGGCACAACTTATAAAGGAAGCGCAATGCCGAAACTTCTCCCTTGAAAAAGCGGCCACAGTAGACAAGCAAAGCAATTTAAGTTCACTCGCCCCATTCTTGGACAAGAATGGTATTATTAGGGTTGGAGGACGATTACCAGAAGCTAACATCACAAATGATGTAAAACATCCAATGTTGTTACAATACAATAACACACTTACTCGGCTGGTAATGACAGACATTCACATTAAGAATTTTCACGTCGGACCGCAAGAATTACTCGCTACCACGCACCAAACATTTTGACCTATCAAAGGGAAGATAATCGCAATCAATTGTATTGAATTGCGTTCACTGCAGCAAAGCAAAGCCAAAACTTTTATCCCAGATGATGGGTAATTTGCCTGAGAGAAGAATCAAACCTGATAACCCATTCTAAAGAACAGGAGTTGATTTTTGCGACCCATTTTGGATTCATTACAAAGCTAGAAGATTCATTACAAAGCTAGAAGAAAGAAGTTATTCATTTGCTTTGCAACAAAGGCAGTGCACTTAGAAGTGGTAAGTGACTTGACAACTAACGCATTCATCAGCGCGCTGAAATGCTTTGTGGGTAGACGTAGAAACTGCCAACATTTGTATCGCGATAACGCTACTTACTTTGTAGGAGCTCGAAACCAACTAAAACCAGACCAGCGATATATTCAAAGGAAGCGGAAGAACAAATTAACAAATTCTGCACACTGAGCGGAACCGAATTCCATTTCATCCAACCAAGAGCTCCATATTACGGTGGACTGTGGGAGGCAGCCATCAAGTCTGCAAAAAACTTGCTTCCTTGCAGCCTAAACAACAATTCACTGACATATGAGGAGTTGGAGATGGTTATAGTGCAAGTAGAAGCGATACTCAATTCACGACCTATCACGCCAATGTCTTTGGATCCGAACGACCTGACTGCGCTGACCCAAGGACATTTTTTAAGAGGCGAACCGTTAACCAGCACTGCCGAACACACTGAAACCCCACAGCGGGTAGATCTACGTCAACACTGGAAGCGCACTCTTCACCTCAAGAATCAATTCTGGCATTTAACGGAGCTGCAGTATTGAGCCAAATCGAAGTAAAAATGCCAGAACGCCCAGCCTGGTATGATTGTTATAATAAAGGACACCAATCTCCCGGCCATGCAATGGGCTCTTGGTCGTATAATGGAAACTATAAAGGGAAATGATGGTTTAGTCCGAGTTGCAATCATAAAAATGGCTAAAGGTATTCTCAAAAGGGCAATCCACAATCTTGCACCACTACCAGTAAAGGTCAACGCAGAAACGAAGGATGAAACCCATGAAGAAAACTTCACCAATACAGCGTCCTCATACCCTACGATGCAAACATATACAGACGAAACAACAAGTCCACCCCGAATCGAAGTCCACCTTCTTCCAAAAAACCGCGCCGAAGTCAGCTCCCAATCAGCTTATTACTATTCACATGCCTTGTCTTGCCGGTGCTAGGAATCAATCAGGCCACAATATCACCGTTCAAATCAGCACCTGGTTTGTATTTTGAACGAATGAGTCTCACTCACTTGTCATCCGACGAATGGGATTTAGTTATTTGCTACAACATGACTAACTACTGGAAGGAGCTAGCCACTGTAAATAAACGGATTGAAAACCTAGATCACCTCTGTAGCAAAATAATAAATAAGCATTCCTGGGCACCAACGCTGGCTCAATTTGCAAACACGGCTATGGAATTAACAGAGAACAACGAGTTATTGCGTCAAAAAGGCCATGGTCGAGGAAAACGATCTCCTCTCAATATATTCGGTAACATCGCTCATTCACTATTCGGTACTTTGGAAGATGAATATGTTAAAAAAATGTCAGAGACGATAACTACCTTCGACAAAATGACAGATACTTGCTAGAACTACTGAAGAATTAAACATCCATAATCGATTAAACTACAAATGTCATGAAAGAGTTGCATAAAGCAGTTGAAAGACGGGCAGGCGAACTAGAAGAATACCTCAACCAGACGCTCAACACCATTTAAGGAATAAACCATGAGTTCCATCAAGAAAAAATAACTGAAAACTTCTAGCAATTTGGTTAATTCTGATGATATCACATTATCAAACGGCACAATCGACACTTCTAGAAGTGATAATAAGGGCTCATCATCGCAAAGTCAATATGCAAGTAATAACTCCCAGACGAGACAAGCTAATTATGATTAAAGAGCACCTCCCGCTAACTTTGCGAGTACATGGAGATCAATGACACTTAGCAAAATTATACGGAATAATGTCCATAGAAAGCAGAATATTAAGCGAGCAAATGATTTTCCGAATAAAGCTTTCACTTCTATCACAAGAAATATTCAAAACCTTGCAAATCGTTCCAGTACCTATATTAGCTAATGAAACATTTCTCACCGTTATTCCATCAACACTAATTCTACTAGTAAACCTACATCACGATCAATATTACCCAATATCCGAACTGGAAATCTCAAAATGTCTTCCTATTGACTATTCCGAATTCATCTGCAAACTACGGCATCCGATGTGTCGATGAGGATCTAGTATCAATCACTGCAAAATGGCAATCTTAACTGAACCGGGCAACATTTTCAGCTGTAAAGTCATCAAAACCGTAAGGTGGACCCAGCTCTTGAATCCGAACCACTAGATTTACGTAACAAACCAACCTGTGAGCATCAACTCGCGGATGCAGCATCAAAGACGAGGTTACTATATTACAGACGAGCAAAGTACATTCCAAGATGATAAGAACGTCCATCATTCCTTCGCGAAATATTTTCGACTTCATCGAGTTCACCGAAAATTTCAATAACACACGTATATCGGCCACGTACGAGGACAATTTAGAAAACGATCTTAAAACACTACAACAGAGCATCAACAAGCTGCGAGCCGCTGAAATGGAACTTCCAACAAGCAAGTCAGCTCACGTGTATCATTTCACCATCGGATACTTGGGCTTATCAATTTCGGTGGTATGTTCATTGTACCTTATGTGGAAATTTCGCAGGAGGCGGCCTACACACAACCGTCACCCCATACCCGCACCACGCAAGGCGAAAGCTGTGGAATTCCAGATGAATCCAGGAATCCATCTTTGAAATGTTCGTTCAAAGGGGGGGAGGATGTTCGCTTACGATAGCGAAAGTATCAAAACCTAAGTAAATTACTTGCCTATTTATACTTACATAATAAAATAACCATTACGTAAATTCATGTGAAATTCATCAATGCATCAATATAAATAAATAAATATGCATGACCCGCTTTAGGCCTAGAAACTACATCAAAATCTATCATATGCACTTCTTCCCATATGAACTCATTTTCTTACGTGTGGAACAATCCTCGCTCGCATGGTTTCATATATTGTACACACGAAACCATGCGAGCGAGGACACAACATTACAAATCTACAAGCGAAAACGATCGCGAAGACGATTGCGCATCATATTTCATAACATAAACTAATTGCTATCTACTAAACTAATGCTTTCATTTTTCTCGATGAATTTGACATTGTTCATATGTGGGGTCTAAGAACTTCACATATGATATCTTGTTTCCTTTTTTTACGGGAAATTAACATAGAGTACGTATGAATGCATTCACGTCAGGGAGAGCTAATGTTCTTTTTTGTATAGCGTTCTATGGGAAATCCAACGTGTAGAATTGCATTCAGGAAGTAACTTTTTTGTATGGATTTTGAAGTAAAAAATTTAGAATAAGAAATTTTCTTGTTAAGTATTTTTATGCTGAAGCAAACAATATTTGTTACAGTTAAATATGCATTTGTGATGGAAAAATTGTATCAATAGCATAGGTCGATATAAGAAAATACACTTGTTGGTCAAACTTTAAACTGGCGACTTCGCCTCTATTTCACTCAACAATTTATTCCGGCGTTAACATGCGGGCCTAGACGCTATATAATTACTAGGTAAATAGGAGTTAGAGTATTTCTAGTACTGCACAAGAAATATTTCCTTGCTTCCTGCACATTTAGTAAAGTACTAAATTGTTAACTGGGTGATAAAAAATATATTATCGCGGTACAAAAACAACAGTCTAAATATTGCTTTGGACACGTTCTCAAACCGAAAAACTACTAAATTTTGAAACGTATCTCACGCGCCAGTTAAATTTCACGTCCATGTTTAGTCGTCAAATTGACAATCAGTCTCGCGAGAGTAGGAATTGGAAATGAAATGACAATCGGTCTCAGGAACGCGATCAGAGCATATACACTAAATAGCACTGGCAGTTTAAGGGGCTGTCAAATGAAACGAGAGATCCGATGCAAAAATATTATTAGTAAAGAAAGAGATGCATTCAATTTGAGAGTAAAACACTTAAGGAAAAATGCGACAGCGCTATACGAGGTGTGTTCAAAAAGTATCACGAATTTTGAATTTTCGCTGGTTACGTATATTCGAATTTCGATTTTTTTTGTGGCGGTATGTTGGTACTCATGTCTGTCACTTCTGCCGACAAGCTCGGCCATTTTGAATGTTCACTTGATTGGTGATAGCTGCTTTACTTGCACGTGTTTTCAATCGTCTTCGATTTTCACTTATTCAAAAAAATGGATCAAAGGACGAGTATCAAATTTTGTGTGAAAAACGAAATTAAGTGTGCGGATGCATTCCGAATGTTGACTGTGGCATACGGAGAAGCTACCTTGGACCGAAGCAACGTTTATCGGTGGTACAAAATGTTTTTAGAAGGCTGAGAAGATGTGAACGACGAAGAGCGTGCCGGACGCCCGAGCACTTCAACAACAGACGAAAAAATTAATGAAGTGGAGAAAATGGTATTGGCCAATCGTCGAATCACCGTTAGAGAGGTTGCTGAGGACCTGAACATATCGATTGGCTCGTGCCATTCGATTTTTATCAACGATTTGGGCATGAGACGGATCGCCGCGAAATTCGTACCAAAATTGCTCAATTGCGACCAAAAACAGCAACGCATGAACACTGCTAATGAGATGTTAAACTCTGTCCGCGACGAACCAAATTTGCTCCAGAGGGTCATAACTGGTGACAAATCGTGGGCTTATGGTTATGACGTGGAAACCAAAGCTCAATCATCTCAATGGAAGCTGCCGCATGAACCAAGACCGAAAAAAGCGCGCCAAGTTCGGTCGAATGTGAAAGTTTTGCTGACAGTTTTCTTCGATTGCAGGGGCGTGGTGCATCATGAGTTCTTGCCACAAGTTGCAAGTTATGCGCAATTTGTGGGAAGCAATCCGCCAGAAACGCCCGGATTTGTGGGAGAACAAAAATTGGCTTTTGCACCACGATAACGCCCCTGCTCACACATCGTTGCTTGTGCGCGACTTTTTGGCCAAAAACAACACACTAATGATGCCGCAGCCACCGTATTCCCCAGATCTGGCCCCCTGTGACTTTTTCTTGTTTCCTAAACTGAAGAGGCCCATGAAAGGACGACGTTACGCTACGCTTGACGAGATAAAGACGGCATCGAAGGAGGAGCTGAACAAGATTAAAAAAAAATGCTTTTTTGAAGTGCTTCGAAGATTGGAAAAACCGTTGGCACAAGTGTATAGTATCTCATGGGGATTACTTTGAAGAGGACAAAATAGATATTCATGAATAAATAAATAATTTTTGAAAAAAAACAAAACTCGCGATATTTTTTGAACACACCTCGTATATGCAACATAAAAATTTTTAAGTATTAGGAATCACAACATAAAATAGTCGTAGTAAGTGTTAGATATTTCGTTGTTCTCAGAGAGAGTTTCACAAAATTTTAACGAAAAACTATCTGGCCAGATGTAAATTATTTTGTTTTCATGAAAAAATGCATCTGGTAACTGTTAGGAAGTTTCGTCCAGTCGTTAACTTGATCGAAATGTCAAACGTCAAAATGAATATGAAAAATGAAGATTGAAAAGAAGTAAGTTAATAGTTTTTAGTCAATAATTTTGTTTATTTGATATCCGCAGGCCAATTCTCTTTTTCCTTTTAAAGCCGTGGGGCCTTGCTTTGTTGTGTGAGCAGACGCGTTTTGACTGCTTCGAGTCATCTTCAGTGTCTTAATAATATTTTTTATTAAAAGAATCAATGGAAATGGCAGAAAAACGAAAATGTATTGGTGCTGGGTGCGATGCACCATTGAATGAGTTTGCGGTGCTCCTAACGGATGTTGATAGGTCAAATATTTTACAATTTTAAATCATATATGCTTTTATTTTTACTATATAGACTACGTGTGGTAGAAAACCCTGAAGTTTTTAAAAAAAGATGTGTGCCCTACTGCAAAGTAATCCTCAGGAGTTATTGTAATGAATCATGCGACGCCGCTGGTGACCACTACTAACACACCTTGCTGCTAGGTGGCTTGTCATTTCACGTTGGTTGCTACGGGCGCACATCCTACGTCAATTTTGTCGTGGGATGTCAAGAGGAATTGACAGCCACATGGCAGTGAAGTGTGCACGTAGTGGCCGCCACCCAAGCAGAGTCGGTTGTGAAAAATTCGCAACGCAATATTTGGCGAGTTTACCTTGAGTTAGCCGGTCGCGATTTAAGATTCGCCGGGTGGTTTAATATATTTATAAAGTGCACGTTAAAAATTCAATTATCTACCTCCAACCACTGAAGAGACTGCTTAGTAACTTCTACCTCGCATTATATTGAAAAATGAGGGAATTTTTGCGGAAGAAAGTGGTTCATCAACGATCATCAAATGAATCAGGCTAGCAGGATCATAATGAGGACTTGGACATACCACGCGTAACTGGACAACAAATTCAGGAAGTAACTTTTTTGTATGGATTTTGAAGTAGAAAATTTAGAATAAGAAATTTTCTTGTTAAGTATTTTTATGCTGAAGCAAACAATATTTGTTACAGTTAAATATGCATTTGTGATAGAAAAATTGTATAAATAGCATAGGTTGATATAAGAAAATACACTTGTTGGTCAAACTTTAAACTGGCGACTTCGCCTCTATTACACTCAACAATTTATTCCGGCGTTAACATGCGTGCCTAGACGCTATATAATTACTAGGTAAGTAGGAGTTAGAGTATTTCTAGTACTGCACTAGAAATATTTCCTTGCTTCCTGCACATTTAGTAAAGTACTAAATAGTGAATTGGGCGATAGGAAAATATCTTATCGCGGTACAAAAACATTGGTGACCCCGATGTGATCCAGAGCGAAGCCTCCCGTTGCAGATCAATCGCAGCATTGAACAAGCCCTACAATGGGCAAGTTGACGGCTACACAATCCGAGCTGGGGAGCAAACTGGAACAGCTGCTGATAAACTTCAGGAAGGATTCAGTGTCCAGAAAAACTAAGGAGTACCTAGACAAGAGACTAAGCTTGTCAGAAGGCCACTGGTACGAATTTGATCAACTCCACGAACAATTGAAACCATTTGAAGTGACCGCGCCAGATCATCCGTACTTTGCCAACAATTACTACAATGAAATTTTGAAGGTGTACGAGAAGCTCATCCATGCACTAGATGACGCAAGGAGAAAATTTGAGGGAGCGTCTTTGAACGACAACCCCATGGCACCATCACCTGCAACCAAATCTGAAGATATATCTGCCACAAGAAACCTAGAACGTCATGCAGGCTTCGAACTCAAAGGTGATGACAAAGAAGAAAGGGATATTCTTCCAAGAATGATCCGGAAGCAAAGGGCCTTAATGATGATCCTTACGTACTTCATTCATGACATTGAACACAAGGCTAGTAGTGAACATTCTATCCAGTACTACACACTTAAGGTCAACTTATTACCAAGAAACGTGAGTGAGCTGGCAGAGAACGATCAGGCAATATGGGAGCAAACCACTGAAAAAAGCCCTTTTGAGTACAGTCCTGAACTCTGCCAAAAAGTTCACTGCTGGACTCAAGAGACAATAATCCCACTGCAAGAACGTATGACAATCACTGAAGGGAGAAGCGACAATCCACTGCTGCAATCAAAGGACACCGGAGTTCAATTGCCAAAAATCGTACTACCGACCTTTGACGGTGACTAATCGCAGTGGACTCAATTTCGTGATTTGTATCTCCAACTGATCCACAACCGTGCAATTGGAAATGCGCAAAAAATTTATTATCTGCTTAGCAATTTACCAGGCGAAGCAAAATGATTAGTGCAGCATTCAACAGTTTCCAGCGAGAATTATTTAGATGCATGGAATATAGTTAAAGAGAGATATGACAACAAAAGGTTGCTAGTGACACATCTTCTCAACAAACTTTTTTCTTCTGCATCGGTAGTTAGAAATCTACGTGACGTAACCAATGAATGTCTACTGGGACTCAAGAATTTAGGCATATTAATCGACGCCTGGGATCCAAAACTAGTACGTGTACTGGTGAAAAGGGTGGACTATACTACACATACGTAGTATGAGCAATCGTCGGCAGAGGCAGCTAGGCACTGTGAAACATTTCCTATCATTTCTGGAGAATCGTTTTCAAAGCCTTGAAACCCTTGGCAAAGGGAGCTCACCATCTCTAAAGCAAAAACAAACTAAGCCTGCCTTACTGGTGACGTCATCCAAAGGGAGTTCATGTATAGTGTGCAAAGGAACACATCCACTATATTCTTGCAAAACTTTTCTGAATCAACTGCCAAAAGTTCGTCTCCAGACTGTGAAGAAAAATAATCTGTGTTACAACTGTTTGAGGGTGGACCACAATAGTCAACCGTGATCGCTCCGAAACTGCAAGAAGTGCTCGCACACCAAGTACCAAGTCCAAGTCAAGCTCTACTTTACCTCCAGCACAAGCAGAAACATCGACAATACCATCAAACTTAACGAGCCTGCAGCGAAGCCCAACAACACACGCAGGAACAACATCTTGCTGAGCAATGTCTTTGTCAAGGTATTGACTGTGGATGGTCGAGAACTTGAATGTCGCGCTATTCTTGACTCCGAATCTCAATTAAATTTCATCACTAAAGATCGGGTCAGACGCCATGGTTTGAAGGAAGCTCACGAAGCATTGTGTATTCAAGGGATTGGACAAGGAATTTAAAACGCTCAATCCAGAGTAAATTTTTCGATACGGTCCAGGACAACAGGATTCTAAGCCAGAATCGAAGCCTTTGTTCTACCGCAAATTACAACTTATCAACCGTCAGAATTCATCGACATCGTATCATGGCCTATTTCCCAGCATTTGTCGCTTGGGGATCCTCATTTCTTGGAGCAGAAAACTTTTTGCCGATACTTTCGGTTGGGCAAATACGATTGGAGAAAAAATTACCAAGCCTACAGAATACCGTGTTTGGATGGATTGTCTCCGGTCGAGTGGTAAGTTCAGACAGGCCAGGCTTGAACCTTACGCAGCAAGAAAAAGGTTGTGAAGAACACTTCACTGCTAGTACCAAGCGAGGACAGATGGACGATTTATTTTACAATAACCATTCATGAAAGACCCTAAGTTGCTGGATAACTCCAAAGAGACAGCATATAAACGTTTTTTGGCTTTGGAACGGAAATTGAAAAAGAAAGAATCGCTGAAACAACAGTACACCGACTTCATGAAGGAATACCGTCAGTTGGGACACACGGAAGAGGTCGATATTCAGCAGTTAACTGAGCTCCATTACTTCTTGCCACACCACTATGTCATAAAACCAGAAAGTACCACAACTAAACTGCGAGTGGTATTTGATGCTTCAGCGAAAACGTCTACGAATATCTCCTTGAACGAAATTCTGCACACTGGAACTTTTCTCCAAGACGATGTTCTGTTACGCTTCCGGCTTCCGTTGTTTATATTTACGGCGGACATCGAGAAAATGTACCGCCAAATAAGACTGAAGGAAGAAGGTAAGAAATTTCAATAAATATTTTGGAGAGAACATTCGAATGAACCATTTAAGTGTTATCAACTAACTACAGTGACATACGGCATTACGACGGCCCCATACTTAGCGGTAAGACGTCTCAGGCAAATAGCAGCACAAGCTGAAACGTCAGCCCCATTGGGCTTCCAAACGGGAGCTAACAGTCTAACGGAAGCCCTTGCAGTACAGAGGTAACTAAAGGAATTGTTTCAATCAGGAGGGTTCAAACTGCGGAAGCGGTCCGCAAATCATAGTCGGCTACTTCAGGGCATTCTCAAAAAGGACCAAGCAGTTCAATTCAACATAAACGGCAAAGACAGCTATCATGTGAAGACGTTGGGCATAGTCTGGCTTCCCCAAGAGGACAACTTCTGCGTAAAAACAGTTCAGCCCAGCCACGGTAAATGACCAAAAGAACAGTGTCGTCTGACATTGCGCATCTTTTCGACCCATTAGGAGTAAGCCCAGTGCCCAGTGGTGACCAAAGCCAACATATTTCTTCAAGCATAATGGAATCTAAAGATAGATTGGAACGCAGCTGTACCAATGGAGATGCACTCCTATTGGGTCAAATTTCGTGGAGAACTGCAATGCCTTGAAGATATCAAGTTTCCCAGGCATGTATTTTTGGGCGAAATCCAGCGAAGCATTGAATTACATGCTTTCAGCGACGCATCAGAGAAGGCATACGGTGCAGCTTTATACGTGCGATCACAGCAAATTGACGGTACCAATCAAGGCTACAACGATTCCGCGTTTGGAGCTTCAAGCTGCAACACTCACTACCAAGCTCGCTGCTCGGGTCAAAGGAGAACTACAATGGAATGATGTTCCATACACATTTTGGACGGAACCCATCATCATCATACGTCACCTTCGTTGCAAACCAAGTAGCAGCTATACAGGAGCTTACCACAGCTGAACAATGCAACGGATTTTGGTTTATATTGTTCGGTTCGTAAATAACACAAGAAGCAGAGGATTCAAACGCTCATAATACTTAACTGTTGAAGAATTGAAGGCAGCCACGGCACAACTTATAAAGGAAGCGCAATGCCGAAACTTCTCCCTTGAAAAAGCGGCCACAGTAGACAAGCAAAGCAATTTAAGTTCACTCGCCCCATTCTTGGACAAGAATGGTATTATTAGGGTTGGAGGACGATTACCAGAAGCTAACATCACAAATGATGTAAAACATCCAATGTTGTTACAATACAATAACACACTTACTCGGCTGGTAATGACAGAAATTCACATTAAGAATTTTTACGTCGGACCGCAAGAATTACTCGCTACCACGCACCAAACATTTTGGCCTATCAAAGGGAAGATAATCGCAATCAATTGTATTGAATTGCGTTCACTGCAGCAAAGCAAAGCCAAAACTTTTATCCCAGATGATGGGTAATTTGCCTGAGAGAAGAATCAAACCTGATAACCCATTCTAAAGAACAGGAGTTGATTTTTGCGGCCCATTTTGGATTCATTACAAAGCTAGAAGATTCATTACAAAGCTAGAAGAAAGAAGTTATTCATTTGCTTTGCAACAAAGGCAGTGCACTTAGAAGTGGTAAGTGACGTGACAACTAACGCATTCATAAGCGCGCTGAAATGCTTTGTGGGTAGACGTAGAAACTGCCAACATTTGTATCGCGATAACGCTACTTACTTTGTAGGAGCTCGAAACCAACTAAAACCAGACCAGCGATATATTCAAAGGAAGCGGAAGAACAAATTAACAAATTCTGCACACTGAGCGGAACCGAATTCCATTTCATCCAACCAAGAGCTCCATATTACGGTAAACTGTGGGAGGCAGCCATCAAGTCTGCAAAAAACTTGCTTCCTTGCAGTCTAAACAACAATTCACTGACATATGAGGAGTTGGAGATGGTTATAGTGCAAGTAGAAGCGATACTCAATTCACGACCTATCACGCCAATGTCTTTGGATCCGAACGACCTGACTGCGCTGACCCAAGGACATTTTTTAAGAGGCGAACCGTTAACCAGCACTGCCGAACACACTGAAACCCCACAGCGGGTAGATCTACGTCAACACTGGAAGCGCACTCTTCACCTCAAGCATCAATTCTGGCAGCGATGGTTCAAAAAATATTTAACGGAGCTGCAGTATTGAGCCAAATCGAAGCAAAAATGCCAGAACGCCCAGCCTGGCATGGTTGTTATAATAAAGGACACCAATCTCCCGGCCATGCAATGGGCTCTTGGTCGTATAATGGAAACTATAAAGGGAAATGATGGTTTAGTCCGAGTTGCAATCATAAAAATGGCTAAAGGTATTCTCAAAAGGGCAATCCACAATCTTGCACCACTACCAGTAAAGGTCAACGCAGAAACGAAGGATGAAACCAATGAAGAAAACTTCACCAATACAGCGTCCTCATACCCTACGATCATACCCTAATCAGCACCTGGTTTGTATTTTGAACGAATGAGTCTCACTCACTTGTCATCCGACGAATGGGATTTAGTTATTTGCTACAACATGACTAACTACTGGAAGGAGCTAGCCACTGTAAATAAACGGATTGAAAACCTAGATCACCTCTGTAGCAAAATAATAAATAAGCATTCCTGGGCACCAACGCTGGCTCAATTTGCAAACACGGCTATGGAATTAACAGAGAACAACGAGTTATTGCGTCAAAAAGGCCATGGTTGAGGAAAACGATCTCCTCTCAATATATTCGGTAACATCGCTCATTCACTATTCGGTACTTTGGAAGATGAATATGTTAAAAAAATGTCAGAGACGATAACTACCTTCGACAAAATGACAGATACTTGCTAGAACTACTGAAGAATTAAACATCCATAATCGATTAAACTACAAATGTCATGAAAGAGTTGCATAAAGCAGTTGAAAGACGGGCAGGCGAACTAGAAGAATACCTCAACCAGACGCTCAACACCATTTAAGGAATAAACCATGAGTTCCATCAAGAAAAAATAACTGAAAACTTCTAGCAATTTGGTTAATTCTGATGATATCACATTATCAAACGGCACAATCGACACTTCTAGAAGTGATAATAAGGGCTCATCATCGCAAAGTCAATATGCAAGTAATAACTCCCAGACGAGACAAGCTAATTATGATTAAAGAGCACCTCCCGCTAACTTTGCGAGTACATGGAGATCAATGACACTTAGCAAAATTATACGGAATAATGTCCATAGAAAGTAGAATATTAAGCGAGCAAATGATTTTCCGAATAAAGCTTTCACTTCTATCACAAGAAATATTCAAAACCTTGCAAATCGTTCCAGTACCTATATTAGCTAATGAAACATTTCTCACCGTTATTCCATCAACACTAATTCTACTAGTAAACCTACATCACGATCAATATTACCCAATATCCGAACTGGAAATCTCAAAATGCCTTCCTATTGACTATTCCGAATTCATCTGCAAACTACGGCATCCGATGTGTCGATGAGGATCTAGTATCAACCACTGCAAAATGGCAATCTTAACTGAACCGGGCAACATTTTCAGCTGTAAAGTCATCAAAACCGTAAGGTGGACCCAGCTCTTGAATCCGAACCACTAGATTTACGTAACAAACCAACCTGTGAGCATCAACTCGCGGATGCAGCATCAAAGACGAGGTTACTATATTACAGACGAGCAAAGTACATTCCAAGATGATAAGAACGTCCATCATTCCTTCGCGAAATATTTTCGACTTCATCGAGTTCACCGAAAATTTCAATAACACACGTATATCGGCCACGTACGAGGACAATTTAGAAAACGATCTTAAAACACTACAACAGAGCATCAACAAGCTGCGAGCCGCTGAAATGGAACTTCCAACAAGCAAGTCAGCTCACGTGTATCATTTCACCATCGGATACTTGGGCTTATCAATTTCGGTGGTATGTTCATTGTACCTTATGTGGAAATTTCGCAGGAGGCGGCCTACACACAACCGTCACCCCATACCCGCACCACGCAAGGCGAAAGCTGTGGAATTCCAGATGAATCCAGGAATCCATCTTTGAAATGTTCGTTCAAAGGGGGGGAGGATGTTCGCTTACGATAGCGAAAGTATCAAAACCTAAGTAAATTACTTGCCTATTTATACTTACATAATAAAATAACCATTACGTAAATTCATGTGAAATTCATCAATGCATCAATATAAATAAATAAATATGCATGACCCGCTTTAGGCCTAGAAACTACATCAAAATCTATCATATGCACTTCTTCCCATATGAACTCATTTTCTTACGTGTGGAACAATCCTCGCTCGCATGGTTTCATATATTGTACACACGAAACCATGCGAGCGAGGACACAACATTACAAATCTACAAGCGAAAACAATCGCGAAGACGATTGCGCATCATATTTCATAACATAAACTAATTGCTATCTACTAAACTAATGCTTTCATTTTTCTCGATGAATTTGACATTGTTCATATGTGGGGTCTAAGAACTTCACATATGATATCTTGTTTCCTTTTTTTACGGGAAATTAACATAGAGTACGTATGAATGCATTCACGTCAGGGAGAGCTAATGTTCTTTTTTGTATAGCGTTCTATGGGAAATCCAACGTGTAGAATTGCATTCAGGAAGTAACTTTTTTGTATGGATTTTGAAGTAAAAAATTTAGAATAAGAAATTTTCTTGTTAAGTATTTTTATGCTGAAGCAAACAATATTTGTTACAGTTAAATATGCATTTGTGATGGAAAAATTGTATCAATAGCATAGGTCGATATAAGAAAATACACTTGTTGGTCAAACTTTAAACTGGCGACTTCGCCTCTATTTCACTCAACAATTTATTCCGGCGTTAACATGCGGGCCTAGACGCTATATAATTACTAGGTAAATAGGAGTTAGAGTATTTCTAGTACTGCACAAGAAATATTTCCTTGCTTCCTGCACATTTAGTAAAGTACTAAATTGTTAATTGGGTGATAAAAAATATATTATCGCGGTACAAAAACAACAGTCTAAATATTGCTTTGGACACGTTCTCAAACCGAAAAACTACTAAATTTTGAAACGTATCTCACGCGCCAGTTAAATTTCACGTCCATGTTTAGTCGTCAAATTGACAATCAGTCTCGCGAGAGTAGGAATTGGAAATGAAATGACAATCGGTCTCAGGAACGCGATCAGAGCATATACACTAAATAGCACTGGCAGTTTAAGGGGCTGTCAAATGAAACGAGAGATCCGATGCAAAAATATTATTAGTAAAGAAAGAGATGCATTCAATTTGAGAGTAAAACACTTAAGGAAAAATGCGACAGCGCTATACGAGGTGTGTTCAAAAAGTATCACGAATTTTGAATTTTCGCTGGTTACGTATATTCGAATTTCGATTTTTTTTTGTGGCGGTATGTTGGTACTCATGTCTGTCACTTCTGCCGACAAGCTCGGCCATTTTGAATGTTCACTTGATTGGTGATAGCTGCTTTACTTGCACGTGTTTTCAATCGTCTTCGATTTTCACTTATTCAAAAAAATGGATCAAAGGACGAGTATCAAATTTTGTGTGAAAAACGAAATTAAGTGTGCGGATGCATTCCGAATGTTGACTGTGGCATACGGAGAAGCTACCTTGGACCGAAGCAACGTTTATCGGTGGTACAAAATGTTTTTAGAAGGCTGAGAAGATGTGAACGACGAAGAGCGTGCCGGACGCCCGAGCACTTCAACAACAGACGAAAAAATTAATGAAGTGGAGAAAATGGTATTGGCCAATCGTCGAATCACCGTTAGAGAGGTTGCTGAGGACCTGAACATATCGATTGGCTCGTGCCATTCGATTTTTATCAATGATTTGGGCATGAGACGGGTCGCCGCGAAATTCGTACCAAAATTGCTCAATTGCGACCAAAAACAGCAACGCATGAACACTGCTAATGAGATGTTAAACTCTGTCCGCGACGAACCAAATTTGCTCCAGAGGGTCATAACTGGTGACAAATCGTGGGCTTATGGTTATGACGTGGAAACCAAAGCTCAATCATCTCAATGGAAGCTGCCGCATGAACCAAGACCGAAAAAAGCGCGCCAAGTTCGGTCGAATGTGAAAGTTTTGCTGACAGTTTTCTTCGATTGCAGGGGCGTGGTGCATCATGAGTTCTTGCCACAAGTTGCAAGTTATGCGCAATTTGCGCGAAGCAATCCGCCAGAAACGCCCGGATTTGTGGGAGAACAAAAATTGGCTTTTGCACCACGATAACGCCCCTGCTCACACATCGTTGCTTGTGCGCGACTTTTTGGCCAAAAACAACACACTAATGATGCCGCAGCCACCGTATTCCCCAGATCTGGCCCCCTGTGACTTTTTCTTGTTTCCTAAACTGAAGAGGCCCATGAAAGGACGACGTTACGCTACGCTTGACGAGATAAAGACGGCATCGAAGGAGGAGCTGAACAAGATTTAAAAAAAATGCTTTTTTGAAGTGCTTCGAAGATTGGAAAAACCGTTGGCACAAGTGTATAGTATTTCATGGGGACTACTTTGAAGAGGACAAAATAGATATTCATGAATAAATAAATAATTTTTGAAAAAAAACAAAACTCGCGATATTTTTTGAACACACCTCGTATATGCAACATAAAAATTTTTAAGTATTAGGAATCACAACATAAAATAGTCGTAGTAAGTGTTAGATATTTCGTTGTTCTCAGAGAGAGTTTCACAAAATTTTAACGAAAAACTATCTGGCCAGATGTAAATTATTTTGTTTTCATGAAAAAATGCATCTGGTAACTGTAAGGAAGTTTCGTCCAGTCGTTAACTTGATCGAAATGTCAAACGTCAAAATGAATATGAAAAATGAAGATTGAAAAGAAGTAAGTTAATAGTTTTTAGTCAATAATTTTGTTTATTTGATATCCGCAGGCCAATTCTCTTTTTCCTTTTAAAGCCGTGGGGCCTTGCTTTGTTGTGTGAGCAGACGCGTTTTGACTGCTTCGAGTCATCTTCAGTGTCTTAATAATATTTTTTATTAAAAGAATCAATGGAAATGGCAGAAAAACGAAAATGTATTGGTGCTGGGTGCGATGCACCATTGAATGAGTTTGCGGTGCTCCTAACGGATGTTGATATGTCAAATATTTTACAATTTTAAATCATATATGCTTTTATTTTTACTATATAGACTACGTGTGGTAGAAAACCCTGAAGTTTTTAAAAAAAGATGTGTGCCCTACTGCAAAGTAATCCTCAGGAGTTATTGTAATGAATCATGCGACGCCGCTGGTGACCACTACTAACACACCTTGCTGCTAGGTGGCTTGTCATTTCACGTTGGTTGCTACGGGCGCACATCCTACGTCAATTTTGTCGTGGGATGTCAAGAGGAATTGACAGCCACATGGCAGTGAAGTGTGCACGTAGTGGCCGCCACCCAAGCAGAGTCGGTTGTGAAAAATTCGCAACGCAATATTTGGCGAGTTTACCTTGAGTTAGCCGGTCGCGATTTAAGATTCGCCGGGTGGTTTAATATATTTATAAAGTGCACGTTAAAAATTCAATTATCTACCTCCAACCACTGAAGAGACTGCTTAGTAACTTCTACCTCGCATTATATTGAAAAATGAGGGAATTTTTGCGGAAGAAAGTGGTTCATCAACGATCATCAAATGAATCAGGCTAGCAGGATCATAATGAGGACTTGGACATACCACGCGTAACTGGACAACAAATTCAGGAAGTAACTTTTTTGTATGGATTTTGAAGTAGAAAATTTAGAATAAGAAATTTTCTTGTTAAGTATTTTTATGCTGAAGCAAACAATATTTGTTACAGTTAAATATGCATTTGTGATAGAAAAATTGTATAAATAGCATAGGTTGATATAAGAAAATACACTTGTTGGTCAAACTTTAAACTGGCGACTTCGCCTCTATTACACTCAACAATTTATTCCGGCGTTAACATGCGTGCCTAGACGCTATATAATTACTAGGTAAGTAGGAGTTAGAGTATTTCTAGTACTGCACTAGAAATATTTCCTTGCTTCCTGCACATTTAGTAAAGTACTAAATAGTGAATTGGGCGATAGGAAAATATCTTATCGCGGTACAAAAACATTGGTGACCCCGATGTGATCCAGAGCGAAGCCTCCCGTTGCAGATCAATCGCAGCATTGAACAAGCCCTACAATGGGCAAGTTGACGGCTACACAATCCGAGCTGGGGAGCAAACTGGAACAGCTGCTGATAAACTTCAGGAAGGATTCAGTGTCCAGAAAAACTAAGGAGTACCTAGACAAGAGACTAAGCTTGTCAGAAGGCCACTGGTACGAATTTGATCAACTCCACGAACAATTGAAACCATTTGAAGTGACCGCGCCAGATCATCCGTACTTTGCCAACAATTACTACAATGAAATTTTGAAGGTGTACGAGAAGCTCATCCATGCACTAGATGACGCAAGGAGAAAATTTGAGGGAGCGTCTTTGAACGACAACCCCATGGCACCATCACCTGCAACCAAATCTGAAGATATATCTGCCACAAGAAACCTAGAACGTCATGCAGGCTTCGAACTCAAAGGTGATGACAAAGAAGAAAGGGATATTCTTCCAAGAATGATCCGGAAGCAAAGGGCCTTAATGATGATCCTTACGTACTTCATTCATGACATTGAACACAAGGCTAGTAGTGAACATTCTATCCAGTACTACACACTTAAGGTCAACTTATTACCAAGAAACGTGAGTGAGCTGGCAGAGAACGATCAGGCAATATGGAAGCAAACCACTGAAAAAAGCCCTTTTGAGTACAGTCCTGAACTCTGCCAAAAAGTTCACTGCTGGACTCAAGAGACAATAATCCCACTGCAAGAACGTATGACAATCACTGAAGGGAGAAGCGACAATCCACTGCTGCAATCAAAGGACACCGGAGTTCAATTGCCAAAAATCGTACTACCGACCTTTGACGGTGACTAATCGCAGTGGACTCAATTTCGTGATTTGTATCTCCAACTGATCCACAACCGTGCAATCGGAAATGCGCAAAACAGTTTCCAGCGAGAATTATTTAGATGCATGGAATATAGTTAAAGAGAGATATGACAACAAAAGGTTGCTAGTGACACATCTTCTCAACAAACTTTTTTCTTCTGCATCGGTAGTTAGAAATCTACGTGACGTAACCAATGAATGTCTACTGGGACTCAAGAATTTAGGCATATTAATCGACGCCTGGGATCCAAAACTAGTACGTGTACTGGTGAAAAGGGTGGACTATACTACACATACGTAGTATGAGCAATCGTCGGCAGAGGCAGCTAGGCACTGTGAAACATTTCCTATCATTTCTGGAGAATCGTTTTCAAAGCCTTGAAACCCTTGGCAAAGGGAGCTCACCATCTCTAAAGCAAAAACAAACTAAGCCTGCCTTACTGGTGACGTCATCCAAAGGGAGTTCATGTATAGTGTGCAAAGGAACACATCCACTATATTCTTGCAAAACTTTTCTGAATCAACTGCCAAAAGTTCGTCTCCAGACTGTGAAGAAAAATAATCTGTGTTACAACTGTTTGAGGGTGGACCACAATAGTCAACCGTGATCGCTCCGAAACTGCAAGAAGTGCTCGCACACCAAGTACCAAGTCCAAGTCAAGCTCTACTTTACCTCCAGCACAAGCAGAAACATCGACAATACCATCAAACTTAACGAGCCTGCAGCGAAGCCCAACAACACACGCAGGAACAACATCTTGCTGAGCAATGTCTTTGTCAAGGTATTGACTGTGGATGGTCGAGAACTTGAATGTCGCGCTATTCTTGACTCCGAATCTCAATTAAATTTCATCACTAAAGATCGGGTCAGACGCCATGGTTTGAAGGAAGCTCACGAAGCATTGTGTATTCAAGGGATTGGACAAGGAATTTAAAACGCTCAATCCAGAGTAAATTTTTCGATACGGTCCAGGACAACAGGATTCTAAGCCAGAATCGAAGCCTTTGTTCTACCGCAAATTACAACTTATCAACCGTCAGAATTCATCGACATCGTATCATGGCCTATTTCCCAGCATTTGTCGCTTGGGGATCCTCATTTCTTGGAGCAGAAAACTTTTTGCCGATACTTTCGGTTGGGCAAATACGATTGGAGAAAAAATTACCAAGCCTACAGAATACCGTGTTTGGATGGATTGTCTCCGGTCGAGTGGTAAGTTCAGACAGGCCAGGCTTGAACCTTACGCAGCAAGAAAAAGGTTGTGAAGAACACTTCACTGCTAGTACCAAGCGAGGACAGATGGACGATTTATTTTACAATAACCATTCATGAAAGACCCTAAGTTGCTGGATAACTCCAAAGAGACAGCATATAAACGTTTTTTGGCTTTGGAACGGAAATTGAAAAAGAAAGAATCGCTGAAACAACAGTACACCGACTTCATGAAGGAATACCGTCAGTTGGGACACACGGAAGAGGTCGATATTCAGCAGTTAACTGAGCTCCATTACTTCTTGCCACACCACTATGTCATAAAACCAGAAAGTACCACAACTAAACTGCGAGTGGTATTTGATGCTTCAGCGAAAACGTCTACGAATATCTCCTTGAACGAAATTCTGCACACTGGAACTTTTCTCCAAGACGATGTTCTGTTACGCTTCCGGCTTCCGTTGTTTATATTTACGGCGAACATCGAGAAAATGTACCGCCAAATAAGACTGAAGGAAGAAGGTAAGAAATTTCAATAAATATTTTGGAGAGAACATTCGAATGAACCATTTAAGTGTTATCAACTAACTACAGTGACATACGGCATTACGACGGCCCCATACTTAGCGGTAAGACGTCTCAGGCAAATAGCAGCACAAGCTGAAACGTCAGCCCCATTGGGCTTCCAAATGGGAGCTAACAGTCTAACGGAAGCCCTTGCAGTACAGAGGTAACTAAAGGAATTGTTTCAATCAGGAGGGTTCAAACTGCGGAAGCGGTCCGCAAATCATAGTCGGCTACTTCAGGGCATTCTCAAAAAGGACCAAGCAGTTCAATTCAACATAAACGGCAAAGACAGCTATCATGTGAAGACGTTGGGCATAGTCTGGCTTCCCCAAGAGGACAACTTCTGCGTAAAAACAGTTCAGCCCAGCCACGGTAAATGACCAAAAGAACAGTGTCGTCTGACATTGCGCATCTTTTCGACCCATTAGGAGTAAGCCCAGTGCCCAGTGGTGACCAAAGCCAACATATTTCTTCAAGCATAATGGAATCTAAAGATAGATTGGAACGCAGCTGTACCAATGGAGATGCACTCCTATTGGGTCAAATTTCGTGGAGAACTGCAATGCCTTGAAGATATCAAGTTTCCCAGGCATGTATTTTTGGGCGAAATCCAGCGAAGCATTGAATTACATGCTTTCAGCGACGCATCAGAGAAGGCATACGGTGCAGCTTTATACGTGCGATCACAGCAAATTGACGGTACCAATCAAGGCTACAACGATTCCGCGTTTGGAGCTTCAAGCTGCAACACTCACTACCAAGCTCGCTGCTCGGGTCAAAGGAGAACTACAATGGAATGATGTTCCATACACATTTTGGACGGAACCCATCATCATCATACGTCACCTTCGTTGCAAACCAAGTAGCAGCTATACAGGAGCTTACCACAGCTGAACAATGCAACGGATTTTGGTTTATATTGTTCGGTTCGTAAATAACACAAGAAGCAGAGGATTCAAACGCTCATAATACTTAACTGTTGAAGAATTGAAGGCAGCCACGGCACAACTTATAAAGGAAGCGCAATGCCGAAACTTCTCCCTTGAAAAAGCGGCCACAGTAGACAAGCAAAGCAATTTAAGTTCACTCGCCCCATTCTTGGACAAGAATGGTATTATTAGGGTTGGAGGACGATTACCAGAAGCTAACATCACAAATGATGTAAAACATCCAATGTTGTTACAATACAATAACACACTTACTCGGCTGGTAATGACAGAAATTCACATTAAGAATTTTTACGTCGGACCGCAAGAATTACTCGCTACCACGCACCAAACATTTTGGCCTATCAAAGGGAAGATAATCGCAATCAATTGTATTGAATTGCGTTCACTGCAGCAAAGCAAAGCCAAAACTTTTATCCCAGATGATGGGTAATTTGCCTGAGAGAAGAATCAAACCTGATAACCCATTCTAAAGAACAGGAGTTGATTTTTGCGGCCCATTTTGGATTCATTACAAAGCTAGAAGATTCATTACAAAGCTAGAAGAAAGAAGTTATTCATTTGCTTTGCAACAAAGGCAGTGCACTTAGAAGTGGTAAGTGACGTGACAACTAACGCATTCATCAGCGCGCTGAAATGCTTTGTGGGTAGACGTAGAAACTGCCAACATTTGTATCGCGATAACGCTACTTACTTTGTAGGAGCTCGAAACCAACTAAAACCAGACCAGCGATATATTCAAAGGAAGCGGAAGAACAAATTAACAAATTCTGCACACTGAGCGGAACCGAATTCCATTTCATCCAACCAAGAGCTCCATATTACGGTGAACTGTGGGAGGCAGCCATCAAGTCTGCAAAAAACTTGCTTCCTTGCAGCCTAAACAACAATTCACTGACATATGAGGAGTTGGAGATGGTTATAGTGCAAGTAGAAGCGATACTCAATTCACGACCTATCACGCCAATGTCTTTGGATCCGAACGACCTGACTGCGCTGACCCAAGGACATTTTTTAAGAGGCGAACCGTTAACCAGCACTGCCGAACACACTGAAACCCCACAGCGGGTAGATCTACGTCAACACTGGAAGCGCACTCTTCACCTCAAGCATCAATTCTGGCAGCGATGGTTCAAAAAATATTTAACGGAGCTGCAGTATTGAGCCCAATCGAAGCAAAAATGCCAGAACGCCCAGCCTGGCATGGTTGTTATAATAAAGGACACCAATCTCCCGGCCATGCAATGGGCTCTTGGTCGTATAATGGAAACTATAAAGGGAAATGATGGTTTAGTCCGAGTTGCAATCATAAAAATGGCTAAAGGTATTCTCAAAAGGGCAATCCACAATCTTGCACCACTACCAGTAAAGGTCAACGCAGAAACGAAGGATGAAACCAATGAAGAAAACTTCACCAATACAGCGTCCTCATACCCTACGATCATACCCTAATCAGCACCTGGTTTGTATTTTGAATGAATGAGTCTCACTCACTTGTCATCCGACGAATGGGATTTAGTTATTTGCTACAACATGACTAACTACTGGAAGGAGCTAGCCACTGTAAATAAACGGATTGAAAACCTAGATCACCTCTGTAGCAAAATAATAAATAAGCATTCCTGGGCACCAACGCTGGCTCAATTTGCAAACACGGCTATGGAATTAACAGAGAACAACGAGTTATTGCGTCAAAAAGGCCATGGTCGAGGAAAACGATCTCCTCTCAATATATTCGGTAACATCGCTCATTCACTATTCGGTACTTTGGAAGATGAATATGTTAAAAAAATGTCAGAGACGATAACTACCTTCGACAAAATGACAGATACTTGCTAGAACTACTGAAGAATTAAACATCCATAATCGATTAAACTACAAATGTCATGAAAGAGTTGCATAAAGCAGTTGAAAGACGGGCAGGTGAACTAGAAGAATACCTCAACCAGACGCTCAACACCATTTAAGGAATAAACCATGAGTTCCATCAAGAAAAAATAACTGAAAACTTCTAGCAATTTGGTTAATTCTGATGATATCACATTATCAAACGGCACAATCGACACTTCTAGAAGTGATAATAAGGGCTCATCATCGCAAAGTCAATATGCAAGTAATAACTCCCAGACAGCTACGAGACAAGCTAATTATGATTAAAGAGCACCTCCCGCTAACTTTGCGAGTACATGGAGATCAATGACACTTAGCAAAATTATACGGAATAATGTCCATAGAAAGCAGAATATTAAGCGAGCAAATGATTTTCCGAATAAAGCTTTCACTTCTATCACAAGAAATATTCAAAACCTTGCAAATCGTTCCAGTACCTATATTAGCTAATGAAACATTTCTCACCGTTATTCCATCAACACTAATTCTACTAGTAAACCTACATCACGATCAATATTACCCAATATCCGAACTGGAAATCTCAAAATGTCTTCCTATTGACTATTCCGAATTCATCTGCAAACTACGGCATCCGATGTGTCGATGAGGATCTAGTATCAACCACTGCAAAATGGCAATCTTAACTGAACCGGGCAACATTTTCAGCTGTAAAGTCATCAAAACCGTAAGGTGGACCCAGCTCTTGAATCCGAACCACTAGATTTACGTAACAAACCAACCTGTGAGCATCAACTCGCGGATGCAGCATCAAAGACGAGGTTACTATATTACAGACGAGCAAAGTACATTCCAAGATGATAAGAACGTCCATCATTCCTTCGCATATATTTTTGACTTCATCGAGTTCACCGAAAATTTCAATAACACACGTATATCGGCCACGTACGAGGACAATTTAGAAAACGATCTTAAAACACTACAACAGAGCGTCAACAAGCTGCGAGCCGCTGAAATGGAACTTCCAACAAGCAAGTCAGCTCACGTGTATCATTTCACCATCGGATACTTGGGCTTATCAATTTCGGTGGTATGTTCATTGTACCTTATGTGGAAATTTCGCAGGAGGCGGCCTACACACAACCGTCACCCCATACCCGCACCACGCAAGGCAAAAGCTGTGGAATTCCAGATGAATCCAGGAATCCATCTTTGATATGTTCGATCAAAGGGGGGGAGGATGTTCGCTTACGATAGCGAAAGTATCAAAACCTAAGTAAATTACTTGCCTATTTATGCTTACATAATAAAATAACCATTACGTAAATTCATGTGAAATTCATCAATGCATCAATATAAATAAATAAATATGCATGACCCGCTTTAGGCCTAGAAACTACATCAAAATCTATCATATGCACTTCTTCCCATATGAACTCATTTTCTTACGTGTGGAACAATCCTCGCTCGCATGGTTTCATATATTGTACACACGAAACCATGCAAGCGAGGACACAACATTACAAATCTACAAGCGAAAACAATCGCGAAGACGATTGCGCATCATATTTCATAACATAAACTAATTGCTATCTACTAAACTAATGCTTTCATTTTTCTCGATGAATTTGACATTGTTCATATGTGGGGTCTAAGAACTTCACATATGATATCTTGTTTCCTTTTTTTACGGGAAATTAACATAGAGTACGTATGAATGCATTCACGTCAGGGAGAGCTAATGTTCTTTTTTGTATAGCGTTCTATGGGAAATCCAACGTGTAGAATTGCATTCAGGAAGTAACTTTTTTGTATGGATTTTGAAGTAAAAAATTTAGAATAAGAAATTTTCTTGTTAAGTATTTTTATGCTGAAGCAAACAATATTTGTTACAGTTAAATATGCATTTGTGATGGAAAAATTGTATCAATAGCATAGGTCGATATAAGAAAATACACTTGTTGGTCAAACTTTAAACTGGCGACTTCGCCTCTATTTCACTCAACAATTTATTCCGGCGTTAACATGCGGGCCTAGACGCTATATAATTACTAGGTAAATAGGAGTTAGAGTATTTCTAGTACTGCACAAGAAATATTTCCTTGCTTCCTGCACATTTAGTAAAGTACTAAATTGTTAATTGGGTGATAAAAAATATATTATCGCGGTACAAAAACAACAGTCTAAATATTGCTTTGGACACGTTCTCAAACCGAAAAACTACTAAATTTTGAAACGTATCTCACGCGCCAGTTAAATTTCACGTCCATGTTTAGTCGTCAAATTGACAATCAGTCTCGCGAGAGTAGGAATTGGAAATGAAATGACAATCGGTCTCAGGAACGCGATCAGAGCATATACACTAAATAGCACTGGCAGTTTAAGGGGCTGTCAAATGAAACGAGAGATCCGATGCAAAAATATTATTAGTAAAGAAAGAGATGCATTCAATTTGAGAGTAAAACACTTAAGGAAAAATGCGACAGCGCTATACGAGGAGTGTTCAAAAAGTATCACGAATTTTGAATTTTCGCTGGTTACGTATATTCGAATTTCGATTTTTTTTTGTGGTGGTATGTTGGTACTCATGTCTGTCACTTCTGCCGACAAGCTCGGCCATTTTGAATGTTCACTTGATTGGTGATAGCTGCTTTACTTGCACGTGTTTTCAATCGTCTTCGATTTTCACTTATTCAAAAAAATGGATCAAAGGACGAGTATCAAATTTTGTGTGAAAAACGAAATTAAGTGTGCGGATGCATTCCGAATGTTGACTGTGGCATACGGAGAAGCTACCTTGGACCGAAGCAACGTTTATCGGTGGTACAAAATGTTTTTAGAAGGCTGAGAAGATGTGAACGACGAAGAGCGTGCCGGACGCCCGAGCACTTCAACAACAGACGAAAAAATTAATGAAGTGGAGAAAATGGTATTGGCCAATCGTCGAATCACCGTTAGAGAGGTTGCTGAGGACCTGAACATATCGATTGGCTCGTGCCATTCGATTTTTATCAACGATTTGGGCATGAGACGGGTCGCCGCGAAATTCGTACCAAAATTGCTCAATTGCGACCAAAAACAGCAACGCATGAACACTGCTAATGAGATGTTAAACTCTGTCCGCGACGAACCAAATTTGCTCCAGAGGGTCATAACTGGTGACAAATCGTGGGCTTATGGTTATGACGTGGAAACCAAAGCTCAATCATCTCAATGGAAGCTGCCGCATGAACCAAGACCGAAAAAAGCGCGCCAAGTTCGGTCGAATGTGAAAGTTTTGCTGACAGTTTTCTTCGATTGCAGGGGCGTGGTGCATCATGAGTTCTTGCCACAAGTTGCAAGTTATGCGCAATTTGCGCGAAGCAATCCGCCAGAAACGCCCGGATTTGTGGGAGAACAAAAATTGGCTTTTGCACCACGATAACGCCCCTGCTCACACATCGTTGCTTGTGCGCGACTTTTTGGCCAAAAACAACACACTAATGATGCCGCAGCCACCGTATTCCCCAGATCTGGCCTCCTGTGACTTTTTCTTGTTTCCTAAACTGAAGAGGCCCATGAAAGGACGACGTTACGCTACGCTTGACGAGATAAAGACGGCATCGAAGGAGGAGCTGAACAAGATTTAAAAAAAATGCTTTTTTGAAGTGCTTCGAAGATTGGAAAAACCGTTGGCACAAGTGTATAGTATCTCATGGGGATTACTTTGAAGAGGACAAAATAGATATTCATGAATAAATAAATAATTTTTGAAAAAAAACAAAACTCGCGATATTTTTTGAACACACCTCGTATATGCAACATAAAAATTTTTATGTATTAGGAATCACAACATAAAATAGTCGTAGTAAGTGTTAGATATTTCGTTGTTCTCAGAGAGAGTTTCACAAAATTTTAAAGAAAAAATATCTGGCCAGATGTAAATTATTTTGTTTTCATGAAAAAATGCATCTGGTAACTGTTAGGAAGTTTCGTCCAGTCGTTAACTTGATCGAAATGTCAAACGTCAAAATGAATATGAAAAATGAAGATTGAAAAGAAGTAAGTTAATAGTTTTTAGTCAATAATTTTGTTTATTTGATATCCGCAGGCCAATTCTCTTTTTCCTTTTAAAGCCGTGGGGCCTTGCTTTGTTGTGTGAGCAGACGCGTTTTGACTGCTTCGAGTCATCTTCAGTGTCTTAATAATATTTTTTATTCAAAGAATCAATGGAAATGGCAGAAAAACGAAAATGTATTGGTGCTGGGTGCGATGCACCATTGAATGAGTTTGCGGTGCTCCTAACGGATGTTGATAGGTCAAATATTTTACAATTTTAAATCATATATGCTTTTATTTTTACTATATAGACTACGTGTGGTAGAAAACCCTGAAGTTTTTAAAAAAAGATGTGTGCCCTACTGCAAAGTAATCCTCAGGAGTTATTGTAATGAATCATGCGACGCCGCTGGTGACCACTACTAACACACCTTGCTGCTAGGTGGCTTGTCATTTCACGTTGGTTGCTACGGGCACACATCCTACGTCAATTTTGTCGTGGGATGTCAAGAGGAATTGACAGCCACATGGCAGTGAAGTGTGCACGTAGTGGCCGCCACCCAAGCAGAGTCGGTTGTGAAAAATTCGCAACGCAATATTTGGCGAGTTTACCTTGAGTTAGCCGGTCGCGATTTAAGATTCGCCGGGTGGTTTAATATATTTATAAAGTGCACGTTAAAAATTCAATTATCTACCTCCAACCACTGAAGAGACTGCTTAGTAACTTCTACCTCGCATTATATTGAAAAATGAGGGAATTTTTGCGGAAGAAAGTGGTTCATCAACGATCATCAAATGAATCAGGCTAGCAGGATCATAATGAGGACTTGGACATACCACGCGTAACTGGACAACAAATTCAGGAAGTAACTTTTTTGTATGGATTTTGAAGTAGAAAATTTAGAATAAGAAATTTTCTTGTTAAGTATTTTTATGCTGAAGCAAACAATATTTGTTACAGTTAAATATGCATTTGTGATAGAAAAATTGTATAAATAGCATAGGTTGATATAAGAAAATACACTTGTTGGTCAAACTTTAAACTGGCGACTTCGCCTCTATTACACTCAACAATTTATTCCGGCGTTAACATGCGTGCCTAGACGCTATATAATTACTAGGTAAGTAGGAGTTAGAGTATTTCTAGTACTGCACTAGAAATATTTCCTTGCTTCCTGCACATTTAGTAAAGTACTAAATAGTGAATTGGGCGATAGGAAAATATCTTATCGCGGTACAAAAACATTGGTGACCCCGATGTGATCCAGAGCGAAGCCTACCGTTGCAGATCAATCGCAGCATTGAACAAGCCCTGCAATGGGCAAGTTGACGGCTACACAATCCGAGCTGGGGAGCAAACTGGAACAGCTGCTGATAAACTTCAGGAAGGATTCAGTGTCCAGAAAAACTAAGGAGTACCTAGACAAGAGACTAAGCTTGTCAGAAGGCCACTGGTACGAATTTGATCAACTCCACGAACAATTGAAACCATTTGAAGTGACCGCGCCAGATCATCCGTACTTTGCCAACAATTACTACAATGAAATTTTGAAGGTGTACGAGAAGCTCATCCATGCACTAGATGACGCAAGGAGAAAATTTGAGGGAGCGTCTTTGAACGACAACCCCATGGCACCATCACCTGCAACCAAATCTGAAGATATATCTGCCACAAGAAACCTAGAACATCATGCAGGCTTCGAACTCAAAGGTGATGACAAAGAAGAAAGGGATATTCTTCCAAGAATGATCCGGAAGCAAAGGGCCTTAATGATGATCCTTACGTACTTCATTCATGACATTGAACACAAGGCTAGTAGTGAACATTCTATCCAGTACTACACACTTAAGGTCAACTTATTACCAAGAAACGTGAGTGAGCTGGCAGAGAACGATCAGGCAATATGGGAGCAAACCACTGAAAAAAGCCCTTTTGAGTACAGTCCTGAACTCTGCCAAAAAGTTCACTGCTGGACTCAAGAGACAATAATCCCACTGCAAGAACGTATGACAATCACTGAAGGGAGAAGCGACAATCCACTGCTGCAATCAAAGGACACCGGAGTTCAATTGCCAAAAATCGTACTACCGACCTTTGACGGTGACTAATCGCAGTGGACTCAATTTCGTGATTTGTATCTCCAACTGATCCACAACCGTGCAATCGGAAATGCGCAAAAAATTTATTATCTGCTTAGCAATTTACCAGGCGAAGCAAAATGATTAGTGCAGCATTCAACAGTTTCCAGCGAGAATTATTTAGATGCATGGAATATAGTTAAAGAGAGATATGACAACAAAAGGTTGCTAGTGACACATCTTCTCAACAAACTTTTTTCTTCTGCATCGGTAGTTAGAAATCTACGTGACGTAACCAATGAATGTCTACTGGGACTCAAGAATTTAGGCATATTAATCGACGCCTGGGATCCAAAACTAGTACGTGTACTGGTGAAAAGGGTGGACTATACTACACATACGTAGTATGAGCAATCGTCGGCAGAGGCAGCTAGGCACTGTGAAACATTTCCTATCATTTCTGGAGAATCGTTTTCAAAGCCTTGAAACCCTTGGCAAAGGGAGCTCGCCATCTATAAAGCAAAAACAAACTAAGCCTGCCTCACTGGTGACGTCATCCAAAGGGAGTTCATGTATAGTGTGCAAAGGAACACATCCACTATATTCTTGCAAAACTTTTCTGAATCAACTGCCAAAAGTTCGTCTCCAGACTGTGAAGAAAAATAATCTGTGTTACAACTGTTTGAGGGTGGACCACAATAGTCAACAGTGATCGCTCCGAAACTGCAAGAAGTGTTCGCACACCAAGTATCAAGTCCAAGTCAAGCTCTACTTTACCTCCAGCACAAGCAGAAACATCGACAATACCATCAAACTTAACGAGCCTAGCAGCGAAGCCCAACAAAACACGCAGGAACAACATCTTGCTAAGCAATGTCCTTGTCAAGGTATTGACTGTGGATGGTCGAGAACTTGAATGTCGCGCTATTCTTGACTCCGAGTCTCAATTAAATTTCATCACTAAAGATCTGGTCAGACGCCATGGTTTGAAGGAAGCTCACGAAGCATTGTGTATTCAAGGGATTGGACAAGGAATTTAAAACGCTCAATCCAGAGTAAATTTTTCGATACGGTCCAGGACAACAGGATTCTAAGCCAGAATCGAAGCCTTTGTTCTACCGCAAATTACAACTTATCAACCGTCAGAATTCATCGACATCGTATCATGGCCTATTTCCCAGCATTTGTCGCTTGGGGATCCTCATTTCAATCACCCTAGTCAAATTGATATTCTTCTTGGAGCAGAAAACTTTTTGCCGATACTTTCGGTTGGGCAAATACGATTGGAGAAGAAATTACCAAGCCTACAGAATACCGTGTTTGGATGGATTGTCTCCGGTCGAGTGGTAAGTTCAGACAGGCCAGGCTTGAACCTTACGCAGCAAGAAAAAGGTTGTGAAGAACACTTCACTGCTAGTACCAAGCGAGGACAGATGGACGATTTATTTTACAATAACCATTCATAAAAGACCCTAAGTTGCTGGATAACTCCAAAGAGACAGCATATAAAGGTTTTTTGGCTTTGGAACGGAAATTGAAAAAGAAAGAATCGCTGAAACAACAGTACACCGACTTCATGAAGGAATACCATCAGTTGGGACACACGGAAGAGGTCGATATTCAGCAGTTAACTGAGCTCCATTACTTCTTGCCACACCACTATGTCATAAAACCAGAAAGTACCACAACTAAACTGCGAGTGGTATTTGATGCTTCAGCGAAAACGTCTACGAATATCTCCTTGAACGAAATTCTGCACACTGGAACTTTTCTCCAAGACGATGTTCTGTTACGCTTCCGGCTTCCGTTGTTTATATTTACGGCGGACATCGAGAAAATGTACCGCCAAATAAGACTGAAGGAAGAAGGTAAGAAATTTCAATAAATATTTTGGAGAGAACATTCGAATGAACCATTTAAGTGTTATCAACTAACTACAGTGACATACGGCATTACGACGGCCCCATACTTAGCGGTAAGACGTCTCAGGCAAATAGCAGCACAAGCTGAAACGTCAGCCCCATTGGGCTCCCAAACGGGAGCTAACAGTCTAACGGAAGCCCTTGCAGTACAGAGGTAACTAAAGGAACTGCTTCAATCAGGAGGGTTCAAACTGCGGAAGCGGTCCGCAAATCATAGTCGGCTACTTCAGGGCATTCTCAAAAAGGACCAAGCAGTTCAATTCAACATAAACGGCAAAGACAGCTATCATGTGAAGACGTTGGGCATAATCTGGCTTCCCCAAGAGGACAACTTCTGCGTAAAAACAGTTCAGCCCAGCCACGGTAAATGACCAAAAGAACAGTGTCGTCTGACATTGCGCATCTTTTCGACCCATTAGGAGTAAGCCCAGTGCCCAGTGGTGACCAAAGCCAACATATTTCTTCAAGCATAATGGAATCTAAAGATAGATTGGAACGCAGCTGTACCAATGGAGATGCACTCCTATTGGGTCAAATTTCGTGGAGAACTGCAATGCCTTGAAGATATCAAGTTTCCCAGGCATGTATTTTTGTGCGAAATCCAGCGAAGCATTGAATTACATGCTTTCAGCGACGCATCAGAGAAGGCATACGGTGCAGCTTTATACGTGCGATCACAGCAAATTGACGGTACCAATCAAGGCTACAACGATTCCGCGTTTGGAGCTTCAAGCTGCAACACTCACTACCAAGCTCGCTGCTCGGGTCAAAGGAGAACTACAATGGAATGATGTTCCATACACATTTTGGACGGAACCCATCATCATCATACGTCACCTTCGTTGCAAACCAAGTAGCAGCTATACAGGAGCTTACCACAGCTGAACAATGTAACGGATTTTGGTTTATATTGTTCGGTTCGTAAATAACACAAGAAGCAGAGGATTCAAACGCTCATAATACTTAACTGTTGAAGAATTGAAGGCAGCCACGGCACAACTTATAAAGGAAGCGCAATGCCGAAACTTCTCCCTTGAAAAAGCGGCCACAGTAGACAAGCAAAGCAATTTAAGTTCACTCGCCCCATTCTTGGACAAGAATGGTATTATTAGGGTTGGAGGACGATTACCAGAAGCTAACATCACAAATGATGTAAAACATCCAATGTTGTTACAATACAATAACACACTTACTCGGCTGGTAATGACAGACATTCACATTAAGAATTTTCACGTCGGACCGCAAGAATTACTCGCTACCACGCACCAAACATTTTGACCTATCAAAGGGAAGATAATCGCAATCAATTGTATTGAATTGCGTTCACTGCAGCAAAGCAAAGCCAAAACTTTTATCCCAGATGATGGGTAATTTGCCTGAGAGAAGAATCAAACCTGATAACCCATTCTAAAGAACAGGAGTTGATTTTTGCGGCCCATTTTGGATTCATTACAAAGCTAGAAGATTCATTACAAAGCTAGAAGAAAGAAGTTATTCATTTGCTTTGCAACAAAGGCAGTGCACTTAGAAGTGGTAAGTGACTTGACAACTAACGCATCCATCAGCGCGCTGAAATGCTTTGTGGGTAGACGTAGAAACTGCCAACATTTGTATCGCGATAACGCTACTTACTTTGTAGGAGCTCGAAACCAACTAAAACCAGACCAGCGATATATTCAAAGGAAGCGGAAGAACAAATTAACAAATTCTGCACACTGAGCGGAACCGAATTCCATTTCATCCCACCAAGAGCTCCATATTACGGTGGACTGTGGGAGGCAGCCATCAAGTCTGCAAAAAACTTGCTTCCTTGCAGCCTAAACAACAATTCACTGACATATGAGGAGTTGGAGATGGTTATAGTGCAAGTAGAAGCGATACTCAATTCACGACCTATCACGCCAATGTCTTTGGATCCGAACGACCTGACTGCGCTGACCCAAGGACATTTTTTAAGAGGCGAACCGTTAACCAGCACTGCCGAACACACTGAAACCCCACAGTGGGTAGATCTACGTCAACACTGGAAGCGCACTCTTCACCTCAAGAATCAATTCTGGCAGCGATGGTTCAAAAAATATTTAACGGAGCTGCAGTATTGAGCCAAATCGAAGTAAAAATGCCAGAACGCCCAGCCTGGTATGATTGTTATAATAAAGGACACCAATCTCCCGGCCATGCAATGGGCTCTTGGTCGTATAATGGAAACTATAAAGGGAAATGATGGTTTAGTCCGAGTTGCAATCATAAAAATGGCTAAAGGTATTCTCAAAAGGGCAATCCACAATCTTGCACCACTACCAGTAAACGTCAACGCAGAAACGAAGGATGAAACCAATGAAGAAAACTTCACCAATACAGCGTCCTCATACCCTACGATGCAAACATATACAGACGAAACAACAAGTCCACCCCGAATCGAAGTCCACCTTCTTCCAAAAAACCGCGCCGAAGTCAGCTCCCAATCAGCTTATTACTATTCACATGCCTTGTCTTGCCGGTGCTAGGAATCAATCAGGCCACAATATCACCGTTCAAATCAGCACCTGGTTTGTATTTTGAACGAATGAGCCTCACTCACTTGTCATCCGACGAATGGGATTTAGTTATTTGCTACAACATGACTAACTACTGGAAGGAGCTAGCCACTGTAAATAAACGGATTGAAAACCTAGATCACCTCTGTAGCAAAATAATAAATAAGCATTCCTGGGCACCAACGCTGGCTCAATTTGCAAACACGGCTATGGAATTAACAGAGAACAACGAGTTATTGCGTCAAAAAGGCCATGGTCGAGGAAAACGATCTCCTCTCAATATATTCGGTAACATCGCTCATTCACTATTCGGTACTTTGGAAGATGAATATGTTAAAAAAATGTCAGAGACGATAACTACCTTCGACAAAATGACAGATACTTGCTAGAACTACTGAAGAATTAAACATCCATAATCGATTAAACTACAAATGTCATGAAAGAGTTGCATAAAGCAGTTGAAAGACGGGCAGACGAACTAGAAGAATACCTCAACCAGACGCTCAACACCATTTAAGGAATAAACCATGAGTTCCATCAAGAAAAAATAACTGAAAACTTCTAGCAATTTGGTTAATTCTGATGATATCACATTATCAAACGGCACAATCGACACTTCTAGAAGTGATAATAAGGGCTCATCATCGCAAAGTCAATATGCAAGTAATAACTCCCAGACAGCTACGAGACAAGCTAATTATGATTAAAGAGCACCTCCCGCTAACTTTGCGAGTACATGGAGATCATGGACACTTAGCAAAATTATACGGAATAATGTCCATAGAAAGCAGAATATTAAGCGAGCAAATGATTTTCCGAATAAAGCTTTCACTTCTATCACAAGAAATATTCAAAACCTTGCAAATCGTTCCAGTACCTATATTAGCTAATGAAACATTTCTCACCGTTATTCCATCAACACTAATTCTACTAGTAAACCTACATCACGATCAATATTACCCAATATCCGAACTGGAAATCTCAAAATGTCTTCCTATTGACTATTCCGAATTCATCTGCAAACTACGGCATCCGATGTGTCGATGAGGATCTAGTATCAACCACTGCGAAATGGCAATCTTAACTGAACCGGGCAACATTTTCAGCTGTAAAGTCATCAAAACCGTAAGGTGGACCCAGCTCTTGAATCCGAACCACTAGATTTACGTAACAAACCAACCTGTGAGCATCAACTCGCGGATGCAGCATCAAAGACGAGGTTACTATATTACAGACGAGCAAAGTACATTCCACGATGATAAGAACGTCCATCATTCCTTCGCGAAATATTTTCGACTTCATCGAGTTCACCGAAAATTTCAATAACACACGTATATTGGCCACGTACGAGGACAATTTAGAAAACGATCTTAAAACACTACAACAGAGCGTCAACAAGCTGCGAGCCGCTGAAATGGAACTTCCAACAAGCAAGTCAGCTCACGTGTATCATTTCACCATCGGATACTTGGGCTTATCAATTTCGGTGGTATGTTCATTGTACCTTATGTGGAAATTTTGCAGGAGGCGGCCTACACACAACCGTCACCCCATACCCGCACCACGCAAGGCAAAAGCTGTGGAATTCCAGATGAATCCAGGAATCCATCTTTGAAATGTTCGATCAAAGGGGGGGAGGATGTTCGCTTACGATAGCGAAAGTATCAAAACCTAAGTAAATTACTTGCCTATTTATACTTACATAATAAAATAACCATTACGTAAATTCATGTGAAATTCATCAATGCATCAATATAAATAAATAAATATGCATGACCCGCTTTAGGCCTAGAAACTACATCAAAATCTATCATATGCACTTCTTCCCATATGAACTCATTTTCTTACGTGTGGAACAATCCTCGCTCGCATGGTTTCATATATTGTACACACGAAACCATGCGAGCGAGGACACAACATTACAAATCTACAAGCGAAAACAATCGCGAAGACGATTGCGCATCATATTTCATAACATAAACTAATTGCTATCTACTAAACTAATGCTTTCATTTTTCTCGATGAACTTGACATTGTTCATATGTGGGGTCTAAGAACTTCACATATGATATCTTGTTTCCTTTTTTACGGGAAATTAACATAGAGTACGTATGAGTGCATTCACGTCAGGGAGAGCTAATGTTCTTTTTTGTATAGCGTTCTATGGGAAGTCCAACGTGTAGAATTGCATTCAGGAAGTAACTTTTTTGTATGGATTTTGAAGTAGAAAATTTAGAATAAGAAATTTTCTTGTTAAGTATTTTTATGCTGAAGCAAACAATATTTGTTACAGTTAAATATGCATTTGTGATGGAAACATTGTATAAATAGCATATAGGTCGATATAAGAAAATACACTTGTTGGTCAAACTTTAAACTGGCGACTTCGCCTCTATTTCACTCAACAATTTATTCCGGCGTTAACATGCGGGCCTAGACGCTATATAATTACTAGGTAAATAGGAGTTAGAGTATTTCTAGGACTGCACAAGAAATATTTCCTTGCTTCCTGCACATTTAGTAAAGTACTAAATTGTGAATTGGGCGATAGAAAAATATATTATCGCGGTACAAAAACAACAGTCTAAATATTGCTTTGGACACGTTCTTGAACTGAAAAACTACTAAATTTCTAAACGTATCTCACGCGCTAGTTAAATTTCGCGTCCATGTTTAGTCGTCAAATTGACAATCGGTCTCGCGAGAGTAGGAATTGGAAATTATTGGAAATGAAATGACAATCGGTCTCAAGAACGCGATCAGAGCCTAAGAGAGAGAGAAGAGGAGTAAGTCTATCCGTGTAAAACCCTGTACGTGAATTCCGATATTTTGCTTATGGAGGCGGTTTTTACGAGGAAAGGGGAAGTCATTCCAAACGTCAAAATTTTGTTTGCGTCTTCGCGTATTCATCGTGGTAAATGTGCGGAAAATTTCATTTTCTCGTGATTTTCTTGAAAACGGTAGTGAATATTTAAGTGGTGAACGTAATAAATACTGTTTCGGTTAGTTTCACACGTAATATAGTGAAATTTGATTAAATCAAGTGACTTAAACTTTAGAAAACGACAATGCGCTGTTTGGTACCGTGTTGCCCAAATTTCAGCAGTGGCTCGAGCAGAAAGTCCTACTTTAGGTAAAAATTTACAGTTTCATGCATTTAAAATCGTGAGAAAGTTTAGTTTTAATCGTTTTGAGTTGTGAATCAAAAGAAAACTGCTCAAAAATATTTGCAATGTTTTGTTTTGATTGCTTAATATTTTGCCGCAAATTCCGTGGCTTAAAGCAGAAGCGGCTCAAAATTGTGGCATTTTTTAAGGGGGTTATAATTGATTGTAATTTTTTATCATTTTTGGATTCCGAATAACATTAAAACTAAAATGGAATGGTGCCAAATTCTCAGAATAAACCCGGAAATGAAACGTTCGCTAATTTGCGAAGATCATTTCATGTATGACGACATAATTTATTTGAATGAGAGGGTACGATTATCACATGATGCAAAGCCGCAGCACTCATTTGAAACATGCTACAATTGCAAAAAAGCTAAAAATGTAAGATATCTATCCTTAAATTAATATTTGCATAGAATTTAAGTATTTCATGTTTTAGACTCGACGAGAAACTGAAGGCAACACCCTTACACCTACTATTGAACATGTAAGTAAATTTCAAAATTGATTAAAATGCCAATTTCATATTTTTTCATTTTAGAATTCAACTACGAAAAGAACAAATTTTTGTTCAAATTCCGAATTCAATTCAGGATGTGTAAGTTTACATGTGTTTGTCATTTTCATTTCTAAGCATCTAATTTTAGTGCGATTCTCAAACGATTTCTTCGGTTTCCGCGAACAAGATAATTGTCCTGGAAAGTGTAAGTGGTATTTAGCTACCCAAACATTACATTTAGCACGCTCAATTTCAGGACTCTTGGACCAGAAGCGACGAAATTGCGAACCTTAGCCATTCGAATAGTTTAGTGAGCTCTAAAACGGATCTGGAGGACGTATGAATTCCTTACATTAAATTTTAGTGCGATTTTAATCCTCTCTATTTTAGAACATGCTTTTACCGAAGCCCATGATAAATGAAATTATTTGCGTGGAGGTACCTCTTATTTTGTTGCATAATGTCATCATTATTAACTCTACAATTATAGATTAGTGTTGATTCGAGCTCTTCAGCTACAGCGATGTGTGTGGAAGGCCTAGAGAGGGTAAGTTTTAATACGAGTATATGCTATGTAACATCAATTATAACATTTTTCGTTCAGATTTCAAATCAACGAGATGTAAATCATGCAGCTTGCAGTATTGATGTGATGCCAGATTCAGGCGATGTATGTAATGGCTTTATGAAAATTTCGGGTCTATTTTGTATCTAATATTTGATTTTAGGATTTGTATACAGTAAATGCGGTTCAAGCAGCCATTGATGACTCGTCAAATTGTATGGTGCTAAGACCAGATTCCGGAAATGTAGGTATATTTTATCTATTATTTTGTAAATTATAAACACCGTGGTTTTTAGGACTTGTTCAAGGTGGACTTAGCGACTAAGAAAATAGAAGCAATGTATGAATCCAATGTGGAAAATGTATGATTTGAGTTTGAATTTTTGATTTAATTATATTTGAAACTTTTTACAGTGCATCGCCCATCAAAATTTGAACCCGGCTCCATTGTTTGCGGACAGTTTTGAGAGCGTAAATTTCTATTATATTTCATGCTTCGTTGATTTTCGCATTTTTTTTGTTTCAGGATTTAACTCTATTGAATGCTACCCCCAATATGATGATGGCTGTAAGCCCGAATTTAGGGAGTGTAAGTGTTTTCCTGCAATATATTTGAATACCAATTTAATAATTTTCGTTCTAGATTACCATTGAAGCTGACTGCGTTATGATGGTCGATTCCGAAGCTGCCACAGAGGGTAATTCTATTGATACAACCGATCAAATAAATTTCCCTTCTAGAACTGTAAGTTTTTTTCGTTTTCGGCATGATAAACGATTTGTCTTAGACTTAATTTCAAAATGCTGTCGTAGTTTTATGTTAGTATTAACATTTATGTGTAGTCCTAGGTAAATATTTGGACGTCAAAAGCTTTGTTCTAAAATCGTATTGGGAACAAATGTATTTTCTTCAAAATTTATTCTTTAATTATCATATCAACTTAAAATCGAATATTATAAACTAAAATAAAGAAGTAAGAAGTACCAGTTCATTCTTTTTATACTGCCATATGCAATGCAATATAAGTTATTCAATCAAAACAATCAAATATGACTTTTATCTGATATAATTACTTACAAACGCAAGAAAACTTTGTCACAGGATTTAAATTTATATGTGAGGAAAATCGGTATACTTTCGGAATGTTCATCTTTTGGGGTAAAGACTTTTGCTTGTTTAAAACTTAACAAATAGTATTTTGCCAAAGTATGCTACGTGAACGTCGTGTGTAATTTCTTCTTTTCAATTAGGATGATAATTTGATGCTTAATTTTTTTTCAAAAAGGCGAATAAAATATCAATCAAAGATTGCTTCGAAAGCTCAGATGAGGATCCAAGCGTTCAGGATCTAATAAAGGAAAGCAGGACGTATATGAAGCTGAAGAAGTTGAGAGAAGTTGTCATTGAGCGCGACAGAAAAGTTAAATTATTGCAAGATAGACTTAGGTACAAGCGACAAAGGGTTAGCAAAATGAGTTCCTTGCTAAAGTTGTTGAAGAAGAAGAGTCTTTTGAACGAACAAGCCAGCGAAAAACTCTGTGAAATTTCGTCAAAGAATAAACTAGTCGAAAGACTAATACTAAAGCGCAAAGGAGCTGCACCCAAAAAATATGACGAGCAACTCAGAACGTTTGCTTTAAATTTAAATTTTCTGTCGCCAAATGCTTACAAATATGTCCGAGAAAATTTCGACAATTGTCTACCTCATCCACAAACATTGGGCAATTGGTATTCCAACATTTATTGTGCACCTGGATTCACTAAGCAATCTTTTACGGCTATTGAAAAAGCATGTGAAGAAGCGAGAAAAAAACAACAAACTTTGGTGCTTCATTTAAGCTTTGATGAAATGTTCATACGGAAGCAAATTGAGTGGGCAAACGAGAAATCGTATGGGTACGTGGAAATTGGTGATGGTGGCAGTGAACAAGAGGTTGCCACCCAAATTCTTGTCTTCATGGCTGTAGCGGTAAATAGGTCTTGGAAGATACCACTTGGATTTTTCCCGATAGCTTCGTTGAGTGCGGAACAAAAAGCGAACCTAATTAGTATTTGTTCCAATCATCCACTAAGCACAGGCGCTAAAGTCATTGGTGTTACTTGTGATGTGGCAGCTGTCAATTTCAGATCTTTCAAGCTACTAGGATGTGACATAGCGAAAATTGATCACAGGCATAAACTTCAGTTTGAGGATATTGATCATGATTGTTTGATTCACCCTGACCCATGTCACATGATCAAACTCATCCGTAATTCTTTGGCACGTTCAAAAGTATTTATGCATGGTAAAAATAAAATCAAATGGTGCTATTTAGAATGATTGCACAAACTCCAAAATAGAGAATCGTTACACCTGGGTAATAAAATACGCCAGGCGCATATATACTTTGAACAGCAAAAAATGAAGGTGAAATTGGCAGTGCAACTATTTAGCAAATCGGTAGCAGATGCCCTTGATTTTTGCAAAGAGGTACTAAAGCTTCCAGAATTCAAAGGTAGTGAGCCATTGTCAAAGTTTATTCGAGTTATCAATGACAGCTTTGACATATTGAATAGTCGAAAGATAAATGAACCTGAAACCACCAAACAAGCTCTTTGTGAAGGCAACATCAATGAAATTAAAGAGCTTGCGAATTCATTCATAGTTTACCTCTCAAAACTGAAATTGGAATGCGGAACGAACATCATCAGGTCCCCGCAAAAATCAGGATTTGTTGGTATGATAACCTGTCTTAAGAACATCGAACCAATTTACGATCGATTCATTTCAACGGGTATCCTCAAGTATATCCCCTTGTATAAAATAAATCAGGACCATATAGAGCTATTCTTCTGGTCGGTTCGTTCAAATTTGGGACGAAACAACAACCCGACCGTACGACAATTCATGCATACTTACAAAAAGCTCTTGGTTCGATGTGCAATTCGTGAAGGAGGTTTGGGGAACTGCGAACCATTAGAACAGCTTCACTTTCTCAAAATATTTGAAACACAGTCGTTAGCAGATGATCCAGAACGTGCAATCAATTGCAATGTTGGAAGGAGACAACTATTGGATGGTAGTGAAAGCATAGATGATAGCAATATTTTGAATTTCAACAACACTATCTGTGAAAATCTTGATGAGCAATTCATAATGGAACATAGCTACGCTAATTATCCAACAAAGTTGACAGAATATGTTTCCTACGTCGTCGATTATAAAATGCATGGAGTGTTTAGCTTCCATCGAAGGCGAATTTGTGGAGAGATCACTCATGGCCTACAAAACAAAAGGCTACTTAAAATCACCTTCGGAAAGTGTAAAGCAAATTTGCCAAAAGATGAAAAGCATCCTTAGACGAAATATAAAACTAATGACAAATAATCAAAAGACATTGGACAGAAAACAATATTTTAAAATTATAATAGAAGTTCAAAAGTACTTTTCAGAAAAGGAGTTATTCAGTGACTACAAACAACATATGATTGGAAGTGGTTACTATTGCTCCCTTTTGAGTTTGATAATTAAAAAGTACCTCAACACCCGGTATTATTTTATATCTAAGAAAAAGTCAGAAAGATGCTCTATTCGCCAAAAACTAAATAAGACAATTCACTTTTGCGGTATGTAAGGATATTTAACAGAAAATATATTGCCATGATTATTATTACATAAAAAAAAATCGCCATAAATTAAAACGGTCTTCCAGACCGGGGACTAAATGAGATACACACAACGTGATTTTTTTATCTGATTTACTTATTTCAATATTTGTTTCACGTTGTTTGTGTCTAAATCTCCTAACTCCAACCTCCACGTGGTAGACCCTGGAAACAACTCACAATGTCTTACATAGCATTTTGATTTGGCTAAGGAGTAGGTGGACCAGTTACAAATTTAACCAGTATGTCAATATATTATCAGATTAATACTCAATAATTAGCATGAAGGCGATTTGAATCTGTTAAAAAATATTCCTCAGAAAATTAAACAGTTGTCATTCGATCATTGATTGCATTTAATCTAAAGTTAAGTTAATTCTCAAAATGCGACAGCGCTATATATGCAACATAAAAATTTTTATGTATTAGGAATCACAACATAAAATAGTCGTAGTAAGTGTTAGATATTTCGTTGTTCTCAGAGAGAGTTTCACAAAATATTAACGAAAAAATATCTTGCCAGATGTAAATTATTTTGTTTTCATGAAAAAATGCATCTGGTAACTGTTAGGAAGTTTCGTTTTGTCGTTAACTTGATCGAAATGTCAAACGTCAAAATGAATATGAAAAATGAAGATTGAAAAGAAGTAAGTTAATAGTTTTTAGTCAATAATTTTGTTTATTTGATATCCGCAGGCCAATTCTCTTTTTCCTTTTGAAGCCGTGGGGCCTTGCTTTGTTGTGTGAGCAGACGCGTTTTGACTGCTTCGAGTCATCTTCAGTGTCTTAATAATATTTTTTATTAATAGCTTCATAGAATAGTTTAAGTTTTTGCATTTTAATTCATTTAGAATCAATGGAAATGGCAGAAAAACGAAAATTGATGCTGGGTGCGATGCACCATTGAATGAGTTTGCGGTGCTCCTAACGGATGTTGATAGGTCAAATATTTTACAATTTTAAATCATATATGCTTTTATTTTTACTAGATAGACCACGTGTGGTAGAAAACTCTGAAGTTTTAAAAAAAAGATGTGTGCCCTACTGCGAAGTAATCCCCAGGAGTTATTGTAATGAATCATGCGACGCCGCTGGTGACCACTACTAACACACCTTGTTGCTAGGTGGCTTGTCATTTCACGTCGGTTGCGACGGGCACACATCCCATGTCAATTTTGTCGTGGGATGTCAAGAGGAATTGGCAGCCACATGGCAGTGAAGTGTGCACGTAGTGGCCGCCACCCAAGCAGAGTCGGTTGTGAAAAATTCGCAACGCAATATTTGGCGAGTTTACCTTGAGTTGGCCGGTCGCGATTTAAGATTCGCCGGGTGGTTTAATATATTTATAAAGTGCTCATTAAAAATTCAATTATCTACCTCCAACCACTGAAGAGACTGCTTAGTAACTTCTACCTCGCATTACATTGAAAAGAGAGGGAATTTTTGCGGAAGAAAGTGGTTCATCAACGATCATCAAATGAATCAGGCTAGCAGGATTATAATGAGGACTTGGACATACCACGCGTAACTGGACAACTGAGACATCAGCGTGATAATATGATCCCATCGCTAGCACAGTACAAAGTCATTTACGCCCTGTTAATAACATATTGGAAACGAACTCGTCTCATTTAATAACATCGTAAATTAATTGTCCATGAAAATCGCCCGATAAAAAATAGAAAAAGGAAAAAAAAAAAAAACTCATTATTCCTTACTACTATTATACAACCACTACAAACCGTGAAAGGTAATTCCTACATTTTCTCATTCTTTAGTAAGCATTACTCATTGTTTAACGCTAAAAACCATTTGTTTTGGGAAACACAATTGTTTTTGTGTGTGTATACAAGAAGTCGTCCGAACACGTTACTTTAATGTAAAGTTGAATGCAGCTTAAAATTTACAATAACGAATAAATCAATGAAGAAACACAAGACACTACAATAAAGTAACTAAATGATTATAAAATATACAGTACTCCGTCTAAACAATATATAAGAGAAAGAACAACCAATCAATCTATATGTTAAATACATTTACGCACCAATTTTAACTGACTAGTATTTATATTTAGATAAATGAAAGTTAATAGGGAAGAGAAATTTAAAACATAAAAAGAAACCCTCAATTTATTATGATAAAATATACAGAAAAAAAATATTAATTCAATACATTTCCGATATTATGTACCTTAAACAAAAACATTACTAATTAAAATTAAAAAAAAAAACTCAAGGTAACAGTTCAATTTAGACTAGTATAGGAGTCTACTATATTATTATCCATAGTAAACGTTAACTCTTGAACTCAAAGAGTTGTCACCACCTACCTTCGGGACTAGCAAGGATCTGCTACCAGCTTCTATTGAGTGGTTCAATTATTTCCTCGGTTACTCTTTATATGCTTTCATTGGTGAGAAGCAATTCGACCATTGCGTTACAAGTTGCGCGATTTTATGCTTTGAAGTCCAACACTTTGTTATTTGTGATCCAGTGGATTAAAGTGGCGTTCAAGTCACCGATGTATGCTTTCAAATGATCATGTTTCTTCTGGTCCAGCTTTTGAGCCCTTGTTCAGTTGCCTGTTGCATTAAAAAGTAGCTTTGTACTTAGCTGGAAACCGAAATCTTCTTTTTTGTCCTTGTTTTCCATAAAGTGTTCTGCTACATGTACTATGGCGCTAAGGTCTAAATCTGGGAAAGTCTTCTCAATCCATTGATCACGTCCGCCAGTTTAATTTCTTAGTAATGTTTTGCTATCAGCGTCAACTGAGTCCTCCTATCGTTTGCGTGGCCTTTCTTATGCCCGGTGGCGCTCATGCGTCCCTTCATCACTTTCCTAGGTATCTTAGCTTCAGCATACGTTCGACATGGCCGGCCTGTTGTAATTTCTTTCAATATTGCGGTGGTAGGAGCTCGTGGTTCGTTAAATATATTAAATGTATAACTCTCCTTGCTTAAATGGGAACGAATATTCGACAGAATTACAAAATCCAGGGAGTTTAAACAATATAGATAGAGCGATGATTGTCTTCATTTCTTAATCAGTTCCTTACAATATGCGTCCATTTTTTTTATAAACTGTACTGCGCCTACAAATGCCTTTCAACCTTTACATTAACTTAAACAAGTCATTTCTGATTTCCTACCGGCCATAAAAATATAGTAAAAATATTGTCAAATACTATGAAATCATTCTTTAGATGTTAAGTTAGAATATTAAAAATTTATTAAGAATCATTTGTTATTTGTCCAATTATCTTATTATCTTAATTATTATTATTATTCTAATTACTTTGTAAGAGCCTAAGTATCTTGAAATGATTGTGTAATAACTCACCTTAACGAAAAAAAACTTAGCTATTATTTACTAGGCAAAATATAATCGTGAATAATAAAATGTAAAAGCAAAAATAATTGCAATAAGCAACTAAATGAAGAAAATCTGATTCGACGATTTCTTTTCGATCTTTGAACCATGAACATACAACAAGAAATAAATTATGATAAAAAAATAAATACATTACTCAAAACAATCGAACCGAAATGCAGTTATAATTACGAAGATTTATGTATAGACTCGAGTGGGAATTAAAATAAACAAAAAAAGAAACAGAGAATAAAACTAACGTAATTTATATAAATGGTAATAGGTGTGACTTTGTCGCAATGCATCGTGTAATGGTTGCTATTCAATTTTTCATTTAGAGCCTTTTGAACTAGTTTTTCCTTTTGTAACTAATAATTAACTAATCAATTACTGATATAAGTCGTGGCCTTAGTGGAGTATTAACGTTCGCCAAATTGTATTTACAATTTAAAAAAGTGAGACTTGTTTTTTTTTATTGAAAAATAAATCGTGTTTCATAATTATGACTGCATGAAACGATTACTTCCGTTGTTGACCAGGAAATTCAGATTGTCAGAAAGAATTTTCACAATCATTGGCTAGTAGTTTCCCATAATACTTAATTCTACTTTGTTTTTTACTATTAGTATTTTCTAAATATCAATTACCTGTTTTTTTCTAGTTTAGAATTTATCGTCGATTTTATTAAAACAACATGAATTGCTAAACAGTAATAACGACTTTCCTTCCCAGTGGTTCCTTTCTTTCAGCGGGAAAAAGAGTGCATGGTAAGTATGCCGTCGCAAGGGTAGGGTTTGAGAAAATCCGCTGAGGTCGGTTTCGTGTTGCGCGCGGTACGCGGTACCTCAGTTGATTTTGGTTTTTCTTTGGCGTAGTTTTTTTCGGATTTAAATTAACGTAGTGTGCTTTTCGGTACCGTGTTGTTGAGATTCGGGAACGCGAAATGGAGATTAGATTTTTGTTCTTTGACTGATTGATGAAGAAATACGGAGTAACGTAAAATAGGTTTCCTCTCCGTATGGTTTTGTTTTGGTGACGCGTTTGAAAACGGGCATGTATTGGTGGCTGAAGATTGTAAATGAGCGTAATCCATTCGGAGACCCGCGACCGAAATCCTCTCCGATATAGCTGGCCGACAAGTAGCCACCGCGTGACTGGATTACGGTGCACGGATTGGTTGACCGGTGGGTACCGTCCGTTGGCACTACTCGGATTTAACGTCTAGAACCGATGAGAGGTCGGTTCTTCGTTCGGGCTTAGACATTTAAAATCATTGCAAATGGCGCCCAACGTGGGGCCCAAGCATCCTAAGGGGATAAAAGATTCGCGTCTTCTGACGAGTTGGTCCTTTACGGAACATGTAAGGTACTTTGGTACTCGAGCCTCACAAACAGGAGCAGTGGAGTTGTGTGATACACACTAGCAGTCGCTTTACGTGAGTTGTAGCTTCCGCTCTCCTTTGTTTGATTTTTTTTTTTCGCGACAGAATCCTTCCGATGTGTTGTCCCAGGTTAACCCCTGTTAGGACCTTCTATTTTTTTGATGGAACTGTCAGCCAGATGGGGTTTCTCCTGTCGGCCTAGACTCCCAAGAAAATAGAAGGCTACCTTGCCTTTATGTCGCGGAAGGATTCTATTTATTTCGTATGCGTGATATACGAGTGGTATCGGTTCAACGTTCGGTGGCGTATGCTGGAGTTGCGGAGCCCGGAATGCTCCCACGTGTCGGGAATTTCGAACGCGCACAAAACTGTTACGGTAGCTCTACCACTTGTCTCATCGAGTCATTTAACGTAGTTTAGAGACGGTTTTTGTAATGTATGTGGGTATGGGGTTAATTTTTATGAATCGGCCGAAAGCACCCTTTCTTCGGCAGACGACCTCGCACTCTCATTTTCCTTTGGAGGAGTAGACTGCTGGAAAGGAAAGTATGAATTAAAACAATTTGTTTGCCTATTTTACATAAAAAGCTCGCCACTATCGGCCACTAATTTATTTTTAAGGTTTTTTGCACATTGGAGGTAACATTTTTTTTTCTTCCAGTAAGACTGACTTCCACCACCCAGATCAAACACGACAATGGCAACTAAACGGACCCCAGATAAGCGTTGGACCCGATCCAAAAGGGCCCAACCCGTTAACTGCGGGATCTGTTTTGAAGACGTAGTGGAGGGTGTACACAGCGTGCGATTGGAGTGCGGACACCTGTTCCATCGTGCCTGTGTCCAACAGCTCCTACTAGCGTCCGAACTTTGCACACTATGCCGGCGACCCATCGAGCGGACCACCGTAGACGTCCCCCTCGGAACGCCCGTCCCAACGCGTGGAGCAGTGGCGAAAGAGGTCCCAGATGCCGAACCGCCCCAATCACTGATGGATTAGCAAGGAGCCGTGGGCGGGGAAGTTCCTGCTGCAGTTGTCACGGCCGAGGTTACACCGGCGCCTTCCACCCACTCCATTGACATGCTCGTGGCGTTAATGCGAGACATGTCTGAGAGGATTGGCAACTTGGAGGGAAGGCTCCAGAACCTCCCGGTGAGCCAACCACCAAGCCGCGTAAGAACTCCGCTTGGCTGGGAGCCCAATCTCAGTGTGGCTATGCCCCACTCTTGACCAGCTGATCAATGGACCCTACCTCCAAGGAACTCGGGAATGGACACCAGAGCTCCCGAGTATCGACCACGACACAGCACCGCACCTCCGTTCGTACCTCCAGTCCCCGAGGCAGTCCCTTACAGCAGGTCAATCGAAGATGCGATTCCCCCAGGGAACGCAGTGACACCTTTCCGAGACCCGACGCCTCGTATCATGGAGAGTTGGCGCCTGAACTTTACGGGTTTCAACGCGATGATATCAGCGGACCGGTTCCTTTTCAGGATTCAGGCGTTAGTATCCAGGACCCTGGGAGGTGATTTCTCGGCCTTCCTCCGGCATGCACACCTTTTGTTCAGCGGAGATGCTGCCGACTGGTACTGGAGTTTTAAGGAGTCGACGCCACGTCCCACTTGGGATTCTTTCAGTGCAGCTTTCCGCAATCGATTTGATGACGGCTTCACTGAAAGAGAACTAAGGGAACAGATAAAGAAACGGAAACAAGGCGCTCACGAACCGTTTGACGAGTACTACACAAGCATAGTGAGATTGAGCACTCGCTTACGAACAACCATGCCCGAGGACGAACTGGTAGAAATTATCAGAGAGAATATGCGTTGGGAGCTTCAGAACAGCCTTCTGCATTTTCCCATCAACACCATACAGGGATTACGCCTCCATGCCCGTAGGCAAGAACAACTGGATGAGCGGCGAGGTACCTTCCGTCCACAACCTCGCATAACGGGACCGAATCCCCGAAATCATCACACCGCGGAGTTGATGGCAGCGGACCACCTACTTGCTGACCCAGTACCAGTACCGAGGAGTGGAGCACCACAGGAGCTTGAGGACCCAGCAATGATTGATCGACCATCCCTTGAGCAATTACAAGCCCGACGGTCTGTTGGAACTGCCGACAAACGGGGCATCGGTTCTATGCATGTCCAGCGGAACCGACGCTCTTCTGTTACCGATGCGGGAAGGCAGACACGTACGCACCTGATTGCACAAATTGCAAATTGTGAAAAAACTTGCCAGCGAGTGCCGCGACTACCCGTCGGCACTCCTAAAACCCAGACGAACCAATGCTGACCCCATCACTAGCTATGACCAAGCCCCAGACATGACTCCAATTCTGCTGACTCGCACCGCCAAACACAGTTCTCCCGAAGTTCCACAACCGACGCCATCCTTTGTCGAGGCGGACGCGCAGGGAAATGATAGCGAGGCGAAGGTTCCTTGGCATGTCAAACCCTTCCACGTCAGACTGCGGAATTATTTGGCTACTCGACAGCGCATCTTCCATGAGGAGTTGGCTACAACTGTCCCACCGCGAAGAAAGCGAGCCACGCGTCGGATGCGGAGCTTCTGGAGAAGGGTCAGGCAGTCGAGGAAGGTGCTGAAGGACATACACTTAGACGAATTATTGAGGGATGACGTTCGACTATATGCGTCAGTACACCTCCTGCAAAAACGATTGTCAGGTTTAGTCGATACGGGAGCCGATTTTGCAGGGGAGGTGCTGGCAATGCACGTGGACCAAATCCACCATTTTACCACCTGATTAAGCACGGCGGACGGAACTCGTGACTCTGTAGTGGGAAAAATTACGACGGATGTCACCTTTAAAGGAGTAACTAAACCTCTGGAATTTTACATCATACCTCAATTAACCCAGAATCTTTATCTAGGGGTGGATTTCGTTCGAAAATTTAACTTGGCCCCGGCACTATTTTCCCGCACGACCCTGGAGTCCGTCACCACTGTTCCTGACCAAACTCAAACCACTCACTTATTACGACATACACTGGATGTGAATCAACAACTGCGACTTGACTCGGCTATATCGGCTTTCCCATCGTATGAGACGGAAGGTCTCGGGCGGACGGCACTGGTGTTACACACAATAGATGTGGGGGATGCTAAACCCATAAAACAGAGACATTTCGCCATATCTCCGGTGAAGGAAAAGTTGTTATATGCTGAAGTTGATCGAATGCTAGCATTGGGCGTGATCGAAGAATCGCAGAGCGCGTGGGCTTCCCCGGTCACCTTAGTTGTCAAGCTGAACAAGGTCCGGCTATGCTTAGATGCCAGACGCTTGAACGCCGTCACAGTCAAGGACGCATACCCTCTACCGTAGATTGAAGGCATTTTGAGTCGGTTGCCTAAAGCACACTTCAGCACGAGCTTAGACCTCAAGGACGTCTTCTGGCAAATTCCTTTAGACCCTGGCTCAAAGGAGAAAACAGCCTTCACAGTCCCAGGTTGGCCCCTGTATCAATTCGTGACCATGCCATTCGGATTGTGCAATGCCCCTCAAACAATGACGCGCCTTATGGATAAGGTGATATCACCACATTTGCGGCACCAAGTTTACGTCTACTTGGACGATCTGCTGCTTAAGGACCAAGCTTGAGGAACTCTTTATCTCTTATCAAGTTAGTAATGATTCTATTATCTGCTTCTCCGAGACCTAGCTGAATGGAAACATTTTGAGCAGTGAAATGTTTCCTGATCATATTGTTATATAGATGTGACCGCGACCTGATTGCCACTAATAAGGCTGATGGTGGTGGAGTTTTAGTTGCAGTTAGCCAAGCTCTACCTAGCTCTCCTTGTTCTGATTTCTGTTTTTCTCCTACTTTAGAATGTGTTATTATCAAAATTTCTCTCCCTCATAATACAGAGTTCTTGATTTTCTCTATTTATATTCCTTGTGATTCACCTTTAACTGTTTATGAGACGTTTTTTGATGATCTATCCTCTTATCTAGTTTTGCGACATCCTCACGCTAAAATATTAGTTTGCGGGGATTTCAACTTACCATACATAGAGTGGAAAAATTATACTACTCCTTCAATCTCGTCAGTTGACCCTTTTTCTATAACCCTGTCATCTTTCCTATCTTATTGCTCCTTCTCTCAATTTAATCATATCCGCAATCCTAATGGTCGTCTCCTTGACCTTCCAGTTGGCTACTTATCTGTATCTCAAGCCTTACATCCGTATGTTCCTCCTGATCGGCACCATCCTCCTTTATCTATAGATCTTATAGTCAATGAAATTAAATTTAACAAACCTCATCCTGCTCCAAAACTTAACTTTTTTAAAGCTAACTATGAAGCTATTAATACAGAATTACATTCAGTCAACTGACTAGATTTCTTTAGAGGCCTAAATTGTGAGGCTGCTTTGGATAAATTTTACGTATATATTTATAATCTTATTCGCCATTATACGCCTCTTCAGACATTCCGTAAAGCAAATCATAAGCCTTCGCTTACAAAGCGAGTGCTTAGTGCCCTACGAGCAAAAGATAAGGCACATCGTGTCTTTAAAACACTCGGCACTATTGGAGCAAGATGTAATTTTAGCAGGCTGCGTGCTATTGCCAAAAAAGAGATCAGATATGCTCTGAAGGCTTATTTCAGCAGTCTGGATAGCTCTCTTGTGGCTAATAATACAAAGCCGTTTTGGTCTTATATAAGGTCGCTGAAATCCTCTTCTTCCATTCCTAGTAAGGTCCATTGGAATGGTGCAGAGGTTTCTTCTCTTCAAGAAGTTACTGACTCATTTGCCCAATTTTTCTCTTCAACTTTCTCTTCTCCCGCTGCAGCTGTGCATCCTATTGTCTTACCTAATCATCTTCCCTTCCCAATTTCCTTTATTTGTACAGATGCATCTAAAGTCGAAGCTTTGATCAATGCTCTTGATCCTAATATTAGCCCTGGGCCGGATGGTTTGCCAAACACATTTGTAAAGTCGTTAGCCTCATCGCTTAGTTTTCCTTTATCTCTCCTCTTCAATCTAAGTTTGAGTACTGGTACATTTCCAAACCCTTGGAATACAGCTAATATTGTGCCTATTTTTAAAAGTGGTGATCCTACTTCAGTTTCCAATTATCGCCCTGTTTCTTTACTGTCCTGCTTACCAAAGTTACTTGAACGGTTGGTTCATAATCGACTCTCAAACTCATTAGCTCCTATTATTGCTCCAGAGCAGCATGGCTTTCTCAAAGCATACTCCACTACCTCTAATTTAATGGAGTTCACAAACAATATTGCAAGAGCTTTGGATAACCAACCGCAAGTTGATGTGATCTACACAGATTTCTCCAAGGCCTTTGACACTGTGAATCATTTACTTCTTTGTCGTAAGCTTGAAGCTCTTGGCATCTCGGGTGCTCTTCTATCTTGGATGTCATCTTATCTATCGTGTCGTCCCTGTCGAGTAAGTCTCTCTGGTACTACGTCTAGTCCTTTTTGTCCTTCATCTGGCGTTCTACAAGGTTCAATTCTTGGGCCTCTTCTCTTTCTGTTGTTCATAAATGATCTTCCCTTTGTAATTAATTCCTCGTGCCTTTTGTATGCAGATGACTTCAAAGTGTTTCGAGCAGTCAAATCCCATTTAGACTGTCAGCTCCTCCAAAATGATTTGAATACTCTAAATGAATGGTGTGCTTCAAACTATTTATGTCTTAACACTACTAAATGTCATAAAATGACTTTTTCTCTTAAGGACTCTCCTATTAATTTTAATTATATTTTAAATGATGCTTTGCTCTCTGAAGTGTTCAGTCATAAAGACCTGGAGTAACTTTTGATCCAAAACTCAAATTTGATGCACATATTTTAAATGTGATTACTAAAGCGTCTAGAGTTTCCGGGTTTATCCTTAGACATGTACATAAATTCAATAGCATCTCTTCTTCTGTCCGCCTATTTGTTTGTCTTGTTCACCCTTTGCTTGAATACTATTCTGTTATCTGGTCCCCCCGATATTCCTATCTCGTGACTTCTTTAGAAACTGTCGAAAGAAATTTCACGCGTTTTCTTTTCCTTAAGTTTAATTTGCCGTATCAGCCTTATGAAAGTCGTTTATCTTTCCCATCTCTTCCATCCCTAATATCCCGACGAACTTATTTAGACCAATGTTTTTTGTACAAACTCTGCTACCATCAAGTCCCGTTAAATATTTTCTCTGAGCTGTGTTTCCGACAAACATTTCGTTCATCTCGGATGAATTCTTATTTCGTTACACTATATGCTAGAACTGATTTATATTTCTATTCACCAATCTTCAGAATCGTACGAAATCATAATAATCTTGAGCTTAGTCCTTTCCCCTCTTCTTTCATAGCATTTAAGAAAAAATTAAGAGACTTACTACTAGTTTAACTTTTAATTATCGACGTTTTAGCATTCTTTTTCATTTAAATTTTGCTATAATTGTTCTTTGCGTTCCATTTTGTGATTGAATTGTTTAGTCTGTAAGATGGAATAAATAAATAAATAAATAAATTATAACCGAAACCTTTAACGATCATATCGACCTGCTTCAGGAGGTGGCTCTACACATCCGGAGGGCAGGGTTAACCATCAACATACAGAAGAGTCAGTTCGTGATTACGGAGGTGAAGTATTTGGGTCACATCATTGGGCATGGCAATATCAAGACCGACCCGGACAAGACGCAAGCGATTGACGCTTTTCCATTACCCAAGACTACTAAGCAGTTACGCCGATTCCTAGGCTAATGCGGGGGTACCAGCGTTTCGTGCGTGACTATGCCACCATTACCACTCCTTTGACCGACATGCTGCGTAAGGGACGTAAGTTCGTCTGGGAAGGGCCCAGCTTGTGAGCCTTTGAAGAGCTAAAGAAGAGTCTGACAACAGCCCCCGTACTGCACAGCCCGGACTTTGACAAACCGTTCTCAATCCATTGTGACGCGAGTCAACATGGGGTGGGAGCAGTCTTAGTCCAGGTTGCACAAGACGGCGAGGAGAGACCTATAGCCTTCATGTCCCACAAGCTGAACCAGGCCCAACGGAACTACATGGTCTCGGAGCAGGAATGCCTGGCGGCTGTGCTGGCAGTGAAACGTTTTGGAGCATATGTAGAAGGACATCCTTTTGAAATCGTCACTGATCATGCGTCACTGAAATGGCTGATGAGCCAAACTGATCTCCACGGCCGCTTGGCCAGCTGGGCTTTGAAATTACAGGCGTTTGACTTCACGATTAGACACCGCAAGGGAAGTCAGCACGTGGTACCGGACACACTATCAAGGATGTTCGCCCCTGAAGGAGCCGAGTCGGCCCAGGAGGACGACAGCCCCCTATGGATCGACTTGGATCATCCCGCTTTCAAGTGAGCATGTTATATCCAGCTGATGAATACGATTCAGGACCAGTTGCCACAGCTGCCAGAACTACGGGTGACGGAGGGATTTATATACAAGCGGACGAGACACGCCTCCGGAGACCCCATTCAATAAGAGGAACAATGGAAGTTATGGGTGCCCGAAGAACTGACCTGCGAATTGGTTAAGCGGGCTCATGACCACCCATTGAGTGCACATGGCGGTTATGGTCGTACGCTTCGGCAACTGAAGACCTACTTCTTTTGGCCTAAGATGGCGCAGCAAGTGAAAAAGTACGTAGCCGCTTGTGAGCTGTGCAAATGCACTAAAGCGCCCAATTCTGTTCTTCGGCCCCCGATGGGAAAATTCGAACTACCGGAGCGGGTGTTCCAGCGCCTGTATATAGATCTCATCGGTCCGTACCCTCGCTCAATTTTGGGATACACGGGAGCTGTAGTGGTCCTGGACCACTTGTCCAAATTTCCGATTGTGGAACCTCTTCGAAACCTGCACACCGGCCCCATAGTCAGTTTTCTGGAAAATCGCGTTTTCCATATATTTGGAGTACCGGAGAAGCTGGTCTCCGACAACGGAGTTCAGTTCAGCTCGTCTAGATTTCGGGAATTAATGGAAAAGTATGGCATTACGCATCAGCAGACTGCCGTTTATTCTCCGCAAGCCAATGCGTCCGAGCGGTTGAACCACACCCTCATAGCCGCCATTCGGGCCTACGTCCAACCGGATCAGAAGGATTGGGACCGCAGGATTTCCGCCATCACCTGTGTCCTGCGTTCATCTTATCACTCCACCACAGGCATCTCCCCATACGTTGAGGTGTTCGGCCAGCATATGATGTACCACGGAAACTCGTACCGGCTATTGCAGCAGTTGAAAGGTTTGGAAGACCCAATAGTGGTGCTGGAGCCACACGAGAAACTTCAAATTCTACGAGAACAAATCCGGGAGAGGATTGAAGACAGTAGACGGGTGGGGGAGGAGCGGTACAATCTGCGATCCCATCCTTCTGGCTTCAAGGCAGGCGACGAAATCTACCGACGGAATTTTAGACAAAGTGAAGCAGGTCGGCACTACACTGCCAAGCTAGACAAGAAGTTCGTGAAGTGTCGAGTCTTACAAGTTTTAAGTCCCACGCGATACCTCATTGCGGACATGTCCGGAAGGGAGCTGGGAGTCTTCCATGCCAAAGACCTACGACGCTGAGAGAAAAAAAAAGAAAAAAAAAACATCATAGGGCCAAGCAGCGTTTCCTTCAGTCTCCCCATGCCTGGTAGGCATTCAAGAGAATGGCGGCTATGAGGGTGTGGTTCAACCGCTCGGACGCATTGGCTTGCGGAGAATAAACGGCAGTCTGCTGATGCGTAATGCCATACTTTTCCATTAATTCCCGAAATCTAGACGAGGTGAACTGAACTCCGTTGTCGGAGACCAGCTTCTCCGGTAAATTAAAAAAAAAACTCAAGGTAACAGTTCAATTTAGACTAGTATAGGAGTCTACTATATTATTATCTATAGTAAACGTTAACTCTTGAACTCAAGGAGTTGTCACCACCTACCTTCGGGACTAGCAAGGATCTGCTACCAGCTCCTATTGAGTGGTTCAATTATTTCCTCGGTTACTCTTTATATGCTTTCATTGGTGAGAAGCAATTCGACCATTGCGTTACAAGTTGCGCGATTTTATGCTTTGAAGTCCAACACTTTGTTATTTGTGATCCAGTGGATTAAAGTGGCGTTCAAGTCACCGATGTATGCTTTCAAATGATCATGTTTCTTCTGGTCCAGCTTTTGAGCCCTTGTTCAGTTGCCTGTTGCATTAAAAAGTAGCTTTGTACTTATCTGGAAACCGAAATCTTTTTTTGTCCTTGTTTTCTGTAAACTGTTCTGCTACATGTACTATGGCGCTAAGGTCTAAATCTGGGAAAGTCTTCTCAATCCATTGATCACGTCCGCCAGTTTAATTTCTTAGTAATGTTTTGCTATCAGCGTCAACTGAGTCCTCCTATCATTTGCGTGGCCTTTCTTATGCCCGGTGGCTCTCATGCGTCCCTTCATCACTTTCCTAGGTATCCTAGCTTCCAGCATACGTTCGACATGGCCAGCCTGTTGTAATTTCTTTCAATATTGCGGTGGTAGGATCTCGTGGATCGTTAAATATATTAAATGTATAACTCTCCTTGCTTAAATGGGCACGAATATTTGACATAATTACAAAATCCAGGGAGTTTAAACAATATAGATAGAGCGATGATTGTCTTCATTTCTTAATCAGTTCCTTACAATATGCGTCCATTTTTTTTATAAACTGTACTGCGCCTACAAATGCCTTTCAACCGTTACATTAACTTAAACAAGTCATTTCTGATTTCCTACCGGCCATATAAATATAGTAAAAATATTGTCAAATACTATGAATATTAAAAATTTATTAAGAATCATTTGTTATTTGTCCAATTATCTTATTATCTTAATTATTATTATTATTCTAATTACTTTGTAAGAGCCTAAGTATCTTGAAATGATTGTGTAATAACTCACCTTAACAAAAAAAAAATTAGCTATTATTTACTAGGCAAAATATAATCGTGTTTAATAAAATGTAAAAGAAAAAATAATTGCAATAAGCAACTAAATGAAGAAAATCTGATTCGGCGATTTCTTTTCGATCTTTGAACCATGAACATACAACAAGAAATAAATTATGATAAAAAAATAAATACATTACTCAAAACAATCGAACCGAAATGCAGTTATAATTACGAATGTTTATGTATAGACTCGAGTGCGAATTAAAATAAACAAAAAAAGAAACAGAGAATAAAACTAACGTAATTTATATAAATGGTAATAGGTGTGAATTTGTCGCAATGCATCGTGTAATGGTTGCTATTCAATTTTTCATTTAGAGCCTTTTGAACTAGTTTTTCCTTTTGTAACCAATAATTAACTAATCAATTACTGATATAAGTCGTGGCCTTAGTGGAGTATTAACTTCGCTGAATTGAATTTACAATTAAAAAAAGTGAGACTTGTTTTTTTTATTGAAAAATAGATTGCTTCCGTTGTTGACCAGGAAATTCAGATTGACAGAAAGAATTTTCACAATCATTGGCTAGTAGTTTCCCATAATACACAATTCTACTTTGTATTTTACTATTAGTATTTTCTAAATATCAATTACCTGTTTTTTTCTAGTTTAGAATTTATCGTCGATTTTATTAAAACAACATGAATTGCTAAACAGTAATAATGACTTTCCTTTCCAGTGGTTCCTTTCTTTCAGCGGGAAAAAGAGTGCATGGTAAGTATGCCGTCGCGAGGGTAGGGTTTGAGAAAATCCGCTGAGGTCGGTTTCGTGTTGCGCGCGGTACGCGGTACCTCAGTTGATTTTGGTTTTTCTTTGGCGTAGTTTTTTTCGGATTTAAATTAACGTAGTGTGCTTTTCGGTACCATGTTGTTGAGATTCGGGAACGCGAAATGGAGATTAGATTTTTGTTCTTTGACTGATTGATGAAGAAATACGGAGTAACGTAAAATAGGTTTCCTCTCCGTATGGTTTTGTTTTGGTGACGCGTTTGAAAACGGGCATGTATTGGTGGCCGAAGATTGTCAATGAGCGTAATCCATTCAGAGACCCGCGACCGAAATTCTCTCCGATCTAGCTGGCCGACAAGCAGCCACCGCGTGAATGGATTACGGTGCACGGATTGGTTGACCGGTGGGTACCATCCGTTGGCACTACTCGGATTTAACGTCTAGAACCGCTGAGAGGTCGGTTCCTCGTTTGGACGTAGAATTCTAAAATCATTACATTATCAATTTGAATTCCTTTGATATTCATCAAGCCTTTTCTTAAATATTAATAGTGAGTTCGCTTTTTTTACTGTCTCTTGAAAATTATTATATAAAAGCAGAGAATTATTTCTTGCATCGTTCTTTAGTCGATCAGTTCTGGCGAAAGATATAATTTAAGATACTTTCATGAATGTTTTTTTTCGGAGAAATGCATTGAGATACCATCGAAGTCACTCATTAGATGCTAACTCTGACTTCGATGGATTAGCATGATTTCAATTAGATATTAAGCAATGCTCATAACTTTTTAATTACTTAACACATAATTCTGACCATGCTAATCCATCGAAGTCAGAGTTAGTATCTGAAGAGTGACTTCGATGACGATATCTCAATATAATTTTTTTTTTTTTAATACGCCCATCCACTACCACTCTCTCCATCACTCTTTCTTCATCGCACAAAGCTCGTGCGATCTGCATTCACATTACGTTGCTTCGTCCTTTGTGGCACCCAGACAATGTTTAATACATCGGTATAAGGGAGTACGCAAAATAATGTGAACTGATCCTTTTCATGAACATCTAGTCCAAAAATCATGATCAGCTCTCAGAGATAAAAAAAAAATTTCAATATAATACGATGCATTCAAAAAAAACTCTGAGTAACTGTCTCTTCAGTACCTCGCCGATAGGGTCAAAAATGCCCTAAGATACTGAGCTTATAAACGCAGAGCTTCAGGCCCACGCTTCAATTAGTGTTCATTAAATGTTTCCTTTGTTTTTTCTTAAATCCCAAAAGTGAGTTGGCTTTCTTAACCATTTCTGGTAGATTGTTACGAGTATACGAGAATATGCGCAGAGCATCATTCGTTGCATCGTTCTTTAGACAATTCCCTCTGGCAAGTAGGCATTCCGAATTTATCCGCATCCCTCGCATTATATGGGTTGATCTGTGATACCCTCATTAATGGTGTTCGTTTCGATCCATTAGTTTTTAAATTTTTGTAGATAAACTTAGCTTTTTCCATTATAATGATTTGACTGAAGGTTAATGATTTTGCTAATTGGTAAGCCGAACTAGTTTGAGTAAACAATGGCAGCTTCAGAATGTTTTTATACGCTTTAGTCAACAGCCTGGATATACTATTTAAATTTTGCTTTGCTGATTGACTCCAAACAAGTACTCCATAATGTAATTTTGTCAAGACAAACGCATCTAGAACAAGTTTCTTGATGTGCATTGGAAAAGACTCATATCTTCTTAACAAGCCTATTATTGGGGCTAATTGCCTCTTTAAGCTATTTATGTCTGGCAACCAAGTCATACGATGGTCTTTTCATGCATTTCTCAGAAAAAAAATTAATAAAAGTTTTTTTCATGTTCAAATGAAGTTTTTTCCGATTCACTGAATTTTGGTCATTTGAAGATAAATTTGGCTTTCTCCATTGTAATGATTCTAGCACTATACTACCATAAGTACCGTTTGGACAAATATCGACATATCGATGGCTTGTGCGCTTGAGCCATAGCCAGGATTTTGCTGCAGATAATTTGAATATCACTCAACTTGTGTCGTAGGCTTCTTGTATTGGCAAAAAAATACTTAATTTGTCGCCTGATTGATTCGTATGGTTAACAGTCATAATCAAAATTATTGTCAGTACTCCTCCTACCAATTGCAATCCTATGTTGATACTTTGACTCTCCCACGAAAGAAAATGGGCTGCAGCAAAGTAGGCTGCTAGACACTCAGCCTTCTTGACTTGTGAGACATTCTGAGATAGGAACTGATTGGTGTTGTTTGCAGTTTTTTCAAGATGCGGGCAAGTTTTCCGGAGCTCTCTGAATGTATTTGAGGTGGGTTTCGCAATTTTCACCATCATATGCACCTGAATCAGTGCATTGATTTCTAAATGGATCTTTGCACTGAGATCTCGGTTGTAATCATGTAGAAATTTGATTCTCAATCGTATGATGGAAGAGTGGTATTTGAAGAGACTTTTTCTTCTGGATATCAGTTATAATCTCTGGTAATAGTGAGAGAACATCTTCTTGTATCCAAGTTTTCTTTTCGGGATATTGCAGTCATTATATTTCCGAATTGACTTGGTGTATTTATAAACCGTGAAGTCTTTTACTGTGTCGGTGACAATGGACAATGTTTTTTGTTGTTCCTTGGCTGTTTTCACCTAGCTTTGACGATACTAAATAGATGAAAAATCTTCCTTCTATTGCTGAATATTGCTTTTATACGAGTAAATTGAAGAGGATTAATCGGATAAAGAATAACAAGTAATTAGAAAAGCTAACAAAGTAATCCTTTAGGAGAGTTTAGAGAAATAAAGTTAATTACCATGATTAGTAATTTTCTTATTTTTTGAATGGCTTATTGCCAAATAAAAGAAAATAAAGATGATTACCCATCACCTACGTCTACATTCATACATTTTTCTTGTGATTCGTAGCAAATATACCAACTTTCGTATGCGTCGAGCTTCCGCTGTTTTAAAACCTCCTTCAACGCGACGTTGTCCTTCGTCATTTCGAGGTTCTCCTCCATTGCGTAAATTGAAGAGGATTAATCGGATAAAGAATAACACGTAATTAGAAAAGCTAACGAAGTAATCCTTTAGGAGAGTTTAGAGAAATAAAGTTAATTACCATGATTAGTAATTTTCCAATTTTTTGAATGGCTTATTGCCAAATAAAAGAAAATAAAGATGATTAACCATTACCTACGTCTACATTCATACATTTTTCTTGTGATTCGTAGCAAATATAACAACTTTCGTATGCGTCGAGCTTCCGCTGGTTTAAAACCTCCTTCAACGCGACGTTGTCCTTCGTCATTTCGAGGTTCTCCTCCATTGCGTGCCTCGCCACGCTATACTCCTATTTCTTGCGTTTACGACTTCCCTGATGGTTCCTAGATCTGATTCCTATTAGCTGTTTTGTTCGTTCGATATATGTTTTTCCACAATCCGTGTAGGTTATCCTATATATTCCATTCATCTTTCATCGGTTCTTATGATCCTTGGCGTTTCCGTGAATTGTTTTAAGTTGTGTTGTCCTGCTAGTTAGTATTCACGATTTGGATACCTTTGCGTTTCAGGATGAATTTGATTTTGTAAAATTCTGCCGAAAAAGTTACCGCTGCTATTGTAGTTTTTATGAGTCCCTTCGCCTGCTGATCATTTGGTATTTCATGTTCATGTTATAGCCATTGATCTCCGCCATTTGTTCGGTATACAGTGATTCCTTGTCGTATGTCTGCACATTAAACAGTACTATGATGAGGTGATTTACCATGTGGTGAAACGCTGCTAATTTATACTGTATGTTATGGTTTATTTGATTGTTTTATTTAATTGATAAAAAGTAATATTCACCCAATAAATGAAAGAGGAAGTATGGAGCAAAGTAATCCATGAGCGACTCTTTAGCTTGTTCCCTGTTGACTATACTGAAGTCGGGTACTAGTTTTTGGGAGGGGCGGAGAGCACGTTGATGCAATTCAAAAATTAGTACAATGTCACCATGGTAATTTATTCCTGGGATTCACATTTGTGCTATCACTGACAATGAAGAGATCGAAGTATGAGGAAGATTTGTGAAAAGTAGGAAGTATACTGGGCTGAAGATCGTTATTTTAAGAGAACCAGTTTCACTCCCCCGCCAATTAGGTAGGTGGATACCATTTACATCGGTATTTGCGCAGAGGAAGCTAGGATATCTAGCATTCAGATCTGATCTACCCAAATGGTAATGTGGATTATTTTGCTTGTGCGCGGATGCCCCATGAACGTCACTAGCTGTCGTATTTCGGAACTATGTAAGGATTGGTTTGGGCAGTCGGTGGAGGCGCAGGAAAACATAGAACTATGGATTTCCTAAGATAAGATAGTGTTTTCAGTTTAATGGAGCTAGTTGGGTAACATTTGCTGAGTGGAACAGATGAAACTATGTACCAGAATCCCAGTACTATCGATTATTGAGCTGGGGTGGTCAGATCTGTGCAAATAGAAGTCGCGTAACGTAGGGTTATGATATGCTGCTATTCTCGTCTCCTATAGAAAAGGGATACTGGGTTTGGGTTTATCCAAAAAAAGACTATAGCGCACACCGAAGGCATTTACGCCCGCCGAGTCTTGCAGTTTGGGGCTAACATGGAGGATACTTTTGGACTACCCACTAAACACCTCCCCTGTCAATCTGAGAACCTAGCCTGGAACCGTTTGACACATTACTTCGGGCCAGGTCTCGTTTTGTTACGCCGTGGGGCGCCTTCAAGCTGGGGAGTCCCTTTCCTAGCGGGAGGGGAGAGGGTAAGAGGAAATGCCAGAAGAGCGATCCCCCAGCCCCAGCACCTCCGGCTGCTGTGAGTCCCTTTTATCTTTTAGGACTGCCCGAGCATAATGTGCCACCTGGTTCCATTTGTCAACCGATTCGAGCATCACCGCAACTATATTATCTGGGGTGAGCTCTCCCGTCTCCCTGTAGAGTTCCCTTCGCAGCTTGGCCCATTTGGTACACGCAAAAAACGTGTGACAGGCATTGTCCTCCTCTCCTGGGCAAAACCGACAATCGGGAGACCGTGACTTGCCGATCTTGTGCAGGTAAGACTGAAAACACCCATGCCCGCTCAAAAGCTGGGTCAGATAGAAGTCAGTCTCACCATGCCTTCAATTTAGCCACGGTCTCACATCCGGGATGAGGCGCGCAGTCCACCTTCCCTTCGTGCAATTCACCCAAGACTGCTGCCAATCGTTGAGCGAGCGTTGTCTCTCCTCGCGAACAACAATCTCCCTCGCATCCTCGTTTCGGCGCAGGTAAATAGCGTGGCGCTCTCTAGCAAGGAGGGCGACAGGTATCACGCCTGCAATCACTCTCACCGCCGAGTCGGAGACTGTTGGATACGAAGATGCAATTCTCAGTGCTCCTCTTCTCTGTACCTGTGCCAATCGTTTTCGGTATACCTTCTTGCTGAGAGCGTCGCCCCATACCTCTGCTCCGTACAGTAGCACTGACCCTACAGCACTCATCAAGAGGCGTCTTCTTGATGGGCTGGGTCCCCCTACGTTGGCCATAAGTCGACTCAGGGCCGATATTCCCGAAGCAGCCTTCTCAGCCGTTGCCCTGATTTGCTCAGAGAAACTCATCTTCGAGTCGATCAGTAGCCCCAGGTACTTCACCGCTGGCTTCGATTCGACCTGTATATCTCCAATACTGATCATCCTTACTCTAGGGATTCTCTTTTTTGTCAAATGACCACTTCGGTTTTCTCCAGTGCTAAACTGAGCCCGCGAGCATTCATCCAGTCCCTCACTCGGCGCATTAGCATACCTAGCCCAAGTTACGCTTATTCAACGGTGCGTCCGGTGACCAGAGCCGCAACATCATCCGCATAGCTGACCAAGCGCGACTCATCTGGCATCTCAAGTCTCAGTAGCCCGTCGTAAGACACGTTGTACAGGTTCGGACCAAGGATAGATCCCTGGGCAACACACAATGTAATTTCCATCCTTCGTTGGCCCTGTGTCGTGTCGTAGAGCAGGCTTCGGTCCTTTAGGTAGTTCCTCAAAAGCCGCATTAGATATTCTGGAACTTGAAAAGAGTTTTCCAGCGTGTCCAGAATATCCACCCATCTAGCGGAGTTGAAGGCATTCCTGACGTCGAGTGTCACCAACAGGACGATCCGTCGCTTGGTGCGACTATATGCCTCTGCCTTTGGGACCGTGTTCACCACCTCTGCAATCGCATCAATGGTAGAACGTCCTGCTCTAAAGCCGTACTGCCGAGGAGATAGGTCCCCAGCAGCACGAATCGCGTCAGTGAGTCTTCCCTTGATGAGTTTCTCTAGCACTTTCCCAGCCGTGTCTAGCATGCATAACGGGCGGTATGCAGACGGCGATTCGGGATTTCCCTTCCCTTTGCTGATCAGCACGAGCCTCGCCACCTTCCATCGTACCGGGAAAACCCCGTCCCGTAGGCAAGCGTTGAATGTGCTGAGCAGCAAGTCAGGACAATGGTGATAGACGAGCTGCAAAACCTCAGCTGGAACACCATCTGGACCTGGAGCCTTCCTCGCTTTCAGGGAGAGCACTGCCTCCTCCAGTTCCAGCTGTGTAGCCAAGGCCCCACGGATCCCTATTTACATCATCCACGAGGTCTTGCCAGCATCGGGCCTAGCTCATACCGCTTGGCAGTACCACGTATGGAGTTAACTTTCAACTGAAAAAAAACGTAAAACCCATTGGGGCCTGAAACCAGCTAGCAAGGGAATGTGATAAGGTTTTCGAAATATACTAGCGAATATCATTTCAGGGGTCCTCCTCACAGCCGGAGCACGTTGCATGGGCAAAGTGCCTATGGGTACCAGTTTAGGTACTTTTCTGGTACTCACCTATTTAAAAACCAAACAGTTGCGGTAATTTTTTTACGGGATGACCGTCACTACCACAGTTAGCGTGCTCCGACTTGTACTTCTTCTGCTTTTGGCAGTTTCCTGGAACATGTGACAGGCTGCATTTCACGCGCCTATATTTCAGGCTGCAGCTAGATGTAGCGTGTCCAATTCTTGCACTGCAAAATCTCGCGGTATTGGTTTGCTTGGAATTGCAAAATAGAGTGAAGGACGGCTTTAATATGTTTTAAAATAGCCTCCTTGAAGGACGGTTTTAAAATAGTTATTCAGCGATTGAGGCTGCGCTTATTACGAGCGGAGGCGTTGGTTTTTAGCGTCACACTGATTCGACGTCTTCAACCTCTCTTCAAGTCTTCAATAGCTGTTAATATTGTTGAAATCTCTGCTATTGAATTCCCCACTGTTAACATAAATTCCCACTAGCTTTAAGTGCCTAAAGTACGCTTTGCTATTCCGCCGAGTGGCTCATTTGATTCTCTATTCGTTGGAATATTTTAAAAAGTATAGAATACAACCTTAAAAGCTATGATAATATGCTATTGTACCAAAAGAAATAAGTGGTTCATGGATTTTGCATTCATGAGCCTTATAATCTGCCGCTATTGTTGATCAGATGTTTATTGAATACTTTCACAATTCGCATTTCTTACACGAATGCAAGGTTTCTTGTTAATTGGGATAATTTTCATTTGAATAGAACAAAGTGCACCCTGAAGAGTATTCAAACTTAGCGTATACTCTTAAATTTCAGGAGAAAGCTTTGGTTACAAATATTGGAAAGAGAGGATCTCTTTCCAGTAGCAAATCGCTTGCATGTATGCTACAATCATTTCCAGCGTGAAATAATTTGCACATCGGGAAAGCGCTTAACAGGAATGGCGATCCCATTCTTATTAAGGCAAATGCTATTCCCACTAACCCTTCCTCTTTTCAGATGGAATGGTCTTCTTTTTCGCATCAGCAAACAAATGAGCAAGATGTTGATTTGAAAAAAGTAATGACTTAATTATTGAATTAAGCATATTCTCATGCCCATTTGCTTATTATTTTTTAATTTACTTAAATTTATGGTTTACCTCCAGCACATTTCTAAATCCAACTTTATTTTCACACCTTTTTTCATTTATTTCTTAATTGAGTTACTTTATTAGGAACTGAACTGAACAAAGCCATACAGACAGAGGAATGGCTTTTGGAGGAAAAAAATGGTACATCTTCGGAAAGAAATAGCTGATTTAAAAATGCAGCTAAAAAGTGAGAGAGCAGCGAGGGAACGACTAGCAAAAGGGCGTCCATAGTAAGGAGCATTTAGTCAACCTCGCTAATAAATATTTATCTAAAGAGATGGCTTCTTTAATAGAAAATTTTATTTCTCATGCAGATAGGCCTAAACAAGGATATAGATACAAAGATTTAATAAAGGAAATATCTATACATATGCCTATATAACCTATCGCCGATGGCATACAGGTTTATGAGGCCACTTCTGTACCTTCCTAGTGAGTCCACTTTGGCTCGATTTATTTCGGACTGGTCTCTAGGTCCCGGGATAAAGCAAGTCTATTTTCAAAGCTTGCAAGAAAAACCTAAAGACCTTTCATAAATTGCGAAGTATTGTGTCAATGCGGAGATAAAATCGCTATTCGGCCGCATCTACAATTTTATCAAAAACGTGATTTTATTATAGGCGTTGAGGACGATGGGGTAAAACGAAGTCATCATCCCGCTAAATAAGCCCTTACAGTTATCGTGAATGGTATTGCTTATAGTTATAGGCAAATAATTGGGTACGCCTTTGTGCAGTCTGCGTGTCCTGCAATTGAGGTCAAAAATATTATTTTTGAATGAATTTCAAAGCTAAGATATGTTGAAATGAAGTCAAAAGCCCTCGTTACAGATCAAGGGTCCAATTTGATGGCGCTTGCTAGGCTTTTATCCATATCTCCCGAATATAGTTCCTTCAAAGTGGATGATGCAACTGAAGAAATCTTTTATTTTTTCGACACGCCTCAGTTATTAAAGCCCTTTAGAAAAAATTTACTAAAGGCATCGTTCCATTTTTCTGATGGTAAAAAAGCTAATTGGAGCCATATCAAGCAATTCTTTGCAGTAGATTCTAACTTGCACTTCAGGCTATCTCCAAAACTTACTTTCTAGCATATTTTTCCGAATAATTTAAAAAAAATGAAAGTTAAATATGCTGTACATGTTTTCAGCCATACCGTTGCTGGGGCAATTCTGACAAGAGTTAAACATTCTGATAGAATTTGTCCAAGTGCGGTAGACACGGCTTATTTTATTGATGATGTTGATTCATTATTTGACATATTTAATTCTAGCTGTGTCAAGCAAGCGAAAATACTTCGCAGGCCATTTGTTGGGAATCTGGAACAAATGGCACGTTTAAATAAAATGAAACGTACTTTCGAAACGATGGAGATACGGAATAGCGAAGGTAAAAATATCACTGGGCAAATTAAATGTATTAAGGGCTGGCTTGTCTCTATAAATAGCCTCGTTGGATTATTTAAAGACTTAAAAGATGTAACTGATTTAAGTACCTCCTGAGTAGGCATGTTAATCAAGACTGTTTGGAGCATTCTTTTGGTCTACTCCAGAGAAAATCTGGGAATAATAACAATTCAACACCATTCCGATTTAGCGCCGCATACAGGAATGTATTTACATCCCGGTATTTGCAGCTTTTGAAAAGAGCCAACTGCGAACCATAACCGGATTTTGTGTTACTAACAATTCTTTTGAACATTCAAAATGAAATTGAAACCAATACTTTTTCAAGCATTAGTCTGAAAGACGATAACGATGCTCTCAAAGATGTGGCTTTAGGAAATCTAAATGCTTTTCATTATGTTGCTGGGTACTTGTACAAACGAATGAAGGAAAACCATACCTGCAAACCTATTAATAACAGGTGCGACATGGAAACTAGTAGTGAAGAGAACGCTAATTATAAAGAGGATTCAATTTTTAACGTATATATTGACTGCAGAGCGCTTGAGCCTATTAGTCAACTGTACAAGCAGCCAAAGAAGTTTGTAAATTACGTAAAAAGACTACAGAAAGAATTCGTAGCACGCTTCGAAGAATAAAAAATTGAACGCGGTGTTGGCAGTAAGTTGATTCATATTCTTAAAAAAATACCACCATACCATTGCTGCAAAGCAAATGTAGGCAAGTTCGTTGGCAAATTATTTGTATTGGTGCGCTTAAAATATATTTTAAAATATAAAAACAACGAATTAGAATGCAGAAATGGTAATGTTATTTTAACTTTACAATGAAATGATTTCATTTATGCCCCTAGTCATGAACGCACTGTAAATTTTAAAAGGTCCTCACAAAAGCTAATATTTGAAAATATTTGAAGCAAACCGTTATGGCAACCGATGAAGCAGGTGTAGATCTAATAATTACATAAATTTTCTCACTCCATTAAAAATATTTTTTAAGTGAATAACTACTGAAGAACCCCTTGATATCTTTTGGAAAGTATAGATTTTTAAGGTAGAGTTTTAAATCAGGAGTAATTAACAGCATTTGTTGAAATTGCTTTTTTATTTTTACGTATAGATTAGCCAAAATAAAATGACACAACAGACTCACATCATATTTAGAAGCTTGGTAGTCGCCATAACGAAGTATAAACCATAGTAGAAGACAATCGAAATTCACTCGTGGAGCATAGATTGAATACTGGAATGCTGCTGGGATTATTTGGAATCATGTTTTAGGAGTTTGACACCATATACAACCATTGTTTTCTTGAATAGCATTAGATTTATTAGGAATAATAGTGACTTCTTTTTATCAGTTTTAAGCTAGGAGTCTTATTGAGTAGATTGAAGTATTAAGAAGTCTGTAAGTTTGAGTGCCAGCTCTTTATAAAAAAATCCCCGTTGGCAGCACCAGCCGGAAAGGTAAATTTCTCGTATGTAGCATAAAGCTTCGAAAAAAAATTTGGCTTGCCTACTACTCAACTTCTTCCTGCAATTTTCGTAGTACCACATGGGTATTTATTAACATAAAAAAAATCTGGCCACGTTCGTTCTTAGAGACCTTTTATCGGGGCGCAAATATTTTGCTCATTAAATTGAGTTGCATACGTATGGATTACATATTGAAAATTGGCGGATCATAAATTGTTGTAAACATATAAATACCGGTTTCGCCCTTCTCGCATTTGCTGTTTACACAGTTCACAGTGGTAACCACACAAAGGTTTAAATAGCTCGAATAGATAATTTCAAAAGATTTCCATGAAAGTTTAATCAGCACTTGCGTTGCCATTAATATATACATTTTCAATTTTCTTCTGAACTATGAGGGCCGTCATTTCAATTTTTATTGAAATCGGCTGCTAAAAATATTAAGCTGTAAATTTTCGACTTTTTCATTTGTCATTCGATTTGCATAATTAAATTAAATTAACTTGCGTTAATAACTTATAATTTCAAGTTTCAACGGAATCTGTTGAGAATCTTGGCTGCTACAGAATTAAAAAAAATTGTATGCCACCCCCCTGTATGGGGAGACCCCCCTTAAAATACCTTAAAATATTTTCTTGCACTGCAAATTTCAAGAGGCACCACTTTTGACCTACGTAGAAAATTTCCTCATTCTAGCTCATGTGGTTTGCGAGAAAACTTGTTTTGACGCACGAACAAACGGGCGGACGGACGGACAGGCAGACAAGTCGCGATTTTATAATTTTTTTAGGGGATTGTTAAAAAGATTTTACAATATCTTAAAAATGGTCTGGTTTATAAATTCTATCAAGTAAAGTCATTTAAAACGTTATCATGAAAAATATTCATTATTTCAGTTGGCACTAAAATAGCGAATTGCGCTTGCCTTCTGACCTTTGGGGGCCGCCATTTTGAATGCATGCATTTTATTTTGGATTATTTTAAATCTTTGTATGCTAGGAACTCATCAATCAATGTACTATCTCGTTCAAATAGGAGTTCCACTCTAGACAGGGCAAAATAATTCAATTTTTAAAGAAAATGGCAGCTAAAAATATTAGGCTTTAAATTTTCGACTTTTTTATTTTTCATTCAATTTTAATAATTTCCTGCATAATACAAGAACATAGTACAGAGATCCATAATCTCAAGTTTCATCAAAATCCGCCGGAAAATGTGACCGCTAGAGGGCCACAAAAACCTGAAAAAAACGCATATTTAAACGGCCGCCATTTTGAAATTCGCTCATGCATGATCAGCAAAATATCAAAGACTATAGGCCTAATTGATGTCTATCTTGAAACCGAATTACGTATATGTCGGATTAAAATTGCGACTTTAAAAGGCCTTTGAAATTTTGCCTTTTAACTGGCCGCCATTTTGTTTTTTGCAACCTGACCTCCAATTTTTTCACGTAATTCTTTAGATACTTATAATTTCTATCAAGTTATCAAATTTCATGAAAATCTGTTGAAAGCTTTGACCACTATTACAACAACAAAATTTTGCACGTTTTTCGACCTTTGAGCGGCCGCCATTTTGTTTCTGCCGTACCGACTTTGGATTTTTTATTGTGAGATTCATCACATACAGCAATGAACCTTTGTACCAAATTTCATCCAAATCGGAGCTATACTTTGGTCAGAACAGAAATTACGATTTTTCGTCTAAAATGGCCGCCATTTTGTTTTTGCCCGGCCGATATAGCTGGTTCACGAACTTAACCGAGATAATTACCCAATACACCTTTCCTGAAAATTTGGTGAAAATCGAAGCAAAATTGCGACCTCTATCGTGGTCACAAAGTTCGTTATATCCCATATATATATATATATATATATATATATATATATATATATATATATATATATATATATATATATATATATATATATAAATATATATATATATGATGCTCTCCGCAATAGGTAAATTTCTCTCGAGAAATTTACCTAAAATAACGGGGTAGGCTAGATCATGTGTATTAGACACATATCGTCAGAGGAACTGCAAATTCGTGGTTGTACCATTGGAAAAAGCACGTATCTTTATAGTATTGAATAAGAATTTTCAAATTTTGTTATTTTTTTTACTTATTCCTACAGAGCAGATTTTAATTCTCTAATAATTTTTCTGAAAAACATTATCAAAAAAATATGCAACTCATTCATGTAGCTACAAAGAATTTTATAAGTAATTTGAAAAGCTATCAGAGCCAAAAAAAACGAGATCGATATCCGCACGATGCAATGAAATCTCATATAGAGCAAAAAAATTAAATTAAATTGATGTGAAAAGGTTGAAATGATCCATTTAAAGAAGTTTTGCTAAGATATATTATTAGATATAATTAAAAGAATGATTTTAGGAAGTAGCCGTACTTATTTGGAATTTTTTAGGTGTTTTTTTAGGTAAATTTCTCGAGAGAAATTTACCTATTGCGGAGAGCATCATATATATATATATGTAAATATATATATATATATATATATATATATATATATATATATATATATATATATATATATATATATATATATATATATATATATATGGGATATAACGAAATTTGTGACCACGATAGAGTTTGCAATTTTGCTTCGATTTTCACCAAATTTTCAGGAAAGCTGTATTGGGTAATTATCTCGGTTAAGTTCCTGAACCAGCTATATCGGCCGGGCAAAAACAAGATGGCGGCCATTTTAGACGAAAAATCGTGATTTCTGTTCTGACCAAAGTATAGCTCCGATTTGGATGAAATTTGGTACAAAGGTTCATTGATATATGTGATGAATCTCACAATAAAAAATCTAAAGTCAGTACGGCAGAAACAAAATGGCGGGCGCTCAAAGGTCGAAAAACGTGCAAAATTTTGTTGTTGTAATAGTGGTCAAAGCTTTCAACAGATTTTCATGAAATTTGGTAACTTGATAGAAATTATAAGTATCTAAAGAATTGCGTGAAAAAACTGGAGGTCAGGTTGCAAAAAACAAAATGGCGGCCAGTTGAAAGGCTAAATTTCAAAGGCTTTTTAAAGTCGCAATTTTAATCTGACATATATGAAATTCGGTTTCAAGATAGACATCAATTAGGCCTATAGTCTTTGATATTTTGCTGATCATGCATGAGCAAATTTCAAAATGGCGGCCGTTTAAATATGCGTTTTTTCAGGTTTTTGTGGCCCTCTAGCGGTCACATTTTCCAGCGGATTTTTATGAAACTTGAGGTTATGAATCTCTGTACTATGTTCTTGTATTATGCAGGAAATTATTAAAATTGAATGAAAAATAAAAAAGTCGAAAATTTAAATCCTAATATTTTTAGCTGCCATTTTCTTTAAAAATTGAATTATTTTGCCCTGTCTAGAGTGGAACTCCTATTTGAACGAGATAGTACATTGATTGATGAGTTCCTAGCATACAAAGATTTAAAATAATCCAAAATCAAATGCATGCATTCAAAATGGCGGCCCCCAAAGGTCAGAAGGCAAGCGCAATTCGCTATTTTAGTGCCAACTGAAATAATGAATATTTTTCATGATAACGTTTTAAATGACTTTACTTGATAGAATTTATAAACCAGACCATTTTTAAGATATTGTAAAATCTTTTTAACAATCCCCTAAAAAATGATAAAATCACGACATGTCTGTCTGTCCGTCCGTTTGTTCGTGCGTCAAAACAAGTTTTCTCGGAAACCACATGAGCTAGAATGAGGAAATTTTCTACGTAGGTCAAAAGTGGTGCCTCTTGAAATTTGCAGTGCAAGAAAATATTTTAAGGTATTTTAAGGGGGGTCTCCCCATACAGGGGGGTGGCATACAATTTTTTTTATTTCTGTAGCAGCCAAGATTCTCAACAGATTCCGTTGAAACTTGAAATTATAAGTTATTAACCCAAGTTAATTTAATTTAATTATGCAAATCGAATGACAAATAAAAAAGTCGAAAATTTACAGCTTAATATTTTTAGCAGCCGATTTCAATAAAAATTGAAATGACGGCCCTCATAGTTCAGAAAAAAATTGAAAATGTATATATTAATGGCAACGCAAGTGCTGATTAAACTTTGAAATTAACTATTCGAGCTATTTAAGCCTTTGTGTGGTTACCACTGTGAACTGTGTAAACAGCAAATGCGAGAAGGGCGAAACCGGTATTTATATGTTTACAACAATTTATGATCCGCCGATTTTCAATATGTAATCCATACGTATGCAACTCAATTTAATGAGCAAAATATTTGCGCCCCGATAAAAGGTCTCTAAGAACGAACGTGGCCAGATTTTTTTTATGTTAATAAATACCAATGTGGTACTACGAAAATTGCAGAAAGAAGTTGAGTAGTAGGCAAGCCAAATTTTTTTTTCGAAGCTTTATGCTACATACGAGAAATTTACCTTTCCGGCTGGTGCTGCCAACGGGAATTCTTTTGATTTGATAAGGAACAATTATTTAAGTGTTTAACATCATTAAAAACCTCTACACAATTTGGTGACACAGTAACTTTTAAGTATCAATACATTCTAAGGGAAGGGGACGGCGCCTTTAAAGGGGAATCATACGAAATAAATAAGTTATTATTAACACAACCTCTGATTCTCAATCTCCTTGTTTTGCCTTCTAATGGTGGTGCTGTACGCAGAAGAAACAAGGTAAGCAATAGAACTTTCTTATATGGTTTTTCTTTTTATTTCATATGCTTACATAGAAGGATGTTTTACACGAATGGCGATTATAGGAAGGATCTTAAGGAATTTTCTCGATAAATTATTTCTCGTCAATGTACGGCCAAAAACTAGTTATTAATTGAAATATATTGTCATTGCAACCGAATTTTAGGTTTAAAGGGTAATGTGAATAATAATTAATAAAACAACCAGTATAGCTAGTTTTCCTAAACCAGTTAGTTAAAATAGAACTTTTATTTCTTATGAATTGGAGCTCTAAGAAATTGAAACGATTATCATTTTGGATCGCAACAGTAGATTGATATTATTACAAGAGCAATTAATATCTGTTAAATATCATTAATTTGTAAAGTATTTTTGGAACAATAGTAAAAATATCATCAACGGATCTATAATAGTTCCTTATTTGAACCTTTAGTTTATTCCGTCCATTTCTAAGTCTTCCATTACTATGTTTGCTAATAAAGGAGAAATTTTTGAACCCATTGGTGAGCCTAGTATTTGCTTATAAAAATTTATTGTTCAACTTAAAGTGAGTATTACTTAAAAGAAATTCCAATAAATCTAGGAATTCTATTAGTTCAAATTTAGTGTGTTTTTTTTAAATACCAACATTTACTTAGACTTTTTAAAACTGATTCAGTACTTATATTCGTAAATAACGCGGTAGCATCTAATGAAATCTTTAAAAATTCATCTAGAATAACAGTATCTTCAACTTTATCTTTAAACTGCCAACTATCTTTAACGTTAGATTTAGGGCTCGGTAGAGCTTTAGTTAAAGCATCCTTCACAACCCTTCCAATGGAGAAGTAGGGGTGTCAATACATGAAACTACAATCCATAATAATCCAAAATACAAGAAACTACAATCTATTTTCATTCGAATTAAAATATTATAAATTAAAATATTTGTCAACGGTATTTTTAACATTATTTTTGAATCCATCCGCTTGTAGTTTTTAGTATCACTAATTGTTTCTTCTATATCATGATTATATTCACATCTATCAACAATGATTGGGACTGAACTTTTATCGGAACTAGTTACCATAATATTAGGATGACTTTTAATAAATTCATAAGTATTTTAAATCATTTTATTGATTGATTTAATTGATAATAGTTATTTAAAGCTATGGTCAAATTATTAGTTTGATAATGACTATTAAATCTACTTTGTCTATCAAAAAAAGGTGAAGTTTTATCCTTAAAACGCTTTTTCAATCTTTTTTTAGTTTGATTGATTTAAAAAAATATAATTCTTCAAATCTCTTTAAAAAATTGTTTGTCAACTCATTCTATTATAATATTTGACTCTGAAATTGAATGTGAATTTAAATAATTTATATGTAAATTGATATCTGGTTCAATTCAAACTTATCGTTTTGTGCAATTCTTAAACATATAATTTTTTAACGACATATGATTTTTAACGGTGTTTGCAAATAGTAAAATCCCCGTTGGCAGCACCAGCTGGAGAGGTAAATTTCTCCTATGTAGCGTAAGGTTTCGAAATAGAATTTGGGTAACCTACTACTGGACTTCTAACTGCAATTTTTGTAGCACTACATGGGTATTAATTAACGGAAAGGAACTGCCACCGTTCGTGTTTGGAGACCCTTCATAGAGGCGCAAATATTTTGCTAATTAAATTGAGTTGCACACGTATGGATCACATATTGAAAATCGGCGGGTAATAAATTGTTATAAATATATTTATACTCGTTTCGCCCTTCTCACATTTGCTGTTTATACATTTCACAGTGGTTACCACACAAAGGTGATAACTTGTCGGCTTAAATAGCTCAAAGAGTTAATTTCAAAAGATTTCCATAAAATTTTTATCAGCACTTGCATTGCCATTAATATATACATTTTCGATTCTTTTCTGAACCACCAGGGGCCGTCATTTTGAATTTTTATTGAAAAAGGCTGCTAAAAATATTAAGCTGTAAATTTTCGAACTTTTTGTTTGTCATCCGATTTGAATAATTAAATTAAATTAACTTGCCTTAATAACTTATAATTTCAAGTTTTATCGGAATCTGTTGAGAAACTTGGCTGCTTGAGGGCTACAGAAATTAAAAGAAGGTTTATGACACCCCCCTGTATGGGGAGACCCCCTTAAACACTTTAAAATATTTTCTAACACTGCAAATTTCAAGAGGCACCACTTTTGACCTAGGTAGAAAATTTCCTCATTCTAGCTCATGTCGTTTGCGAGAAAACTTGTGACACACGAACAAACGGACGGACAGACAGACAAGTCACGATTTTATAATTTTTTAAGGGTATTGTTAAGAATATTTTAAAATATTTAAAAAATATTCTGATTTATAAATACGTTCAAGATAAGTCATTTGAAACGTTTTATGAAAAAAATTCATTATTTCAGTTGCTACCAAAATAGCGAATTGCTCTTGCCTCCTGACCTTTGGGGCCCGCCATTTTGAATGCATGCATTTGATTTTGGATTATTACAAATCTTTGTGGGCTAGGACCTCATCAATCAATGTGCCAAATCTCGTTCAAATCGGAGTTTCACTCTAGACAGGGCAAAATAGTGCATTTTTTAGTGAAAATGGCAGCTAAAAATATTGGGTCTTAAATTTTCGACTTTTTTATTTTCCATTCAATGTTAATAAATTTCTGCATAATACAAGAACATCGTACAGAGATCCATAGTCTCGAATTTCATCAAAATCCGCTGGAAAATGGGACCGCTAGAGGGCCACGAAAACCTGAAAAACGCATATTTAAAGCGCCGCAATTTTGCAAATTGCACATGCATGATCATCAAAATATCAAAGACTGTAGATCTAAGTGATGCCTATTTGTCGGATTAAAATTGCAACTTTTAGAAGTTTTTGAAATTTTGACCTTCAACTGGCCGCCATTTTGTTTTTTGTGACCTGACCTCCAGTTTTTTCACGTAATTCTTTAGATACTTATGATTTGTATCAAATTTCCGAATTTCATGAACATCTGTTCTAAGCTTTGACCACTATTACAAAAACAAAATTTTGCACGTTTTTCGACCTTTGAGTGGCCGCCATTTCGTTTTTACTGTACCGACTTTGGATTTTTTATTGTGAGATTCATCACATACCCCAGTGAACCTTTGTACCAAATTTCATCCAAATCGGAGCTATACTTTGGTCAGATCAGATATCACGATTTTTCGTCTAAAATAGCCGCCATTTTGTTTTTGCCTGGCCGATATAGCTGGTTCACAAATTTAACCGAGATATAAACCTAATACACCTTTCCTGAAAATTTGGTGAAAATCAGAGCAAAATCGCAACCTCTAGCGTGGTAACAAATTTCGTTATATCCCATATATATATATATATATATATATATATATATATATATATATATATATATATATATATATATATATATATATATATATATATATATATATATATATATATATATATATATATATATATATATAGACGAGTATATATATATATATATATATATATATATATATATATATATATATATATATATATATATATATGAATCCCTAGCTGGCTCCATGGGTAGAACGCTGGACTCTCACTTGAGAGATGCCAGGTTCGAATCTCAAACACAGCTTTTTCATTAAATAAAAAGTTTGTCTACCCAGCTAGGGTAAATTGTCCATTGGAAGATGGTAATTTCGATGGACCCTCCCCACCCTCCCCGATCCTAACTAACCTCACGAAAACCACATTAACCCTAACCCATTGCCAACCCGCAAATGAGGCAGCGTGGCAAGGTATTGTCTCAACCCCCCCCATCATGAATAGACAGAATAAGCACCAGCCTTCATTCTCCGTAGGCCGGAGTGGACCTAGGATAGGTAGCTCCCAGGGACAATCCACGAAGGCAGAGGGTGTTAAGAATCCGCGGAGGTTAAACCGCTACCAACCACACCTGACAACGCTACACATAGCGACATACAATTGCCGATCACTATCAAGCCAGGCAAGGCTAATTGAACTAGAAGAGGAAACAACTAAAATTAAATGGGACATCATTGGTCTGAGCGAAACCAGACGTAAAGAAGAAAATATGATTGTACTAGAATCGGGCAACATCCTATATCACCATGGGACCCAACTAGGTAGAACCAGCGGAGTAGGGTTCCTAATCAACAAGAAATGGGCAGATAGGATAGTTAACGTCACAGTTATCTCAGATCGAGTAGCCAGCCTAACACTCAAGCTCTCTCAGAGATACACAGCGCAAATCATACAAGTCTATGCACCAACAACCAGCCACACTGACGAAGAAATTGAAGAGTTCTATAATGAAATAAATCAGGCTTGGGACAACAACAGCAGCCACTTCAAATATCTAATAGGCGACTTCAATGCTATTATAGGGGGAAAGAAAGACGACGAAATCCTGGTGGGAAAATTCGGTTTGGGCACAAGGAACGACAGAGGAGAAAGACTGGTCCAATTCGCCCACCAACATAGCCTCTATATAGCAAACTCGTTCTTCAAGAAAGGCCGAAATAGAAAATGGACTTGGCAAGCCCCAAACGCAACCACAAAGAATGAAATTGACCTGATCTTAACCGACAAAATAAGAACAGTTAAGGATGTTTCAATAATAAATAACTTCAGGACAGGAAGCGATCATCGTCTGGCTAGAGCAAAGATTACCCTAGACCTAAAAACTGAAAGGCTTAGATTAGTTAGAAAACCAGCAAAATCAGGTATTAACATAGACAACATCAGGGACAACGCCGATCTCTACAAAGAAATGCTAGACTCCGAAATGCGCAATAAGGACGCAATGTTTCTCGCAGACGCAATCCTGAAATGTGCCAAAGAAATAGGTGGACCAAGCGTCGATAATAAACACCACAAGCTCTCAAATGAAACAAAGGCTCTACTTAGAAAACGCAGGGAAATGAAGCTATCCTCGAATATCCAAAGGATTGTGTACACTGAAACCTGCAAAACAATTAGAAAGAAAATAACAGAAGATGTGAGGAACTATAACGAGAAACTAGTAGAGAGTGCCATCGAGAGTAACAAAAGCCTCAAGAAGGCAAAACGAGCATTACTGATTGGTAGAAAACAGGTGATTGCTATGCAACACGAAAACGAAAGAATAACCGACAGGAAAAGAATATTAGAGATTATCACCAGCTTCTATCAAGATCTCTATAAAGCCCCCGAAGCAAGCCAGAGAGCAGCAACTACAACAGCAGCACTTGAGGAAGAGGTACCAGAAGTTCTCATTGATGAAGTGGAACTGGCGCTGAAACAAATGAAAAATGGTAAAGCAGCCGGCAATGACGGCATCACAGCGGAATTACTGAAATATGCGGGCAGAAAAACATGGAATATTCTGGCCAACGTATTCACAAAGTGCATCAGAACCAGACAAATTCCTGACCAGTGGAGCAGCGCCAACATAATTCTGATCCACAAGAAGGGCAGTAGAGAAGACATTAGAAACTATAGACCGATAAGTCTTCTCCCTGTGTTCTATAAAGTATTCACCAAAATCATCAATAACAGAATACAGTCAGCCCTAGATGCAGAACAGCCACGAGAACAAGCTGGCTTCAGGAGTAGCTTCAGCACTATAGACCATATCCATACACTAAGAGAGATCATGAGCAAAGCGAAAGAGTATGAACTCCCTCTCGCCCTGGCATACATTGACTTCGAGAAAGCCTTCGACTCAATATATCCCGACGCCATAATAAGAGCGCTTATAAGCCAAGGTATTGAGAAACCATATGTAGAAACACTAGCCAAAATCTACAAGAACGCCAAAGCGAAGGTCAAAGTGTTCGAGGATACACCAGAGTTTCCCACACAAAGAGGTGTTAGACAGGGGGATACTATATCACCAAGACTCTTCAACGCCACCCTGGAGGAAATCTTTCGAGGCCTAGAATGGGATAATAAAGGCTTAATCATAGATGGAGAACGGCTAAATAACCTACTATTTGCTGATGACATAGTCCTCATCGCCCAAACCCAGGATGAACTACAAACGCTACTCAAAGACTTAAGTGCAGCTAGTGAGACAGCAGGACTGAGAATGAACCTCAATAAAACAAAGGTTATGTACAATGAATTCATAACGAGAGGCCAGGATAAAATATCAATTAATAACACTGATTTAGAAGTGGTAGACGAATATGTGTACCTAGGCCAAGCAATAAGCAACTCAGGATCGCTACTACCCGAAATAAACAGACGAATTAAACTAGCGTGGAGTGCGTTTGGAAAAAACTCCATAATCTTCAAGTCAAAAATGAAAGCCCACCTGAAAAAGAAAGCCTTTGATGAATGCATTCTGCCAGTCATGACCTATGGTTGTGAAACATGGACTCTGACCACAGACACCATAAGAAAACTTCAGGTTGCCCAAAGGGCAATGGAAAGATACATGTTGAGTATCACAAGAAGAGACAGAAAAAGACTAACCTGGATAAGAGCAAAAACACAGGTAACGGATGTGATCAATAGAATCAGAAGTCTCAAATGGCGATGGGCTGGACATTTGGCAAGAATATCAGACAATAGATGGACCACAAAAGTTATGAATTGGTACCCAAGGGGAGTCAAAAGACCAAGACGGCTCCCGAAACTTAGGTGGGACCATGACATAAGAAAGCTAGCTGGCATTACCTGGACACGTATTGCAAAAAACAGACAAAAGTGGAGGGAACTGAGAAGCCAATACGTAGGGGAGGCTACACCATGATCCGTATACATGGTTGATAAGCTGACAATGATGATGATGATGATATATATATATATATATATATATATATATATATATATATATATATATATATATATATATATATATATATATATATATATATATATATATATATATATATATATATATATATATATATATATATATATATATATATATATATATATATATATATATATATATATATATATATATATATATATATATATATATATATATAAGATACTCTCCGCAATAGGTAAATTTCTCTCGAGAAATCTACGTAAAATCCCTGTTACCCTCCAGTGAATTGGCTAGCTCCTTCTTCAGTTTAACCCATTTGTACATTTTTCCTTAGTGTCATGACCGATTACCTTGTAGATGAGATTTAAAAAAGTGCACGCACTTGTCCATTTTTCCGATGAGATGATGCGATTCAATCTGCAGGCATTATGAAGTGGTTGCTCCAATCGATTATTCATTTTAAGCAGCATATATCAATTCCAATGCTTAATGTTCAGCAATATATGGAATCCCTCCAAATTAATCATTATTAATAGATATAGTTTTAAAGGATATTATATCCTCAACATATACAAACCGGGCATGAACGTGACGCACATACAACCAAATTTCCCTGGAAGGTACATGAAAGATTTATCCTGCGAATGCATTAACACTTTGATATGATTAATCGGTAAAATATTCACTAGATCCATTTCAAAATATGTATATGAATTAAGACTGGATAGTTGCTATTAAGAGTTAAATGCACCCATTTCCGTAATGCCCTAACTATTCAATACAAATAGGCCATCACGGAGATAAATACGATTGCTCTCAATCGTGGCAATCCTGAAAAACAATATTATTATTCAAACAGAACTTTTCACTCCCGTGTTTGTAACTTTGCGGAAAGGTCTTCACTATCACTTTTACCACATAACTCATTTTTAGGGTATTGTAAAATCATTTTACAATACCCTACCAAAATCGCGTCCTGTCTGTCTGTCCGTCCGTCCGTCCGTCCGTGTGGCACACCACTTTTTCTCGCAAACTGCATAAGCTAGAAACATAAGATTTTGTAAGTAGGTGTGAAGTGACGCCCTCTTCAAAGTTTCAATACGAAAAAAAATTTATAAGGTCTTCAAGGGGGGTCTCCCCATATAGGGGAGTTGCCCCTGAAAAAAAAGTTTTCATCGCATGTAGGCAATATGGGTATCAAATGAAAGGTCTTGATGAGAACTTTTCGAAACAGGTCTTAAAATGACAAATTTTGCTTCGAGGGGTGCAGAGGAAGGGGAAATGTACGAGAATTTGTTGTCCCCCCCACTCGCGATTGGACACATATGACCTGAAAAATCTGAAAAAAATCATGAATGTAGGCCTTTATGAGTACAACAACAACAAATACATGAGAAGTCGAAATTCACTCAACTTTGTTAGTATGGTTTATCGATTTTATGTTTTCTTGAATAAAATCTTAACGGTGCCCTTAAATTTAATGAAATTCAGTACACAGATAACTATTTATAATATTGATCTGTCCTCACAGTTTCATAAAGATCGAATGGTATTTTCCTGTATTACTATGGAACAATATGCGCTGTATTACTATGGAAACATATGGCTATGGAACAATATGCGCTTTTTACCGACTCAGATACTACAGCTTTGCTAGAATTTGCATGAAAATTTCAGAAATGTTAGGTATCATGAATTTCTTTGAGAATTGGCTCAGCTAGCGGTATTAGTAATCGTAAAGCAAAATAGTGGCTGTTTTAAATGCGAAGATTGAATAATTTTGTTGTATTTTGCCCCAACTTCAACGTTTAAGGCCCATGCTTTTAACACTTGATTCAATTTAATAAATGCCTGAAGATGAATACCTACAATTTATACTCATGTGTGAAACAAATCGAAGAGGCAAGAGAGAGCTCCTAGCAAATGGGCTTTGTAGCCATTCTAGGATTCGAAAAAATAGGCCATGAATCGATGATTACAGTACAGGGGAGTCGCCGCTGAACAAAAAATTTCATCAAAGGTAGCCGATATGAATATCAAATGAAAGTTCTTTGTAAGAGCTTTTCAAAACAGTACTTAAACTGATAATTTTTCCTTCAGAAAGGCAACAAATACCTTAGAAATGGAAATTCGATCAACTTTGTTAATAATAGTACATCTTATAAATTTTGCTTTTTTGTCTATAAAATCAAGATGGGACCCTTAAATTTCCCAAAATCTGTTTTCTGAACAATAAACAGCTAAGTTACAGCTGATTGAATATCTAACAATTACAACAACATTAGCACGTGATACTAGGGAGATACACGCTTGCAACGGACCTAGAAACTACAAATATGTAGGGATTTTGATAAAATTTTTAAAAATGGTTGGTAATATTCATGTGTTCTCATGACTAATCAAGCAAGGGGGTCAAAACACTTGAAACAAAATAGTGGCGAATTTAAAATCATAATAATCATAATAATTTTTCGAACTCAATTTATGGAATCTGTATATTAGTCAAGTTTTGATATGCAGGATATATTGTTTGATTTACTAATTGTTTTACAATACCCTTCTGGCAGGAGCATCCTCCTGCTACTTCAACTTGTTTTTTCTCACAGCATGAGTAAAGTCATTTAGATCGATGTTTTCAAGAGGTGATTGCACACATTTCCAAAATGCCCTAACTATTAAATGCTGATAGGACATGACGGAAATAAATACAGTCACTCTAAATTCCTGAAACACAATAATTAAATAAGGGTTTTCAAGCCACGACTTTGCGGAAAGTTAACCAGCCAAGGTCAAATATTCACTAGATCCACTTCAATTAAACTAGATGTTTGCTGTTATTAAGAGTTAATTGCATCCATTTTCATTATGTCCTAACTAATCAATACAAACGAAAATAAATACAAATACGAAAATAAATACAATTACTCTCAATTTGATTCCTGAAACACAATCATTTAAACAAACTTTTCAACCCGGATTTTGTAACTTTGCGAAGAGGAAATCGATCCTCGCTCTGGCGCACAATTCATTTTGTTCTCACTAGTATTCACTAAATCAATTACGCGTAACTCATTTTGATAATTATATAGTAAGGATTTAACCCGATATACAACGAATTAGAAAATTATTTACGATTCGCGCTCGCGTGTCACTTTTTCACAACTGGCATTTCTCAAACTGTCAAAAGAATACAAGGTGTGCAAGATACATCCAAATTAAAATCCCATGAATGCTCACCATCATCTATAATGTAAAAATCCACACACAACATTATTTCCGAGTTCACCAACCCAAATCACTTTTAACCAACACCAGATACCTGTATCGGCATATTGAACTTCGCACGATTACGCATGTCAGCATATCCACCAGCGACAAACATCAATAACAATTAGGATGATTGAACTTCGCACGAGTCATTAACGCCAAATGCATCAAAACCGCACGAGCTGCACCATCATCGAAATTTCCAATTGATCCAATTAATTTCATGCTAATTTCTAGTCAGCAAAATATTTAAAGTAAAATGTTATGTATAAATACGAAGAGATTTGAACAATAAAGTCATTCTGGGAAGATATTGTAACAAGTGCGTTTCATTACAGATTTTTCACTTTCCAGAACACAAAGTATACAAGGTTTCCGTAGGGCACCAAGCTTCCGTATAACTAGCTTGTAGCCAAGGCCCCGCGGCTCCTTGTTCACATGGTCCACTAGATCTTGCCAGCAGCGATAAAGTGTTACTTACTATACCAAGCATGTGCATCCTCGGGAAGTGATTTGCTCTTTAATTAATAAAACCTGGGTGTATTAATAGAAAAATCCTTTCAGAAAATAAAAGAATACCGGCTTCAAAATATACTAAAACGGTGAAACAAAATCCATGGAATCAGAGACAAATCGTTTTTTCCGTTTTAGATTAGTAAAATGCAACTAAACACTACTCAAAACAGATTAAATAATCTGGCTCCGATTCCATAAACTTTATTTTACCCTTTTTAGTATATTTTGAAATAGATTTTTTAAAGCTTTATTATTTCATAAATTTTAGGGACAATATGAAACCTCCCTCTACAAAATCATAACCTTTACTCATGCTGAATACATAATTAATTTTTTTTCTTCATTATCGAGGTGATTTTGTTGCACCTGACGTAATTTTGAAAAGTATTGAGCTGCTGCAAGATTCTTATCAAATAAACAATAAATTTTTAATATTTGTAATCGAATTCATTTTCGCCTTCACAAATTACTCCAACTGAAAATAGAAAAGACAGCTTCCTTTTAAGGGACACGAGATAACAATGGAGGATGCTGTAGTCATCAAGAAAGCTAGAGATATACGTGAAGGGGATGTGATGGATAGCTTGGCAATTACCTGGGAAAGGAATAAGTTGATAAATCAGGATGACGGAAACTGCAGATCATGGCTGTTTAAATTAATTAAATAGTAATATCTTTTCTGAATCTTGAAAAAGCAATATATTTTTATAACTACCCCTTTTGTAAATTACCTTTCCTACCTTTTATTAGCTTAAGCAAATTTCCCTAATTACCTTTTAATGATCTAAAGTAAATTACCTTAAACATAGCTAGTATATAAGCAGGAATGTGAGTAAAAATAAATTAATCGCCGAAGAAGACCGAACGATTACGGTCGAAAATCGATTTCGAGAAGAAAAATAAAAGTAAAATACACAAAATTAAAAGGAAGCTGTCTTTTTCTACTTTCAATAAATTTTTGCCTTGAGGCTAAAATTAGAACGAATCCCATCGCAAAACGTTAACTTTCGCTTGGGTATTGTGGAAAACATTCAATTAAGAACCATTTAACTGTTTTTCAACACATATGAAATTCTTATGAACATTTTGTTGTAAAGAAATAATTTTTGACCAACTCATTCTGTTCCTTCCGTAGCAATTATTTCAATTTTCCAAATAATTGAGTTAAAAATTATCTCAAATACTCACATATACTTCAGATTCATCACCGACTTGAATTTTTCAAAACACTCATTCACATCATTATAAGAATATAGTATTAGATAAGAAACATTATAAGTATATAGTATTAGTAATACAGCAGGTCAAAAGCCGCAAGAAATTAGATGCGTATGAAAGCCTGTGGATTTTGAGACAACCGGAACAATCGAGGCTGAATGATGACGTCGGGCACGGATATTCAAAACTACTAGAGGTAATAAAGTAATTTAAAAAATTTTTTTGTAATAACCTTTTCCATTGACTGTCATTAAATAACATTTGTTACAATTTTCTTTGCTTAAATACCTAACATGTCTAGCTATACAGAAGTGAGTTTAATTGCTATTTAATTATACCTTTTTATTTTTCTTACTCTACTTTTTAAAACGTTTTGGTTTTATTGGTTTAGTCCTTTAATTACAAGCTGAACAAATGTTATTTAATGACAGTCAATGGAAAAGGTTATTACAAAAAAATTTTTTAAATTACTTTATTACCTCTAGTAGTTTTGAATATCCGTGCCCGACGTCATCATTCAGCCTCGATTGTTCCGGTTGTCTCAAAATCCACAGGCTTTCATACGCATCTAATTTCTTGCGGCTTTTGACCTGCTGTATTACTAATACTATATACTTATAATGTTTCTTATCTAATACTATATTCTTATAATGATGTGAATGAGTGTTTTGAAAAATTCAAGTCGGTGATGAATCTGAAGTATATGTGAGTATTTGAGATAATTTTTAACTCAATTATTTGGAAAATTGAAATAATTGCTACGGAAGGAACAGAATGAGTTGGTCAAAAATTATTTCTTTACAACAAAATGTTCATAAGAATTTCATATGTGTTGAAAAACAGTTAAATGGTTCTTAATTGAATGTTTTCCACAATACTCAAGCGAAAGTTAACGTTTTGCGATGGGATTCGTTCTAATTTTAGCCTCAAGGCAAAAATTTATTGAAAGTAGAAAAAGACAGCTTCCTTTTAATTTTGTGTATTTTACTTTTATTTTTCTTCTCGAAATCGATTTTCGACCGTAATCGTTCGGTCTTCTTCGGCGATTAATTTATTTTTACTCACATTCCTGCTTATATACTAGCTATGTTTAAGGTAATTTACTTTAGATCATTAAAAGGTAATTAGGGAAATTTGCTTAAGCTAATAAAAGGTAGGAAAGGTAATTTACAAAAGGGGTAGTTATAAAAATATATTGCTTTTTCAAGATTCAGAAAAGATATTACTATTTAATTAATTTAAACAGCCATGATCTGCAGTTTCCGTCATCCTGATTTATCAACTTTTTCCTTTCCCAGGTAATTGCCAAGCTATCCATCACATCCCCTTCACGTATATCTCTAGCTTTCTTGATGACTACAGCGTCCTCCATTGTTATCTCGTGTCCCTTAAAAGGAAGCTGTCTTTTCTATTTTCAGTTGGAGTAATTTGTGAAGGCGAAAATGAATTCGATTACAAATATTAAAAATTTATTGTTTATTTGATAAGAATCTTGCAGCAGCTCAATACTTTTCAAAATTACGTCAGGTGCAACAAAATCACCTCGATAATGAAGAAAAAAAATTAATTATGTATTCAGCATGAGTAAAGGTTATGATTTTGTAGAGGGAGGTTTCATATTGTCCCTAAAATTTATGAAATAATAAAGCTTTAAAAAATCTATTTCAAAATATACTAAAAAGGGTAAAATAAAGTTTATGGAATCGGAGCCAGATTATTTAATCTGTTTTGAGTAGTGTTTAGTTGCATTTTACTAATCTAAAACGGAAAAAACGATTTGTCTCTGATTCCATGGATTTTGTTTCACCGTTTTAGTATATTTTGAAGCCGGTATTCTTTTATTTTCTGAAAGGATTTTTCTATTAATACACCCAGGTTTTATTAATTAAAGAGCAAATCACTTCCCGAGGATGCACATGCTTGGTATAGTAAGTAACACTTTATCGCTGCTGGCAAGATCTAGTGGACCATGTGAACAAGGAGCCGCGGGGCCTTGGCTACAAGCTAGTTATACGGAAGCTTGGTGCCCTACGGAAACCTTGTATACCTTGTGTTCTGGAAAGTGAAAAATCTGTAATGAAACGCACTTGTTACAATATCTTCCCAGAATGACTTTATTGTTCAAATCTCTTCGTATTTATACATAACATTTTACTTTAAATATTTTGCTGACTAGAAATTAGCATGAAATTAATTGGATCAATTGGAAATTTCGATGATGGTGCAGCTCGTGCGGTTTTGATGCATTTGGCGTTAATGACTCGTGCGAAGTTCAATCATCCTAATTGTTATTGATGTTTGTCGCTGGTGGATATGCTGACATGCGTAATCGTGCGAAGTTCAATATGCCGATACAGGTATCTGGTGTTGGTTAAAAGTGATTTGGGTTGGTGAACTCGGAAATAATGTTGTGTGTGGATTTTTACATTATAGATGATGGTGAGCATTCATGGGATTTTAATTTGGATGTATCTTGCACACCTTGTATTCTTTTGACAGTTTGAGAAATGCCAGTTGTGAAAAAGTGACACGCGAGCGCGAATCGTAAATAATTTTCTAATTCGTTGTATATCGGGTTAAATCCTTACTATATAATTATCAAAATGAGTTACGCGTAATTGATTTAGTGAATACTAGTGAGAACAAAATGAATTGTGCGCCAGAGCGAGGATCGATTTCCTCTTCGCAAAGTTACAAAATCCAGGTTGAAAAGTTTGTTTAAATGATTGTGTTTCAGGAATCAAATTGAGAGTAATTGTATTTACTTTCGTAATTGTATTTATTTTCGTTTGTATTGATTAGTTAGGACATAATGAAAATGGATGCAATTAACTCTTAATAACAGCAAACATCTAGTTTAATTGAAGTGGATCTAGTGAATATTTGACCTTGGCTGGTTAACTTTCCGCAAAGTCGTGGCTTGAAAACCCTTATTTAATTATTGTGTTTCAGGAATTTAGAGTGACTGTATTTATTTCCGTCATGTCCTATCAGCATTTAATAGTTAGGGCATTTTGGAAATGTGTGCAATCACCTCTTGAAAACATCGATCTAAATGACTTTACTCATGCTGTGAGAAAAAACAAGTTGAAGTAGCAGGAGGATGCTCCTGCCAGAAGGGTATTGTAAAACAATTAGTAAATCAAACAATATATCCTGCATATCAAAACTTGACTAATATACAGATTCCATAAATTGAGTTCGAAAAATTATTATGATTATTATGATTTTAAATTCGCCACTATTTTGTTTCAAGTGTTTTGACCCCGTTGCTTGATTAGTCATGAGAACACATGAATATTACCAACCATTTCTAAAAATTTTATCAAAATCCCTACATATTTGTAGTTTCTAGGTCCGTTGCAAGCGTGTATCTCCCTAGTATCACGTGCTAATGTTGTTGTAATTGTTAGATATTCAATCAGCTGTAACTTAGCTGTTTATTGTTCAGAAAACAGATTTTGGGAAATTTAAGGGTCCCATCTTGATTTTATAGACAAAAAAGCAAAATTTATAAAATGTACTATTATTAACAAAGTTGATCGAATTTCCATTTCTAAGGTATTTGTTGCCTTTCTGAAGGAAAAATTATCAGTTTAAGTACTGTTTTGAAAAGCTCTTACAAAGAACTTTCATTTGATATTCATATCGGCTACCTTTGATGAAATTTTTTGTTCAGCGGCGACTCCCCTGTACTGTAATCATCGATTCATGGCCTATTTTTTCGAATCCTAGAATGGCTACAAAGCCCATTTGCTAGGAGCTCTCTCTTGCCTCCTCGATTTGTTTCACATATGAGTATAAATTGTAGGTATTCATCTTCAGGCATTTATTAAATTGAATCAAGTGTTAAAAGCATGGGCCTTAAACGTTGAAGTTGGGGCAAAATACAACAAAATTATTCAATCTTCGTCGGGCACGGATATTCAAAACTACTAGAGGTAATAAAGTAATTTAAAAAATTTTTTTGTAATAACCTTTTCCATTGACTGTCATTAAATAACATTTGTTCAGCTTGTAATTAAAGGACTAAACCAATAAAACCAAAACGTTTTAAAAAGTAGAGTAAGAAAAATAAAAAGGTATAATTAAATAGCAATTAAACTCACTTCTGTATAGCTAGACATGTTAGGTATTTAAGCAAAGAAAATTGTAACTAGACCATCAGTACACTGAAGAAGAGGGAAAACTTACCCTCGAAATATATATATATATATATATATATATATATATATATATATATATATATATATATATATATATATATATATATGTATGTATAAAAAACAAAATATTTTATTTGCGTCTAAGGAGAAAAACATTTTCTAAACATATTTTTAAGAAAGTAAAGATTTTCTTTGAAAAAGCCTTTAAAAATGAATCCTATTCAAATTCCATATATGATGTATCCTACCCTAATTCCATATATGACCCTTAGAACATTTTTTGCCAAATAGTATAAAACTTATTCCGATATATTACACAGTGTAATAATTATTGAACTACATTACATACTAGCATTTACTCACGATTTTGCTCGCCGGGCCTGTGATGAACTCCTAGCTAAGTTGAATATACATTTGCGAGGCATTTGAAGGAAGAAAATGTGAAAAACTGTAAAAGAGAAGTGAAGATATCTAATCTAAAAATTTATAATGTGCTAATCATTGTTTAGAGGTAGAAATAGAATGGCAATAAATATAAAATGGAGAAGAATAGAATTGAGATTAAATAACTAAATGTAAGTGTAATATTAAAATTTGTTTTCCATCAATCGCTAGAGAAATTTTTCGCTTGGGCACCCATATATTAAGCTCACTATTTTTTCATTACAGCCCATATATGTCATTATGCGTGAATAATTCGACGTTAAGCTGGAATGTATAGTAATAATTTCCAAAATATTGTTTCTTCTTCTTCTTGTTAGCACTACAGTCCCTTTCGGGCCTTCGCTTCCTGCAAACAGCGCCTTCGACTGTCTCGGTCCGTTGAACGCGTTCTCCAATTCCAAAATCCAAGCAGTGATAAGCTGTCTTCGTCGACCGAGTCAGACAAGCATTTTCTCGGTTTCCCCGCTGGCCTCCGGCCTTCAGTTCTCCCAACGAATACCATTGCAGCTTCGCAATCTTACAATCTTTGAGACCTCCGGTTCGTCAAAAATTTCATACAGCTCATGGCTGTATTGAATCCGCCATTGGTCTCTGGCTAGCTTCGCTCCGATTATTCGCCTCAGGACCCGTCGCTCAAAGGCGTTCAATATATTTGCGGATGCTTGGGTAAGGTCCATGTTTCACACCCATAGCATAACACAGGTCTCATCACAGATTTGTATACTTGGAGCTTTGTTTTCCTGTGTATGCAGCTGGTCTTCAAGATCGTCAACACTTAATAGAATATTTTATTTCCGAGCTGTATTCGTCAACGTATTTCGTCTCTTTCATTGCCCGTTTTCGTTATTTTTGCGCCTAAATACACAAATTTGCTAACATTCTCGATACTGTATTCGTCAAGTGTAATATTTTGGGTGCTCGAGGTATTTTTCTCGACTGCGTCATGAACTTTGTTTTATTTTCATTGATTTGTAGCCCTATTAGTTTTGCTTCGCTGTCGGGTTTCAGGAGGAGTTCTGTGGCAGTTGTTAATGACCGCGACAAAATGATGATGTCGTCCACATAGGCTACTGCTTGGCTCGACTTGAATAGTAATGTACCTCGTGTATCGACATGTAGCTTCCTTATAACGTACTCCAGAACCAAATTGAATAGCAATGGGGCCAGCCCATTTCCCTGCTTTAGTCCGATATTTGTGTCAAAGATATCAGTGAGTTGGTTATTGATGCAGACTTGGGAGGTTGTCGACGGCATTGTCATTTCGGTCCGATGGACTAATTTGGCTGGGATGCCAAAACCAAGCCTTATTTGGGACAACAATTGTATATAATTTACAATTTTAAAATTTGAAAGCTTTTACCTGAAACATCAGTCGGAAAATCATTTTCCAGAAAAAAGTTATTTCATTACTAGAGGTTCCCGGTAGGCGTTGCAATGCCTAAGGTAATGTGAAATTAAATTTCTTTATTTTATCTTAATGCTAGTGGATAAAAAATATTTTTGATCGTTTTATTCGTTTTGGACTACCAATTCGAGAGCAAACAACATACAATTGGCCATGCGGAAAACAAGAATTTTTAAAATGTCAACCAGCAACAGCTAACGATTGCCCTTATGCTTTGTTGATGGTAATTGCGAAGGCAAGACGTTAAGGAAACTGAAGCTGCTTGAAGTCAAATGGCAAATCGTTGGTAATCATCGGTATGCGTGGAATCAGCACATCTTTCCCTTTGAATTTGCCAATGATGATTGTTGCCTCGATCGAATTCGGTCACCAGCATTTGACCGTCAGTTTGGTTCCGTTGCACAGATATGGTACGTTCAATTTTCAAATGAGCATCACTGACGATCCCACTTTCAATGTTAATAAAATGTGGTCCAACCATAATGCACGACGTTAATTGTGAGTCACACCTTCACGTCAAGTTTTTCGTCCAACTTAATTTGACAGTTCTTTGTTTCAGTGTTTGACAAATTCAACCATGGAGAGGTACACAATTGAGTAGCGCGTTAAGGTTGTTGAAGCTTTTTACGAAAATGGCTTTTCAAATCAAAATGCAATTCCTGCACTTCGCGATTATTTGGTCAGCATAATCGACCAAATGTGTCCACAATCGGGAGAATTGTGCGCAAATTTCAGGAAAATAGGTCTGTAGAAAACGTGAAATCACCTGTGCATGCTCGCTCAGTTCGTTCTGCGGAAAACATTGCTGTCGCTCGCCATAGTGCGGCAGAAGAGCCGTCAACCTCGCCTCGTCATCGTGCCCAACAATTGAACATGGCTGCTGCTCAATGTAAACAAATTTTTATACAATGCTAAAAATTTGTTTCCTATTTGAAAAACCTTCAGCATTACGAGGAAAACATGCAAAACACTAGCATATTAACGACTTACCTTCCTCTTTCCCTCCCCACTCCCGCTAGGAATGGGATCCCCCGGCTTGAAGCCACCTCACGGCGTAACAAAACGAGACCTGGCCCGAAGTAATGTGTCAAATGGTTCCAGGCTGGATTCTCAGGTTAACAGGGGAGGTGTTTAGTGGGTAATCCAGAACATGAGTGTCCCACACTCTGTGCATAAATGGCATTCACCTCCCTACCACAAAAAAAAACAAGTGAACATCTCGCAAACAGCACTGATGCAAATTTTGAATGAAAATTTGAATTTACACGCTCACAAGGTTCAATTGACTCAAGTGCTGAGACTAACTGACTATTTCAAGCGTTAGCAATACGCCAAATGGTTGGTTGAACAGACAGAAGGGAATAGTGACTTTACAAAGAAAATCATCTTCAGCGACGAGGCATACTTTCACCTCAGTGGATTGGTTAACAAGCAGAATTGCCGCTTGTGGACAAATGAGAATACACGGGTGATTGTTGGAAAAGCGGTGCATTCACAAGGAGTGACTGTTTGGCGCGGTTTATGGGCTGGTGGTGTCATCGGGCCGTACTTCTTGTAAATGAGGACGCCCAAGTATTCACCGTGAATGGTGCTCGCTATTGGGAGTTGATAATGGACTTCTTGTGGCCAGATATTGAGGTTATGGACCTGGACGATATGTGGATCCAACAGGGTGATGCCACTTGCCACACAGCCAACGAAACAGTTGCTCATTTGCACGAGAAATTGTAGTAATCTAAGAACTATGGCTCTAAAAGCAGCGCTGACACAGGCACACAGCACGAACGCAATTTAATAAGGATTCAGTCGATTCAGTCACCTTCCCCATCGCAACACTCGTTTTTTTTTCGCAGGAATAATAAGTGGAAAAATTTCCTTTGTACTTAACACCCGGGAAACAAAATTCTAAAAAATGTTTAAAAATTTCTAATGTGTAGTATCTTATTACAATATCTTTTGAAGATAATTTAACGAATTGCGGTGTAACGCGGTATGCAAATGCTTAGAACGAAACGGTTAACCCCTTTTAATTATGAATGCTAAAATCATTGTATCATTTAACCTGTTAATTATATGAACGCTAAAATCATTGTATCATTTAAACCCCTTAAAATTTGTCTAATTCTTCCGATTTTTCCCACCTAATTACGCCTAATTATCATAAACGACAAATTGCCTTCAATTGATAACTTAATTGAACCTACAAAAGACAGTGAAAAGGGAAATTGCAAATACCGCCGTCATAAACTACAAATGATAAGGAAAAAGTACATTTGATAGCAACAAAAACCTTCAATTGTGTGATTTCCCCCTTTCTGAATGGGTTCGTATTGTTCTACTTGCCCATAAAGTGTCGTAGTTGCTTGAGTGTGGAGAATATTAAATTGTGCTTGCGAAATTTGCATGCTATTGCGTCGTAAATCGTGAAAATGGGTGATAACTACATAACAACATTGGAAATTGGAATTATCGGGGAGAGTGGCGCCGGCAAGTCGAGTCTGATGCTTCGTCTGACAAACGAGGAATGGGATGGAGATCAGGAGTCTGCTCGAAACCGCCAGACAGCGCGGACGCCGCGTAAAGAAGAAGCGAGTTGGGAGTGAGAGGAGATTGCGGGCTGATCAGAATATCGCCGAGACACGTGGAAAAGTTTCTCGCGTAAAAGACAGTGAAATATTGTAAAAAAAATAGACGATAAAGTTACCGTGCAAATTGTGAACACCTTGTTAGTCGTGTGGGTTAGCGAAAAGTGGAATAAAACTCGTGTTCCGTCAAAATCTAGTGGAAGTGTTTTCGCTTGGGTGTCCAAAGGTTTCTCCCTCCCTTAAATCATTTGTCGAAAAGTTATTCTTTAGTTCCCAGAAATAATCAGGTCCCCAAAGGAGATATGAAACGAAGAAACAATTTGAAAATGTGGAAAAAGGCGTCATTGATTTGCCCCCGAATTTAGTAACAATTAGTTACTCAATGCACTTAGCATGTAACGGATTTGTAATTAACCGTTAGCTCTTTTGTCGGAAATTTTTCGAAATGCTGTGATGCAACTTCGCTTCATCGATTAAGGAAGTCGGTTCGCGTGGAATCGTTGTTGTTAATGTACTGTACATGTTCCAATACAAATTCGGAAACTCCTCCACAATACTTGTTAGAAGAAGCGTGCACACAGAGATGAATCGTGAGAATACAAACAAACTGGAACGTTTCACAGAAGTACACAGAACACTTTCATGGAATAATTTCTGTGTTTGAATGGTGCATGCTTGGGGTGAAATGAACTAGTGAAGGATCAGAGAGCAAGTCTTCGAAGAAAAACCGGCAACCCGAACAAAATAAATACGCGTTTGATCGACAAATATCTCTTCGAATCTTCTCACGTTTCCCTATGTGGCAACGAAAAAGAAAAATACGGTAGTTCGCAAATGTAGATTTAATTAGACACAAGAGAAAAAACTAGTAAATACACGGTGGATATTTGCGTGGAAAAAATAAAAGTGCGTGTGTGGTCGGAGTAAATTGATCGCGATAGAAATGCACAAAGTAATGCTTGCGAAGATTCTGTAGCAAGAAGTGAAGTGAAGGCCCAAATTTAAAGCACGTCGGCCAGTTGCACTAAACAACAAAGTGATAATAACGGTCCAGACATTGCAACACAGCACGCTCACCGTGGAAATTGATCCTAGCAAAACGATCAAAGAGCTGAAGCAGGAAATCGAGGCTGTCCATGCTTTTCGGGAATTGCAAGGAAAGGTTGCAGAATTGTCGGGAGAAGAGGAGGCTTTCACATTATTCGGCGCAGACATAACTTGAGTAGTTCACATTATTTCAAGTAATAGAAAATTCATATTAGCTTTTGCATGCATGTTCATTTTCGCGTCTTATTGGAATCCCGTATGAAGTTCAAGTCACAAAACCTTAGAATTAAAAGCGTCGATTGAAAGTGTAGTTGTAAGAAAAGCTTATCAGTCGTGTTCAGATACAAGACGACCTGAGCATTAAGAAACATAATCTTGAAGAGATAATTTTCTCTATAGAATGTTATGTGGCATTCAATGAATTTTGTCGAAATATTTTTGGATAAAGTTCGCATGAAAATTATAGCACCATGATGTAATCAATTGCATATAGAACTTTGCTATCACACGATTAATTTGAATGAATCTGTCTGAGTTCAGAGCGATTAATTTGCATGTATCCATTTTTATACTGATTACGTTGTGCATCCAGAGATTACGCCTGGTTTTAGTAATTCTTGTTCGTGAACTTCAATGTATTTCTTGCTATAGATTTTTTTTGGCACTCTCAAATATCTGCACTTTACTAGTTTTCGATACCGGATATGTAAATGAGCATACTTATTGGTCTAATTTTGAAGGCTTAATTTTATATTCATACATATTTTAATCAGTTCTTGAAAGTGAACATTTTTTTCAATTTCATGAAAAATTTTGGATTTTTAATATAATAAAGAGTATGTTCAGTTTACGCTTTGTCGATGTACTTGAACATCAAAGGCATTATATCATTTGCATTTAGTGATACTCCGTTAAAAGTTCCCGAAATTTGAATAAAAAAATAAGATAACATTACCTTATTATTTAATAATAATAATTATAAAATAATACTGATTCATTTATTTAAATAAACAAATTTACCTAATTATTTACCCTATAAATCTTTCTACTACCCATTTATATGACAGCACTGATTCAAATTCTTAGTAAAATTAAACCATAAGATAAAATATCACACCTAAAATAATAGCCTACACCCATTCAATAAAAAGAATAACAATTTGAAATGATAAAAATCAAAGACAATATAAACAATAAATTTTGCACCATTCAAAAATATAAAAAGGTATTATAAATGACAGATAAAAATTTAGATTAAATTCGAAGCTTTTGTGTTTAACGAGAGTTAATAATGATGTAATTTCTCAACTGGGATTTTAGAATGACAGTTCAGGTAAAATACAAGTATAAACGAGTATTTGTTGCAACAAAAAGAGATAATTATGGGACATGCAAAATAATCACTTGCAACATCGTTGTTCTGGCATTTTCCGCAGAAGTCTGTAATGTAACAGTATCTGAACATTATTATTATAATTAAAAGTCAAAAATTTAATAAAGGGCGATAATTTTAGTCTATTAAATCGCTCTCTAAGAGCTTGGAATTAATTCTCAACCAGAGATTGCAATTTTGAAAACCCTGTTAACATCGCTCGTCAGAAAGGTAGATTGGAATTGAAACATTTCCTGTGTTGAAGATTATCTTTCTCAAATTGATTCATTACTTAAATTCTGCCTTTTATTTAAGTATTATTTATCACCATACAAAATGTACATAAGTGTAACATAAATAGTTCATTTATATTCAAATTCCAAATAAGATTTTGTGGTCAGCTATAGAGTATCAGAAAATGTGTAATTCCGGAATTTAACCTGTTAGAAACCAATAAGTTAGATTAGGTATAGATGATCTAATGAATTGATTGAAAATTGAAAGAAAAAAAAAATAAAAATGAATTAAAACGTACCCGAGGGTCTTTCCTTTCCTCCATTTCTAACCGGGTATAGGACCCGGTACGGTGGCAGGCTTCCCCCTCAAAATATGAGCCAGTCACCGGGTACAATTTAATCCTTTTTATTTCAGGTGACTTAATGGGTTGAGTGGCCCAAGCCAAGTGCCTTTTTATGGCATAAAGTTATGCAATTCCATTGTATAATTCTATGACATAAATTGGTCACCGGGGTACTCCCCTTCTGATGGGAAAGCTCATATAATTCAAGTTGTATGAGTTTTCCACTCAGAAGAGGAATACCTGGCCACCTCAACGATTTAACATTGGATTTATTCCGGTTGGGTGGGCATGAAGGGGCTCCACCACCACCCGGTTGCCCCTCTTTCATTTGTGGGCCCTGAACGTATTTGGGTAAAGACGAGGTCAACCCCAAATTAGTCTTTCTTGTCAGGTTGCACTTGTTCTCGCAACAAGTCGTAATTCCATCGTGGAGGTTACCTACTGATTTGCGACTTCGGTCGTCCTCTCGAACTCTGCAAGCAATTCGTGAATGCGAAATGTTTTGTAGTGAGTCCTCGTGCCGGGGAAACGAACCCGCCCCACGACACCGCAATGCTAGCCTGCCAGCGCATTCACGCGTCTCCGGACGAGGGCATTCTCGGCAGGAATCAACACCTTCCTCTGCCGAGGCAGCAGAACATCGCTGCGGTCCTTCACGGACATATTGAACACAATTATACTCACTACAAATGGCGCCCAACGTGGGGCCCGAAAAGCCCGGCTGTATCATCAGTCGTGAGCACGAGACAGTCCATCGTCTCTAGGTGTCCCCACAAGGTGTTAGAAATTTTGGCGGGTAGATAACTCCCGAGGGTTTTTGCACTAATCGTGCCCCAGCAGCCGAGTAACTTCCGAACGTGTGTTGTCTTCGGACATCAATATCGTTTGGTCCTTCTTTTGATTTATACCTTGGTGGTTTACCACCATTGTATAACTAGTAAGGCCAAATTATAGTAGAGTCCCTTTTTGTGTTCGGAGGTTATTATCCCAACATCTATTTTGCGGAGGATTCTGATCCGCTCCCCAAACCAGCGGTGCCTAAGTGTCTTAAATTACATGGATTTTGATTTCATGTGATTGGCTGATTAGCTAATCCATGACTATCCATGACAAGACACGCGCTGCTTGTGGATTAGAATCCCACCCTGGGCTGACAAGCTGTAACTTGAGAAGTTTGCTAATGAGGGATCACTTCGGAACCCTGATTTTCATGGTGCCACAAGAGAGTGTCCCTGAAACGTTTTAGAAGGATTGTGCCATGGTGTCCATACTTGGGAGGAAGGACGGAAAGGAAAGACCGATTATTTTTTTTGATAACTTAAAACTTTTTTGAAACTTTATCATACATTTTTTTTTTTGTGAGGTTCGACTATAGTTCGCCACTGACGGCCACTTACAAATCATAAATTTTGCATCATTTTTTTCACATTTTCATTATTTATATATATATATTTATTTAGGTTTTTAGTTAGCAATTTAAATTTCTTTTAGCATGCCCACCAAAAGAACTCCCGAAAGGAGAAAGTTGCGGTCGGATGCCGGACCAGCTCTATTGTGTTCCATCTGTCACGAGGACATGGACGAAACTACAAGCCAGAGGTTGCAGTGCGGACACAGGCTACATCAGCTGTGTTTGGCACAACTGCGGCAAACTTCATCCACGTGCCCGCTCTGTCGACAGCCTTTGGAAATCGCACAGCCAGCAACAGAACGACCTCAGTCCTCCAGTACAAGTGGAGCTGTCCCCAAAAGCGGACCCCTTCCATCCACTACAAGGAGTGCACGAGACGATGACTACAGGGCTGAAGCAGTTCCGCCTGCAGAAGAAGCGAGTCCACCGGTGGCTGTGGAAGCCACAGTTCTACGAGATCTAATGGCGCTCGTACAGGACATGTCCACCCGGCTCGCCTCTCTAGAGAGCCAGAGAGAGAACCCCGCACCATCCCGGCCAAGAACTCCTCCTATGTGGGATTCGGACCCAAATCCGTGGGACTTCCCAGTAGACTCGCGGCGTGATCCCGAACGGATCCGGCCAGGTACAGCCATGAATCCGTTGGCTCCAGTTTACCGGCCCCGATTGAGCCAAGCACCACCACCAAATCAGGCTCCCGTGATTCCGCCGGACCAACGCTTCCATCCACACGACATGTATCGGCTGAAGCCGACACAGATCCCCAGCATCATCCAGGGATGGAATCTACATTTCAGTGGGGAACCCAATACGATAACGGTGGAGGTTTTCATAAGTCGGGTGGAGTCACTGATTGAGCAGATGCTAGCAGGAGACCGCACAGCGCTCGCAGGATACCTGCCAATGCTGCTTAGGGGAGCAGCCCTGGAGACATATTGGAGGATACATTCAGCTCCACCATCCATACGCTGGTCACGGCTGAAGGAGGTACTCCGCATGGAATACCCTACGGTCGACATGGACGAATTAGTCCTGGATAAGATGAATGCTAGATGGCAGCGTCCGGACGAGTCCTTCCATAAATATCGAGCCGATATCCTTCGGTTGAATGACCAGCTGTCAGAGCCATTGTCTTCTACCCAAATTCTTCGCCTGCTAAAGCGCAATCTAAGACCGGAGATTCGTCGGCATATCGTGAACTCCGATCCACAGAGTATGGAGGCCCTGCTGAGAAATGTGCGTCGTATAGAAGGGTTTGAGGAAGACCTACGGGACCGGCCATACTTACTAACCAGGACGGGTCCTCGACGAGGAATCGCGGAATTGGCCCCAGATTATACCACCCTAGATCTGGAGGATGATTTGGACCCAGACCAGCTTGCTGTAGCGGCAGTGGGAAGTCTTACGACCTGCTGGAATTGTCACCAAACCGGACACCGGTTCATTTCATGCCGCGCAGAACGTAAGGTTTTCTGCTACGGTTGCGGCAAGCCGGACACTTACTTCCCGGACTGTTCTGAATGTGCCGCACGAAAAAACGGCCAAAAGAGTACCCGACCACCTCAGCGGTACTCGAAACCCCAGCAGTAGCTCCTCAGTCAGCGGCTCACCCCAACCAACCTGACGTTAACCCACCAGCCATAACCATTACGACTGCGGATGTTCACTCTCTTCCGGAGACCTCACCAACGACAATATTAAAACGACCATCGCAGTCACTGCCAGAAGAACCGCGGCAGCCTCAAGTACGCACTCTAAAACCTTATCATGTTAGACTGCAGGAATATCGGGTGGCTCGAGAGCGAATATTTGCTTCCGAAGTTGTCACTTCCCGTCCGTGCACGACAAAATGGTCAACCCGTCGTTGGCGGAATTTCCGCAAGAGAGTGCGCACCTGCCGTCAAACCGTAAACTCTTGTAACATCTCGGAGGTTGCTGAGAATGAGATCAGACCTTATCATCCAATTAAAGTGTTGGGCGAGACCGTGTTTGCATTGATCGACACGGGTGCCAGTATCAGTTGTCTTGCCTCGAGCTTTGGCTCGAAAGTGCTCCAAGAATACCCGAACTTGATTAAATCCTGGCGCACTGAAATCAGTACAGCTGATGGCACCAAACACCCTATACGAGGTAAACTAACAACACCCGTGACGTTCAGGGGTCAGACGAAGGATATTACCTTCTACATTATCCCGTCTTTGACTCAGAACGTATACCTTGGTGTCGATTTCGTCCTTCGCTTTGGACTGGCCTCCGATTTATTCACCGATTTGTCTTTAAAAACCAGAAATGTCAACGAAATCACTTCTACTCCCGATAGGCATGACCTGACGTCTAACCAACGGCAACGCCTGGAAGCATCCATTGCTGCTTTCCCATCTTACGCTACCCAAGGCCTTGGCCGCACCACCCTAGTCTCACACGCCATTGACGTTGGCGATAGTAAACCGATTAAACAGAGACACTACGCCATCTCGCCAGCCATGGAGAAATTGGTGTATGCGGAATTAGATAGGATGCTCGAGTTGGGGGTCATAGAAGAGTCCCAAAGTGCCTGGTCCTCACCGGTAACCTTGGTTGTAAAGCCAGGTAAAGTCCGCCTCTGTCTTGATGCCCGTAAGGTAAACGCGGTTACCATCAAGGACGCGTACCCTCTTCCACTCATCGATGGAATACTAGGGAGACTGCCGAAAGCCAATTATATCACCAGTCTCGACCTAAAAGACGCCTTCTGGCAAATTCCACTCGATGAGGGCTCGAGGGACAAGACCGCCTTCACAGTGCCTGGACGACCATTATATCAGTTCGTCACAATGCCCTTTGGCCTGTGTAATGCGCCGCAAACGATGACCCGGTTGATGGACAAGGTCATCCCACCTCACCTGAAACACCAAGTGTTCGTGTACCTCGATGATCTTTTACTCATCACGGAAACGTTCGATCAACACCTCCTACTTCTACAAGAAGTAGCCCTGCACATCAGTAAGGCGGGACTCACCATCAACGTACAGAAAAGTAAGTTTGTCATGAAAGAAGTCCGATACTTAGGCCATGTCATAGGACATGGCACTATCAAAACGGATCCAGACAAAACGCGTGCGATTGATGAGTTCCCCTTACCAAAAACTGTGAAGCAGCTACGACGTTTCCTTGGTGTGTGCGGTTGGTACCGAAGGTTTGTTCGGAATTATGCAACAGTTTCAGCGCCCCTGTCAGACATGTTGCGGAAAGGGAAGTTCGTTTGGACCGAACTCAGCCGAAAGGCATTTGAAGAGCTTAAACAAGCCCTCACATCAGCTCCTGTCTTGCACAGCCCCGACTTCACGAAGCCCTTCTCCATTCATTGTGACGCAAGTCAACATGGAGTAGGAGCCGTGCTGGTGCAATTGACCGACGAAGGGGAGGAAGCTCCCATCGCCTTCATGTCCAATAAGCTGAATTCGGCCCAAAGGAACTATACTGTTTCCGAGCAAGAATGTTTGGCAGCGGTAATGGCTGTGAAGAAATTCCGAGCTTATATCGAGGGCCACCAATTCGAGATCATCACGGACCACGCGTCACTACAATGGTTGATGAACCAGGCAGATTTAAGTGGACGCCTAGCCAGATGGGCTCTTAAACTGCAAGGGTTCAAGTTCTCCATCAAACATCGGAAAGGAACCCAGAACATCGTACCCGACACTCTCTCACGGATGTTTTCCCCAGAGGGAGCCGAAATAACAATAAATGACGAGGACCCCATCGAAATAGATTTGGACAGCCCACATTTCGAATCAGATAGCTACAAAGAGTTGAGGCAAACCATAGCGACCCAACAGACACAGCTGCCTGACTTGAAGGTAATAGACGGCTATGTGTATAGACGAAACGAATACGCCACTGGTGATCCATGGCAGGAAGAAGAGTCTTGGAAACTCTGGGTACCGGAGGAAATGACACAACAGCTGATCCTCCGCGCACATGATCATCCGTTAAGTGCCCACGGAGGTTACGGTCGAACACTACGGCGACTAAAAAAATACTTCTTTTGGCCTAAAATGGCATCCCAGGTCAAAGACTACGTGAGCGCCTGTGATACCTGTAAAGGCACCAAAGCGCCCAACCAGCCTCTTCGACCTCCTATGGGTCAACTCAACGTCCCAGAACGCGTGTTCCAGCGTCTATACATCGATCTACTCGGTCCATATCCTCGGTCTTCCATGGGACACATCGGAGCTATAGTCGTTCTAGATCAGCTCTCAAAATTCCCAATGGTGGAACCTATCCGTAAATTCACAACTCCATCGATCGTGAAATTCTTAGAGAACCGGGTATTCCATGTGTTCGGAGTTCCAGAGAGTGTGTACTCAGATAATGGAGTACAGTTCCGGTCTCGGCAGTTTAAGAGCCTACTTGAGCAGTATGGCATTGAACACCAACTGACGCCCATATACTCTCCTCAGTCCAACGCGTCAGAACGGTTGAACCGCACCCTATTGGCCGCGATCCGTTCCTACGTCCACCCATCTCAAAAGGATTGGGATCGGCGATTGTCTGCCATCACATGCGCCCTGCGATCCTCGTATCATTCCGTCACCGGTGTCGCCCCTTACTTTGCCGCCTTTGGACAGCACATGATTTGCCACGGTAAATCATACCGACTGTTACGGCAATTAAAGTGTTTGGGAGACCCGGTCGTTGCGCTGGAGCCCCACGAACGTTTAGGAGACCTCCGCCAACAGATCGGACGGAAGATTAAGGCCGCAGGTAGTGCAAATGAAGCGCAGTACAATCTCCGGTCACGATCTGCTAATTTCAAAGAAGGAGATGAAGTTTTCCGGCGAAATTTCCGCCAAAGTGACGCCGCGGGGCATTACAACGCCAAGCTGGATAGGCGATTCCTGAAAAGCCGCATAAAGAAGGTAATGGGACCTAACCGTTACTTGATAACGGATCCATCGGGAAAAGAAGTGGGGATATACCACGCGAAAGACCTGCGCCGATAGATAATTGGGCACGTCTGTTTGTCCGTCCGCATATATTTTCAAAAACGCGCAAAGATTGTATACTTCCAGGCAAACATAGACATAAGTCAGTCCGTCCGTCTGTTAATTGTGTTCTTTTATTGTTCGTCATCTCTAGTCCCGACGCCGAAGGCAACCCGTGAGACACAGAAAGATCCTTCAGCTCCTTTTTCGTAATCCGCATTGCCTTGGGATCACGAGAAAATTAGCTGCCCTGTAGTAATCTAAGAACTATGGCTCTAAAAGCAGCGCTGACACAGGCACACAGCACGAACGCAATTTAATAAGGATTCAGTCGATTCAGTCACCTTCCCCATCGCAACACTCGTTTTTTTTTCGCAGGAATAATAAGTGGAAAAATTTCCTTTGTACTTAACACCCGGGAAACAAAATTCTAAAAAATGTTTAAAAATTTCTAATGTGTAGTATCTTATTACAATATCTTTTGAAGATAATTTAACGAATTGCGGTGTAACGCGGTATGCAAATGCTTAGAACGAAACGGTTAACCCCTTTTAATTATGAATGCTAAAATCATTGTATCATTTAACCTGTTAATTATATGAACGCTAAAATCATTGTATCATTTAAACCCCTTAAAATTTGTCTAATTCTTCCGATTTTTCCCACCTAATTACGCCTAATTATCATAAACGACAAATTGCCTTCAATTGATAACTTAATTGAACCTACAAAAGACAGTGAAAAGGGAAATTGCAAATACCGCCGTCATAAACTACAAATGATAAGGAAAAAGTACATTTGATAGCAACAAAAACCTTCAATTGTGTGATTTCCCCCTTTCTGAATGGGTTCGTATTGTTCTACTTGCCCATAAAGTGTCGTAGTTGCTTGAGTGTGGAGAATATTAAATTGTGCTTGCGAAATTTGCATGCTATTGCGTCGTAAATCGTGAAAATGGGTGATAACTACATAACAACATTGGAAATTGGAATTATCGGGGAGAGTGGCGCCGGCAAGTCGAGTCTGATGCTTCGTCTGACAAACGAGGAATGGGATGGAGATCAGGAGTCTGCTCGAAACCGCCAGACAGCGCGGACGCCGCGTAAAGAAGAAGCGAGTTGGGAGTGAGAGGAGATTGCGGGCTGATCAGAATATCGCCGAGACACGTGGAAAAGTTTCTCGCGTAAAAGACAGTGAAATATTGTAAAAAAAATAGACGATAAAGTTATCGTGCAAATTGTGAACACCTTGTTAGTCGTGTGGGTTAGCGAAAAGTGGAATAAAACTCGTGTTCCGTCAAAATCTAGTGGAAGTGTTTTCGCTTGGGTGTCCAAAGGTTTCTCCCTCCCTTAAATCATTTGTCGAAAAGTTATTCTTTAGTTCCCAGAAATAATCAGGTCCCCAAAGGAGATATGAAACGAAGAAACAATTTGAAAATGTGGAAAAAGGCGTCATTGATTTGCCCCCGAATTTAGTAACAATTAGTTACTCAATGCACTTAGCATGTAACGGATTTGTAATTAACCGTTAGCTCTTTTGTCGGAAATTTTTCGAAATGCTGTGATGCAACTTCGCTTCATCGATTAAGGAAGTCGGTTCGCGTGGAATCGTTGTTGTTAATGTACTGTACATGTTCCAATACAAATTCGGAAACTCCTCCACAATACTTGTTAGAAGAAGCGTGCACACAGAGATGAATCGTGAGAATACAAACAAACTGGAACGTTTCACAGAAGTACACAGAACACTTTCATGGAATAATTTCTGTGTTTGAATGGTGCATGCTTGGGGTGAAATGAACTAGTGAAGGATCAGAGAGCAAGTCTTCGAAGAAAAACCGGCAACCCGAACAAAATAAATACGCGTTTGATCGACAAATATCTCTTCGAATCTTCTCACGTTTCCCTATGTGGCAACGAAAAAGAAAAATACGGTAGTTCGCAAATGTAGATTTAATTAGACACAAGAGAAAAAACTAGTAAATACACGGTGGATATTTGCGTGGAAAAAATAAAAGTGCGTGTGTGGTCGGAGTAAATTGATCGCGATAGAAATGCACAAAGTAATGCTTGCGAAGATTCTGTAGCAAGAAGTGAAGTGAAGGCCCAAATTTAAAGCACGTCGGCCAGTTGCACTAAACAACAAAGTGATAATAACGGTCCAGACATTGCAACACAGCACGCTCACCGTGGAAATTGATCCTAGCAAAACGATCAAAGAGCTGAAGCAGGAAATCGAGGCTGTCCATGCTTTTCGGGAATTGCAAGGAAAGGTTGCAGAATTGTCGGGAGAAGAGGAGGCTTTCACATTATTCGGCGCAGACATAACTTGAGTAGTTCACATTATTTCAAGTAATAGAAAATTCATATTAGCTTTTGCATGCATGTTCATTTTCGCGTCTTATTGGAATCCCGTATGAAGTTCAAGTCACAAAACCTTAGAATTAAAAGCGTCGATTGAAAGTGTAGTTGTAAGAAAAGCTTATCAGTCGTGTTCAGATACAAGACGACCTGAGCATTAAGAAACATAATCTTGAAGAGATAATTTTCTCTATAGAATGTTATGTGGCATTCAATGAATTTTGTCGAAATATTTTTGGATAAAGTTCGCATGAAAATTATAGCACCATGATGTAATCAATTGCATATAGAACTTTGCTATCACACGATTAATTTGAATGAATCTGTCTGAGTTCAGAGCGATTAATTTGCATGTATCCATTTTTATACTGATTACGTTGTGCATCCAGAGATTACGCCTGGTTTTAGTAATTCTTGTTCGTGAACTTCAATGTATTTCTTGCTATAGATTTTTTTTGGCACTCTCAAATATCTGCACTTTACTAGTTTTCGATACCGGATATGTAAATGAGCATACTTATTGGTCTAATTTTGAAGGCTTAATTTTATATTCATACATATTTTAATCAGTTCTTGAAAGTGAACATTTTTTTCAATTTCATGAAAAATTTTGGATTTTTAATATAATAAAGAGTATGTTCAGTTTACGCTTTGTCGATGTACTTGAACATCAAAGGCATTATATCATTTGCATTTAGTGATACTCCGTTAAAAGTTCCCGAAATTTGAATAAAAAAATAAGATAACATTACCTTATTATTTAATAATAATAATTATAAAATAATACTGATTCATTTATTTAAATAAACAAATTTACCTAATTATTTACCCTATAAATCTTTCTACTACCCATTTATATGACAGCACTGATTCAAATTCTTAGTAAAATTAAACCATAAGATAAAATATCACACCTAAAATAATAGCCTACACCCATTCAATAAAAAGAATAACAATTTGAAATGATAAAAATCAAAGACAATATAAACAATAAATTTTGCACCATTCAAAAATATAAAAAGGTATTATAAATGACAGATAAAAATTTAGATTAAATTCGAAGCTTTTGTGTTTAACGAGAGTTAATAATGATGTAATTTCTCAACTGGGATTTTAGAATGACAGTTCAGGTAAAATACAAGTATAAACGAGTATTTGTTGCAACAAAAAGAGATAATTATGGGACATGCAAAATAATCACTTGCAACATCGTTGTTCTGGCATTTTCCGCAGAAGTCTGTAATGTAACAGTATCTGAACATTATTATTATAATTAAAAGTCAAAAATTTAATAAAGGGCGATAATTTTAGTCTATTAAATCGCTCTCTAAGAGCTTGGAATTAATTCTCAACCAGAGATTGCAATTTTGAAAACCCTGTTAACATCGCTCGTCAGAAAGGTAGATTGGAATTGAAACATTTCCTGTGTTGAAGATTATCTTTCTCAAATTGATTCATTACTTAAATTCTGCCTTTTATTTAAGTATTATTTATCACCATACAAAATGTACATAAGTGTAACATAAATAGTTCATTTATATTCAAATTCCAAATAAGATTTTGTGGTCAGCTATAGAGTATCAGAAAATGTGTAATTCCGGAATTTAACCTGTTAGAAACCAATAAGTTAGATTAGGTATAGATGATCTAATGAATTGATTGAAAATTGAAAGAAAAAAAAAATAAAAATGAATTAAAACGTACCCGAGGGTCTTTCCTTTCCTCCATTTCTAACCGGGTATAGGACCCGGTACGGTGGCAGGCTTCCCCCTCAAAATATGAGCCAGTCACCGGGTACAATTTAATCCTTTTTATTTCAGGTGACTTAATGGGTTGAGTGGCCCAAGCCAAGTGCCTTTTTATGGCATAAAGTTATGCAATTCCATTGTATAATTCTATGACATAAATTGGTCACCGGGGTACTCCCCTTCTGATGGGAAAGCTCATATAATTCAAGTTGTATGAGTTTTCCACTCAGAAGAGGAATACCTGGCCACCTCAACGATTTAACATTGGATTTATTCCGGTTGGGTGGGCATGAAGGGGCTCCACCACCACCCGGTTGCCCCTCTTTCATTTGTGGGCCCTGAACGTATTTGGGTAAAGACGAGGTCAACCCCAAATTAGTCTTTCTTGTCAGGTTGCACTTGTTCTCGCAACAAGTCGTAATTCCATCGTGGAGGTTACCTACTGATTTGCGACTTCGGTCGTCCTCTCGAACTCTGCAAGCAATTCGTGAATGCGAAATGTTTTGTAGTGAGTCCTCGTGCCGGGGAAACGAACCCGCTCCACGACACCGCAATGCTAGCCTGCCAGCGCATTCACGCGTCTCCGGACGAGGGCATTCTCGGCAGGAATCAACACCTTCCTCTGCCGAGGCAGCAGAACATCGCTGCGGTCCTTCACGGACATATTGAACACAATTATTCACTACAAAATTCAATGGCCGCGTTATCTTATATTGTGGCGATGTTAATTGGCCGCAACGATCATGTGATTTGACACCGTTGGACTTCTATCTGTGGGGATATTTGAGCCAACAACAATTCAAGAGCTAAAGGATGAGATAATTCAGCACATTAACGACATTGAATCTCAATCATGTCTCAGAGTCATTGAAAATATGGACCATTTGATAGAAGTATGGCACCGTAGCCATGGCGAGCGTTTTTTTTTTTTTTGTGGTAGGGAGGTGAAGGTATTTATGCCCGCCGAGTCTGGCAGTGTGGGACTCCCATGGAGGATACCTTTGGACTACCCACTAAACACCTCCCCAGTCAATCTGAGAACCTAGCCTGGAACCGTTTGACACATTACTTCGGGCCAGGTCTCATTTTGTTACGCCGTGGGGCGCCTTCAAGCTGGGGAGTCCCTTTCCTAGCGGGAGGGGAGGGGGGAAGAGGAATTGCCAGAAGAGCGATCCCCCAGCCCCAGTGCCTCCGGCTGCTGTGAGTCCCTTTTATATTTTAGGATTACCCGAGCATAATGTGCCACCTGGTTCCATTTGTCAACCGATTCGAGCATCACCGCAACTATATTATCCGGGGTGAGCTCTCCCGTCTCCCTGTAGAGTTCCCTTCGCAGCCTGGCCCATTTGGTACACGCAAAAAATGTGTGACAGGCATTGTCCTCCTCTCCTGGGCAAAACTGACAATCGGGAGACCGTGACTTGCCGATCTTGTGCAGGTAAGACTGAAAACACCCGTGCTCGCTCAAAAGCTGGGTCAGATAGAAGTCAGTCTCACCATGCCTTCAATTTAGCCACGGTCTTACATCCGGGATGAGGCGCGCAGTCCACCTTCCCTTCGTGCAATTCCTCCAAGACTGCTGCCAATCGTTGAGCGAGCGCTGTCTCTCCTCACGAACAACGATCTCCCTCGCATCCTCGTTTCGGCGCAGGTTAATAGCGTGGCGCTCTCTAGCAAGGAGGGCGACAGGTATCACGCCTGCAATCACTCTCACCGCCGAGTCGGAGACTGTTTGATACGAAGATGCAATTCTCAGTGTTCCTCTTCTCTGTACCTGTGCCAATCGTTTTCGGTATACCTCCTTGCTGAGAGCGTCGCCCCATACCTCTGCTCCGTACAGTAGCACTGACCCTACAGCACTCATCAAGAGGCGTCTTCTTGATGGGCTGGGTCCCCCTACGTTGGCCATAAGGCGACTCAGGGCCGATATTCCCGAAGCAGCCTTCTCAGCCGTTGCCCTGATTTGCTCAGAGAAACTCATCTTCGAGTCGATCAGTAGCCCCAGGTACTTCACCGCTGGCTCCGATTCAATCTGTATATCTCCAATACTGATCATCCTTACTCTAGGGATTCTCTATTTTGTCAAGATGACCACTTCGGTTTTCTCCAGTGCTAAACTGAACCCGCGAGCAGTCATCCAGTCCCTCACTCGGCGCATTAGCATACCTAGCCTAAGTTGCGCTTGTTCAACGCTGCGTCCGGCGACCAGAGCCGCAACATCATCCACATAGCCGACCAAGCGCGACTCATCTGGCAACTCAAGTCTGAGTAGCCCGTCGTAAGACACGTTCCACAGGTTCGGACCAAGGATAGATCCCTGGGCAACACCCGATGTAATTTCCATCCTTCGTTGGCCCTGTGTCGTGTCGTAGAGCAGGCTTCGGTCCTTTAGGTAGTTCCTCAAAAGCCGCATTAGATATTCTGGAACTTGAAAAGAGTTTTCCAGCGTGTCCAGAATATCCACCCATCTAGCGGAGTTGAAGGCATTCCTGACGTCGAGTGTCACCAACAGGACGATCCGTCGCTTGGTGCGACTATATGCCTCTGCCTTTTGGACCGTGTTCACCACCTCTGCAATCGCATCAATGGTAGAACGTCCTGCTCTAAAGCCGTACTGCCGAGGAGATAGGTCCCCAGCAGCACGAATCGCGTCAGTGAGTCTTCCCTTGATGAGTTTCTCTAGCACTTTCCCAGCCGTGTCTAGCATGCATAACGGGCAGTATGCAGACGGCGATTCGGGATTTCCCTTCCCCTTGCTGATCAGCACGAGCCTCGCCACCTTCCATCGTACCGGGAAAACCCCGTCCCGTAGGCAAGCGTTGAATGTGCTGAGCAGCAAGTCAGGACAATGGTGAGAGACGAGCTGCAAAACCTCAGCTGGAACACCATCTGGACCTGGAGCCTTCCTCGCTTTCAGGGAGGGGACTGCCTCCTCCAGTTCCAGCTGTGTGAAGAGTGGGCACTCGACTGCTGTTTCACCATGGACAGCGTCAACACGGACGGGATGGGTGGGGAAGAGTCCCCGCACTATCGCGTCCATCTTTTCCGCGTCATGTATACAAGGCTTCCGTAGGGCACCACGTTTCCCCATGACCAGCTTGTAGCCAAGGCCCCACGGATCCCTATTTACATCGTCCACGCGCTACTCAATTGTGGCGAGTGTTTGGGCGATATTTTATTTCACATATAACTATCATAGATCCTTCTATTATGATAAAAAATATTAACATAATTCTCTGAAAACTTTTTGCTTTATTTACAATTAACATCGTGCGTTTTGATTGGACGACCCTATATGTGAGGCTGCATTGCTGGTGTCTCTATCGAATTCAAAAATTCATTTGGGTAATTGACTTCTTATTCTTCATTCATCACCTTGTCAATTGATTTGTATTTGACTAGTTCATTGGGCAGTTTCAACTGAATTTGTTTATTCAATCTATGAACATTATCATTCTTGGGCGCTAATATTGCATGTTTACTTAGCCAATCTTGAGTTTGGTAGTTACAGGTTAAATTCGGGAAACTTTGTCCACAATGGCCTGAATACTTGCCTGCGTTTAACAAAAATGAGGGGGAAACAAAATTTCATTTGCTGTGTGATAACTTGAAATGTTGCCGTTTCCCATGTCGAAAAGCTGTTTGGAAAATGTTTTAGAAGAGGCATTTTGCACCAAATGCGTAATTTTTGACTCGGTTCCGTAAAGATGATGCTTTCAAGCAAGTCTTCAGGTCACCTGCGGGCGTTAATCGAGTTATAATGGCTAAGGCTTGGCAAAAACCACCTGCAAAAAGAATCGAGTACCTCCCGTTGGTCGGTTTTTTCCTCAAAAATCATGCAGAGTCCAGACGAGTGATTTTTTATGGACCATGGTGCATTCATCTCATATGATGATCTTGCGCGTTTTAAGGAATTTTTGCTGATGTCGCAGGCTGTTGCTTTGGCCTGGTTCAAATTCAACAGAAGCTTGAGTGTTTAATGCGCTATGCATTCGCCATTGAGTAGAGTTGATGCAGTTTCCGATGATGCCACTACGAGTGCAATTTCATTCTGAATTCGAACCAAAGTGTGTGAGAAATGTTTTGCCTGTCCCTCCTGGTGCATCTAGGAAAAAAATTCCTCCATTTATGTTGGCTCCACGTTGACTGACTTTGTTGTAGGCATTTTTCAGATCAGCAACAAAGAGTTTTCGTTTCAGCAAAATGTTGTTGCTGGTTTACATCCAATTGCTGTTCCTGGACCAGGTATCTGTCTCGCACGCCATTTCTGTTTCGTGTTGATCCAAGCATACCAAGTTGACAAAGAACATTGTTGTTGATTGATAGGCATAAGTCCTCAATCAATATTAGAGCTTTATTGAAAATACCTTCTGAATACTCCTGATTTGGATTGATTGTGCATGTTTGCCTGAGAATGTCCTCACTGAGCCTTTCACGATGCGATTTTCACAGCTCTTCGGGATTTGATGGTGCACATGTTGTTAAAATGATCGCAAACAAAGTACATATTTGCTTTGGATGACACGTATGCCATGCCGTGTTGTGTCCCAATGCTGATCATTTTCAGGTAAACCTAGTTTGACACATGCTTCTCTATACGATTCGCATATTACCCCATCGACGGTTTCCAAGACACACACACACATTTAATGGTATGCAATAACAATCGCAAATAATAACATTCTGCGTTATTAGGATGTACTGTACACACATTTTCCGAGGCATCCGATGAACGTACACTAGCATACTCATACTCTGGAACAATTGCGCCCCGCTTTCTTCGCGTGTACTTTTCTGTTAATGTGTGTAATGATTTTCACTTACGTCCACTTGATCGAAATCAGAACCGACCTCTCATCGGTTCTAGACGTGAAGTCTGAGTTGTGCTAACAAATGGTACCAACCGGTCAACCAGTCTGTGCACCCGTAATCCATTTCGCGGTGGCTGCTTGTCGGCCAGCAAGTTCTGAGAGGGGATTTGGTCACAGGGCTTTAAACGGATTACGCTCAAATCCGTTTTTCAGCCACCATTAAGTGCCCGTTTCAAACGCGTCGAAATTTCAACCATACGGAAAAGAAACCTACTTTACTTTATTCCATATCTCTTAATTCGTTAATTCAACTCCGACGAACTCTACTCTAATGAAAACGTAAGGCAACCGCTGGTACCACGTACCGCACGCGACGCAAAACCGGCCATCCACGGATTTCTAAAACCCTACCCTCTTCATGGCATACTTACCGCGCACTCTCACTCCTGCTGAAAAACAAGGGCAGGCTGAAAAGGAAAGTGGTGTTATTCTTTAGCAATTCATGTTATTATTAACTTTAATAAAATTAGGATTTCTTTTACAAATTTTAATATCTTCCATTTAAAACGAGAAACTTCTATAATTTAAAAACCTGTAACAAAAAAATTTCGTGCAAATATTTATCTTAGATACTTTTCCTTATCTGACTTGATTTAGTGGTCTAATTTTTCTTATTTTAAGCTTTAATTTTAGAAAATAAAAACTATCTTTCATCTGCGTTTTGTATTTAAATTTTACGTTTGTAAAAAAAGATCACCTCTCGGGTTTTCATACATTCTAAGCCTTAAACAATTTGCTGTTTGCTTGTTTATTTTAAATTTAGTCATAAAGAGCTTTCTTTCTCATCAGGAAAAGATTCCGGGGTTTGAAATATGTTTTGAAATTTCTCAAACGTTTACATATATCGTGTTCAAATCAAAAAGAAAAATATCTCAAATTCTGGCCACGAAACAGAAACAAATGGTGGAGGTCAATAACTTATTTCATGGTGGCACTGTTATCTCTTTTAATTGCCAGTAACACTCATTGTTAATTATCTTAGTAGATCGTATGTAAAAATTATCAGCAAAAATCGAAAAAAGTATTTTCTTGTAATTATCTTTAACTACATTAGTTTGAACAACTATTTTCTATTTTACTCTTTGTTAATTTTCATGTATATTTCATATTCAAAACGCTTTAGATGTGATTTTTGGTGAGGGTATTCGGAGGAATTATTTTCACTGAATTCACATACATTGACATAGACGTCTATGGTGTGTAATTTAAAATTTTTTTTGAGTAAGATATACTAGATTGACAAGAAATAAGAGCGATTTATCACTAGAGAAGAGTTAAAACTGATTAAATTTTAAAAACTAACATTCGCACAATTCAGCCATTTCAAAGGAAGTAAAGGCTGCATTTTTCCTCACGTTTCTTTCTTTCCATTTTATTTTTTACTTAAATCTTTCATTTGCATGCTTATTTAAATCGAATTAATTTAAAATTATGATATAAAAATTGAATATTTTTCAAATAAATAAAAACTCAAAATATGTACACATAATTGGGCGATTAATTCACTTCGTTGATAAGGAACGCATCATAATATTGTGAGATGATTAGCAGTACGTTCTCTTCAATATTTGTGACAAGATTTAAATTTAACCATTTTATCTCTTCTTCCTTAAAGTCGATTATTTATTGTAGTATTCAAAACAAAAATTATAACTACACTTAGTTTTCTTCCCTTTATGCTTTCTTCTATTCAAACAAATAAGGCACAACTCTGTAATCTAGAAAAAATAATTTTTCTTTTCAATTATAATTTATTTCAATTAACAGTCGACGTCTATTTTGAATGCCGGATTTTTTCTGCTTTTTATTTAAAATAAATAAGGAAGTTATTTGTGTTTTTATTTTCAATAGAATATTGTATTTTGTGTAACTTCGCTGATCAATTTTCACTTACGTTCCTTTTAATGTTCATAAGAAATATCGAATCTACTACTTTAGACTGTTTCACAAGGACGTAATAGGATGTTTCCAAATGTTTCAGGAACATTTTCAATTTTGGTAATTCTTAGATTGAACGGCAGCAAATTTATTGACTAGTCGATAACTTATTTCAGAGAATCGTTTTTAAGTACCATTCGAAATTTCAGTGACAAAGAACGGAAGCTTGTTATAGGAGGCAATTTATACAATACGTAGATTATAGCTCTAGTGTAAGAAGAAGCGCAATATTGCAGCAATACCAAAAGCAACCATTTGAAAACAAATGTTTGTTTTAATGACTTTAATGATCACTAGCGAACTTTAATTTGATTGGCAGATTGTATTTCCATTTTGCGACTACTGCATCAAGTTCATCTGTAGTAATCGAGCAGGTAAGGTTAAAAAAAATCAGCGTGCAAGAGTTCTATGGAAACCAAACCGAATTTGGCAACATCATTCCTTCGATATGCTTCCATCCGATACATGATGTTGATAGCTTATCCTATTAGAAAAGACGTGAAAATATGGGACTGGCGAACTAATCGGCTGTTATACAATTTGGAAGGGAAATCAAGAACCAGGTTCATGAAATTCAATCCTCTAAACAATACGCTCATTACTATACAATCCTATGAACAGTATAGTACAATGAATTGCGAGAGTTTTTAATAAAAATAGAATGATCTGTACCTCTACCTAACATAATGAAATCGTCTTTCATTCTGTGTAGTTCGCTGTTCCGTGTTCCTGTGTTTTAATTGTTTGGAATTAGAGAAAAATGACTATTGTTGCCGATTAAAGCCTTACGTCAAAGAACTCTGCAAATAATTTATCAGACGATCAAATTCCGTTTGATGCAATTATTCGCAGTATTATCACTTCGCGAGCTAAGGATGGAGCGACAATAGAGGATATCCGTAATGATTATTACGAACATACCGGTGAAAAATTTCCCTACGTCGAAGACGTATGCGACACGTTGCTGAAAATTCCCGGCGTTGTAGGCTACAAAAACCAAAATGGCACATTTATATTTAACATTTTTGTTTACACCAACCCTAAATCCCAGCATATCCTCAATATGGTACGAAATCAAAAACCTAGTCAAAAGGGAGAACACAAAAAAAAAAAACATGATTTTATATTCCGGAAATGATATGGTTTCTTCAAAGATAATGATCATTATTTGAATAAAAACAATAAAAAAAAAGAGAGAAACAGATTATTACTGCAATTAATGGAGAAAAGAGGAAAGAGAAGTAATAAATGCATTAGAAACAACATTTTGTCTCATAGCAAAACAAACTGCATTCAGCATTCATTCAACACCTACGAACATTTACCCTCACATAAATACAGCAATCAAGCAACACAAAATCCCATTCAAATGGTAAAGCTTCGAAACGCACCCAACACACCTAACCCATACTACACATACTGCGCAGCCGACGCATCCGACTCATGCAACGCATCCGACTCATACAACACCTTCGACTCATGCAACACTTGTACGAGACTGTGTAATAGCCATACAAGCATTCTCGCAAAAACTGCATGAGATACTACTGTGCAACCGATGCATACAACTTTGACTTCCCGCACCCACGCATAGTAAGCAATTTTAGCATTCTTGAACATCCTCTTTATTTCGTTGTAACGAGTCGCAAGCGAGATGAAAACAAGCGAGAAAGGAGGGTGAAGAGGCGAATGCCAGCGATAGCGGGAGTGGGATTTGCTTGTGTTGCTGGTGCTGTCGCGAGGAGTTTTTAGGGGAGTCGGCTCGGGATCGCGACGGTGAGAAGGTTGGGAGCGGAAGACGGCTCAAGGCTACCGTGGACAGAAAACGGAAGTGTTTGTCGAAGGTAGTCGGTTCCGGGATTTATCGAAAGTTTAAGCTAACGAGGAGTGTATAAAGAATGCTCTAAAGTCCGTGTAAATAGTGAACGCTTAGTGAGTCGTGTAGATTAGTGAAAAAGGGAATAAAACTCGTGTTCCGCTAAGCTATATGGTGGAAGTGTTTTCACTTGGGTGTGCAAAGATTCCTCCCTCCCTTAAACCCTCTGTCGGGAAGTTATTCTTTAGCTCCCAGAAATAACCAGGTCCCCAAAGGAGTTAGGAAACTGAGAAACAATTGGCTATAGGACGTCTTTGATTTGCCCGGAATCTAATAACAATGATTTACTCAATACACTTAACGTGTAATGAATCCGCAATTAACCGTTAGCACTTTTGTCGAAATGCTATGTTGCCACTTCGGTTCAACAATTAGAGAACCCGGTTCGCCTGGAATCGTTGGCGTTAGAATACCGTGCATGATCCAGTACAAATTCCGAAACGCCACGCAATACTTATAAGAAGAATCGTGCACATGGATATGAATTGTAGGGGTACAAACAACGTGGAACGTTTCACGGAAGTATACAGAACACTTGCATGGAATACATTCTGTGTTTGTATGGTGCATATCTGGTGCAAATGAAGTTTTGGGAGTGATATTTTAGAATAAACTTTCAATGAGCATTATTTGCTTATCAAGTGAATACCTACGAAATACATTTACATATTGTTCGCTGATGACAACGCGTGAGAGGATCTCCGGATAGATAGGAATTAATGTGGGTTTAGTAAATCGACCTCGTTGTTGTTAAAATATCGTGCATAACCCAATACAAATTCAGAAACGCCACGCAATACTTGTAAGAATGGTTGTTCGATGTTTATATGCGCGACCGGTGGTTCAGACGTGTTCTTTGGTGCCCCGGGAGTCGATGCTGTGGAAAATTTTTGTCGCTGGTTCTGAGCCCGCGGGGCTAGTATTTTGAATGGTTCGCGCTTTTGATGGCATCCTGCTATGCGAAATTGAACTTTTTTTTGATACGTTTCTGTAATCTGCAGCAACTGGCTAGTAAGCGTCGACCAAAATGTTCCAACCAAGGAATTAATGCAAAGTTTATAATAAATAAAAGTAGTCCCGATTCATATAACGTTTAGTATCTTACACTCCTTCATGTTTTTTTCTTCATGTACATTATTATCGAATCTGAATATCCACGCTGAAGCTAAATAACATAAAAATTTAATAATTGCCATAACAGTCGCAGGCCCTTACCCGCCCCGAACACGAGCGCTCGTAGGAGGAGGACTGGGTAAGTACCCTTTTTTTATCAAATTTTTTGCATGTTTTATTTCGAATTATATACAAATCTAAAATATATGTTTTGAATAATAATAAAAGAAAAAGAAAAAAGGAGAAAGGGGAAAAAGAAAAATTCAAAAATTGTGGAAATAGAGTAGTGTGTCGGAATTTGTCCTAGTAATTACATTCTTACAATGTATTCCAATTCGCACACAATTAACTGATTTGTAATTGTATGGGAAACACATTAATAGTGGAATAAAAGGAAAAATGTGGAATTAAAACAATAACCTCGGTCTTTCTATTTTGTCTTCCCTGACCGGGTATAGGACCCGGTACGATGGTATGCTCTCCACACCACAAATGAGCCAGCCATCGGGCACTAAATAAACTCCTTCTGTTTCAGGTGACGTCGCGGGTTGAGTGGCCCAAGCAGAGTGCCTCTTTATGGCACAGAGTTATGCAATCAAATTGTATAATTCTATGGCATAAATTGGTCACCGGGGTACTCCCCTTCTGATGGGAAAGTTCATGCAATTCAAGTTGAATGAGTTTTTCACTCAGAAGAGGAATACCTGGCCACTGCAACACAATATACATGGATTTATTCCGGTTGGGTGGGTGCGAAGGGCTCCACCATCACCCGTTTGCCCCTCTTTCATTTGTGGGCCATGAACTTCGTCGGGTAATGACTAGGTTACCCCAAGTCCGCCTTTCTTTTCAGATTCCACTTGTTCTCGTAACAAGCTCTATCTCCCTCTGAGTAGTTATCTACAATTTTTGCGACTTCGGTTGCCCCTGGATCTCCAGCAGTCAAATTCGTGAGTGCGAAATTTTTTTGTTGTGGGTTCTCGTGCTGGGGAAATGAACCCGCCTCACGACACCGCAATGCTAGCCAGCCAGCGCATTCACGCGTCTCCAGACGAGGGCATTCTCGGGCAGATACCGACACCTTCTTCTGCCGAGGCAGCAGACCATCGCTGCAGTCCTTCACGGACTAACTGAACATCGCTATTCACTACAAATGGCGCCCAACGTGGGGCTCCAAAATTCCCGACTGTATCATCAGTCGTGAGCACGAGACAGTCCATCGTCTCTAGGTGTCCCCACAAGGTGTTAGCATTTTTGGCGGGTAGGTAACTCCCGAGGGTTTTCGCACTGATCGTGCCCCAGCAACTAGTAACTTCCGGACGTGTGTTGTCTTTGGACATCAATATCGTTTGGTCCTGCTTTTGATTTATACTTTGGTGGTTTACCACCATTGTATAACTAGTAAGGCCAAATGATATTAGAGTCCCTATTTGTGTTCGGAAGTTATTATCCCAACAGCTATTTTGCGGAGGATTCTGATCCGCTCCCCAAACCAGTGGTGCCTAGGTGTCTTAAATTACATGGATTTTGATTTCATGTGATTGGCTGATTAGCTAATCCATGACTATCCATGACAAGACACGCGCTGCTTGTGGATTAGAATTCAACCCTGGGCTGACAAGTGGTACCTTGAAAAACTTGCGGATGAGGGATCACTTCTGAACCCTGATTCTCATGGTGCCGCAAGAGAGTTGTCCCTGAAACACTACGGAAGGAAGTTGCCATTGGTGTCCTTGCTTGGGAAAAAGGACAGAAAGGAAAGACTGATTATTTTGTTTGATAACTTTTGATTCCATCAATAACGCAATTAATAAAATTTCCTCACATTTTTTTTTGAGGTTCGATTATAGTTCGCCACTGACGGCTACTTAGGAATTATATATATATATTTCACGTCATTTTTCTCATTTTTCTTAGATATTCATTTTGACAGGCTAAGTTATACATTGGTAGTATTAAGTTTTCTATACTAGAAATCAATTGTTTCAGCAATGGCTACCAAACGCACGCCAGACAAGCACAGGTTGCGTTCGGAAGCGGGGCCCACGGCATTATGCGTCATCTGCCAGCAGGCGCGAAATGATGGAACGTCCGTACAAACGTTGGCGTGCGGACATGAATTTCATGAAGCCTGTGTGACCCAGCATTTATTAGTTAGCCGTACTTGCCCTTTATGCCGACAACCAGCCACCTCAGTGGATCGACCTTCCAGCCACCTAGAGCTTCCAGCTGCTCAAGCGGCGGTGCCCAAACCAAAGGACCGGCGGGAGCAGGTTCCAACAGCGGCTGATGAGCCTGACTTAATGGGCCGAGCCGAAGCAGTGCCGCCTGCGGAAGAGCCGAGACCCACTGTGGCTGTGGAGATCATTGCTGCGAACCTCAACCCTGGAGGTATATTCAGGTACCACGGGCAGCTGATGAGCCTCCATCATAAAGATGGTCAGCTGATTGGTTGCGGCCCTTCGGGGAGTTTCGTGGTGGCTTGTGGTGCAAACAAAGGTTGGCGTTAACCTTATAGCGTCAGATACAGCTGGGTCTCGGATCTACCAGTATCAAAGTTGAGAGTTTCCTCAATGTAAACTGGTACCGAACTTGGGGGCGAATGATTGGCGCTTAAACCAATCGCTGTCTAATGGTGACCGTGAGATTAGGCCTATAACAGGCAGGTGCTCACGTTAATCAAAACGACACATGTGGCTGTGGAGACGACAGTCCTACAGGATTTAATGGCGCTCATGCAGGACCTGACCACCCGGGTAGCCTCGCTGGAAAGCCAGAAGGAGAATCCAGTACCACCTCGGCCAAGAACGCCTCCGATGTGGGATTCGGACCCAAATCCGTGGGATTTTCCGATAGACTCGCGACGCGATCACGAACGAATCCGGCCCGGTGCGGCAATGAATCCGTTGGCTCCAGTGTACCGGCCCCGACTGAGCCAAGCACCGCCACCAACTCAGGCTCCAGTGATTCCGCCGGACCAACGCTTCCATCCACACGCTACGTATCGGCTGAAGCCGACGCAGATCCCCAGCATCATCCAGGGATGGAATCTGCATTTCAGCGGGGAACCCAACACTATAACTGTGGAAGTTTTCATTGGTCGGGTGGAGTCGTTGATTGAGCAAATGCTAGCAGGAGACCACACGGCGCTGGCAGGATATTTGCCAATGCTGCTTAGGGGAGCAGCACTTGAGTCATATTGGCGAATACATTCGGCCCCACCATCAATACGCTGGTCACGGTTGAAGGAGGTACTCCGCATGGAATACCCTACGGTAGACATGGAATTAGTACTGGACAAGATTCATGCTAGATGGCAGCGTCCGGACGAGTCTTTCCATCAATATCGAGCAGATATTCTTCGGCTGAATGACCAGTTGTCAGAGCCGATGTCTTCTACCCAATTGCTGTGGTTGCTGAAGCGCAATCTAAGGCCGGAGCTTTGTCGCCATATCGTGAACTCCGATCCACAGAGTATGGAGACACTGCTGAGAACTGTGCGTTGCCTAGAAGGGTTTGAGGAAGACCTCCGGGACCGGCCCTACTTACTAGCTAGGACGGGTCCTCGACGAGGAATCGCGGAATTGACCCCAGATTATACCACCATGGATCTGGAGGAAGATTTGGACCAGGACCAGCTTGCTGTAGCAGCGGTAGGAAGTCTTATGACCTGCTGGAATTGCCATCAAACCGGACACCGGTTCATTTCATTCCAAGCAGAGCGTAAGGTTTTCTGCCACGGTTGCGGCAAGCCGCACACATACTTCCCGGACAGCCCTGAATGTGCCGCGCAAAAAAACGGCCGAAGGAGTACCCGACCACCTCAGCGGTACTCGAAGCCCCCGCAGTAGCTCCTCAGCCAGCTGCTTATCTCAACAAACCTGACGTTAACCCGCCAGCCATGACCACAATGACTGCGGATGTTCACTCTCTTCCGGAGACCTCGCCAACGACAATATTAAAGCGACCACCGCAGCCACTGCCAGGAGAACCCCAGCAGCCTCAAATACGCACTCTAAAACCTTATCATGTTCGACTGCAGGAATATCGGGTGGCTCGAGAGCGAATATTTGCTTCCGAAGTAGTCACTTCCCACCCGCGCACGACAAAATGGTCAACCCGTCATTGGCGGAATTTCCGCAAGAGAGTGCGCATCTGCCGTCAAACCTTAAACTCTTGTAACATCTCGGAGGTTGCTGAGAATGAGATCAGACCTTATCATCCAATTAAAGTGTTGGGCGAAACCGTGTTTGCATTGATCGACACGGGTGCCAGTATCAGTTGTCTTGCCTCGAGCTTTGGCTCGAAGATGCTCCAAGACTATCCGAACTTGATTAAGTCCTGGCGCACTGAAGACAGTGCAGCTGATGGCACCAAACACCCTATACGAGGTAAACTAACCACACCCGTGACGTTCAGGGGTCAGCCGAAGGATATTACTTTCTACATTATCCCGTCTTTGACTCAGAATGTGTATCTTGGCGTCGATTTCATCCTTCGCTTTGGACTGGCCTCCGATTTATTCACCGATTTGTCTTTAAATACCAGATATGTCAACGAAATCACTTCTATTCCCGATAGGCATGACCTGACGCCTTACCAACGGCAACGCCTGGAAGCATCCATGGCTGCTTTTCCATCTTACGCTACCCAAGGTCTTGGCCGCACCACCCTTGTCTCATACGCCATCGACGTTGGCGATAGTAAACCGATTAAGCAGAGACACTATGCCATCTCACCAGCCATGGAGAAATTGGTGCATGCGGAGCTGGATAGGATGCTCGAGTTGGGGGTCATAGAGGAGTCCCAAAGTGCCTGGTCATCACCGGTAACCTTGGTGGTGAAGCCAGGTAAAGTCCGCCTCTGTCTTGATGCCCGTAAGGTAAACGCGGTTACCATCAAGGACGCGTACCCTCTTCCACTCATAGATGGAATACTAGGGAGACTGCCGAAAGCCAATTATATCACCAGTCTCGACCTAAAAGACGCCTCCTGGCAAATTCCACTCGATGAGGGGTCGAGGGACAAGACCGCCTTCACAGTGCCTAGATGACCATTATATCAGTTCGTCACAATGCCCTTTGGCCTGTGTAAAGCGCCGCAAACGATGACTCGGCTGATGGACAAGGTCATCCCACCTCACCTGAAACACCAAGTGTTCGTGTACCTGGATGATCTGTTACTCATAACGGAAACGTTCGATCAACACCTCCTACTCCTACAAGAAGTAGCCCTGCACATCAGTAAGGCGGGACTCACCATCAACGTACAGAAAAGTAAGTTTGTCATGAAAGAATTCCGATACCTAGGACATGTCATAGGACATGGCACTATCAAAACGGATCCAGACAAAACTCGTGCGATTGATGAGTTCCCCTTACCAAAAACAGTGAAGCAGCTACGACGTTTCCTTGGTGTGTGCGGTTGGTACCGAAGGTTTGTTCGGAATTACGCAACAGTTTCAGTGCTCCTGTCAGACATGCTGCGGAAGGGGAAGTTTATTTGGACCGAACTCAGCCGAAAGGCATTTGAAGAGCTAAAACAAGCCCTCACATCAGCCCCGGTCTTGCACAGCCCCGACTTCACGAAGCCCTTCTCCATTCATTGTGACGCAAGTCAACATGGAGTAGAAGCCGTGTTGGTGCAATTGACCGATGAAGGAGAGGAAGCTCCCATCGCCTTCAGGTCCAATAAGCTGAATTCGGCCCAAAGAAACTATACTGTGTCCGAGCAGGAATGTTTGGCAGCGGTAATGGCTGTGAAGAAATTCCGAGCTTATATCGAGGGCCACCAATTCGAGATCATCACGGACCACGCTTCACTACAATGGTTGATGAACCAGGCAGATTTACATGGACGCCTAGCAAGATGGGCTCTTAAACTGCAAGGGTTCAAGTTTTCCATTAAACATCGGAAAGGGACCCAGAACATCGTACCCGACACTCTCTCACGAATGTTTTCCCCAGAGGGAGCCGAATTGACAATAAATGACGAGGACCCCATCGAAATAGATTTGGATAGCCCACATTTCGAATCAGACAGCTACAAAGAGTTGAGGCAAACCATCGCGACCCAACAATCGCAGCTGCCTGATTTGAAGGTTATAGACGGCTACGTGTATAGACGAAATGAATACGCCACTGGTGATCCATGGCAGGAAGAAGAGTCCTGGAAACTCTGGGTACCGGAGGAGATGACACAACATCTGATCCACCGCGCACATGACCATCCTTTAAGTGCCCACGGAGGTTACGGTCGGACGTTACGGCGACTCAAGAAATACTTCTTTTGGCCTAAAATGGCATCGCAGGTCAAAGACTACGTGAGCGCCTGTGAGACCTGTAAAGGCACCAAAGCGCCCAACCAGCCTCTTCGACCTCCTATGGGTCAACTCAATGTCCCAGAACGCGTATTCCAACGTCTATACATCGATCTACTCGGTCCATATCCTCGGTCTTCCATGGAACACATCGGAGCTATAGTCGTTCTAGACCAGCTTTCAAAATTCCCACTGTTGGAACCTATCCGTAAATTCACAACTCCATCTATCGTGAAATTCGTAGAGAACCGGGTATTCCGTGTGTTCGGGGCTCCAGAGAGTGTGTACTCAGACAACGGAGTACAGTTCCTTGAGCAGTATGACGTTGAACACCAACTAACGCCCATATACTCTCCTCAGTCTAACGCCTCCGAACGGTTGAATCGCACCCTATTGGCCACGATCCGTTCCTACGTCCACCCATCTCAAAAGGATTGGGATCGGCGATTGTCGGCCATCACATGCGCCTTGCGATCCTCGTATCATTCCGTCACCGGTGTCGCCCCTTACTTTGCCGCCTTTGGACAGCACATGATTTGCCACGGTAAATCATACCGGCTATTACGGCGATTAAAGTGTTTGGGAGACCCCCTCGTTGCGCTGGAGCCCCACGAACGTCTAGGAGACCTCCGCCAACAAATCGGACGGAAGATTAAGGCCGCAGGAAGTGCAAATGAGGCGCAGTACAATCTCAGGTCACGATCTGCGAATTTCAAAGAAGGAGATGAAGTTTTCCGGCGAAATTTCCGGCAAAGTGACGCCGCGGGGCATTACAACGCCAAGCTGGACAGGCGATTCTTGAAAAGCCGCATAAAGAAGGTAATGGGACCTAACCATTACCTGATAACGGACCCATCGGGAAAAGAAGTTGGGATATACCACGCGAAAGACCTGCGCCGATAGATAATTAGTCACGTCTTTTTAGTTCGTCCGCATATATTTCAAAAACGCGCAAGGGCTGTATGATTCCGGCAAAACATAAACATACAGGTCAGTCCGTCCGTCTATCAATTGTATTTTTCTTTTATTGTTCGTCACTTCTTGTTCCGACGCCGAAGACAACCCATGGTACACTGAAAGATCCTTCAGCTCCTGTTTCGCAATCCGCATCGCCTTGGGATCGCGAGAAAATTAGCTGCCCTGTAGTAATCGAGCAGGTAAGGTTCAAAAACACCAGCGTGCATGAGTTCTATGGAAACCAAACCGAATTTGGCAACATCATTCCTTCGATATGCTTCCATCCGATACATGATGTTGATAGCTTATCCTATTAGAAAAGACGTGAAAATATGGGACTGGCGAACTAATCGGCTGTTATACAATTTGGAAGGGAAATCAAGAACCAGGTTCATGAAATTCAATCCTCTAAACAATACGCTCATTACTATACAACCCTATAAACAGTATAGTACAATGAATTGCGAGAGTTTTTAATAAAAATAGAATGATCTGTACCTCTACCTAACATAATGAAATCGTCTTTCATTCTGTGTAGTTCACTGTTCCGTGTTCCTGCGTTTTAATTGTTTGGAATTAGAGAAAAATGACTATTGTTGCCGATTGTAGCCTTACGTCAAAGAACTCTGCAAATAATTTATCAGACGATCAAATTCCGTTTGTTGCAATTATTCGCAGTATTATCACTTCGCGAGCTAAGGATGGAGTGACAATAGAGGATATCCGTAATGATTATTACGAACATACCGGTGAAAAATTTCCCTACGTTGCAAACGATGACTCGGCTGATGGACAAGCTCATCCCACCTCACCTGAAACACCAAGTGTTCGTGTACCTGGATGATCTGTTACTCATAACGGAAACGTTCGATCAACACCTCCTACTCCTACAAGAAGTAGCCCTGCACATCAGTAAGGCGGGACTCACCATCAACGTACAGAAAAGTAAGTTTGTCATGAAAGAAGTCCGATACCTAGGACATGTCATAGGACATGGAACTATCAAAACGGATCCAGACAAAACTCGTGCGATTGATGAGTTCCCCTTACCAAAAACAGTGAAGCAGCTACGTCGTTTCCTTGGTGTGTGCGGTTGGTACCGAAGGTTTGTTCGGAATTACGCAACAGTTTCAGCGCCCCTGTCAGACATGCTGCGGAAGGGGAAGTTTATTTAGACCGAACTACCGAGCTAAAACAAGCCCTCACATCAGCCCCGGTCTTGCACAGCCCCGACTTCACGAAGCCCTTCTCCATTCATTGTGACGCAAGTCAACATGGTGTAGGAGCCGTGCTGGTGCAATTGACCGACGAAGGAGAGGAAGCTCCCATCGCCTTCAGGTCCAATAAGCTGAATTCGGCCCAAAGAAACTATACTGTGTCCGAGCAGGAATGTTTGGCAGCGGTAATGGCTGTGAAGAAATTCCGAGCTTATATCGAGGGCCACCAATTCGAGATCATCACGGACCACGCTTCACTACAATGGTTGATGAACCAGGCAGATTTACATGGACGCCTAGCAAGATGGGCTCTTAAACTGCAAGGGTTCAAGTTTTCCATCAAACATCGGAAAGGGACCCAGAACATCGTACCCGACACTCTCTCACGAATGTTTTCCCCAGAGAGAGCCGAATTGACAATAAATGACGAGGACCCCATCGAAATAGATTTGGACAGCCCACATTTCGAATCAGACAGCTACAAAGAGTTGAGGCAAACCATCGCGACCCAACAATCGCAGCTGCCTGATTTGAAGGTTATAGACGGCTACGTGTATAGACGAAATGAATACGCCACTGGTGATCCATGGCAGGAAGAAGAGTCCTGGAAACTCTGGGTACCGGAGGAGATGACACAACATCTGATCCTCCGCGCACATGACCATCCTTTAAGTGCCCACGGAGGTTACGGTCGGACGTTACGGCGACTCAAGAAATACTTCTTTTGGCCTAAAATGGCATCGCAGGTCAAAGACTACGTGAGCGCTTGTGAGACCTGTAAAGGCACCAAAGCGCCCAAACAGCCTCTTCGACCTCCTATGGGTCCACTCAATGTCCCAGAACGCGTATTCCAACGTCTATACATATCTACTCGGTCCATATCCTCGGTCTTCCATGGGACACATCGGAGCTATAGTCGTTCTAGACCAGCTTTCAAAATTCCCACTGTTGGAACCTATCCGTAAATTCACAACTCCATCTATCGTGAAATTCGTAGAGAACCGGGTATTCCGTGTGTTCGGGGTTCCAGAGAGTGTGTACTCAGACAACGGAGTACAGTTCCTTGAGCAGTATGACGTTGAACACCAACTAACGCCCATATACTCTCCTCAGTCTAACGCCTCCGAACGGTTGAATCGCACCCTATTGGCCACGATCCGTTCCTACGTCCACCCATCTCAAAAGGATTGGGATCGGCGATTGTCTGCCATCACATGCGCCCTGCGATCCTCGTATCATTCTGTCACCGGTGTCGCCCCTTACTTTGCCGCCTTTGGACAGCACATGATTTGCCACGGTAAATCATACCGGCTATTACGGCGATTAAAGTGTTTGGGAGACCCCCTCGTTGCGCTGGAGCCCCACGAACGTCTAGGAGACCTCCGCCAACAAATCGGACGGAAGGTTAAGGCCGCAGGAAGTGCAAATGAGGCGCAGTACAATCTCAGGTCACGATTTGCGAATTTCAAAGAAGGAGATGAAGTTTTCCGGCGAAATTTCCGGCAAAGTGACGCCGCGGGGCATTACAACGCCAAGCTGGACCGGCGATTCTTGAAAAGCCGCATAAAGAAGATAATGGGACCTAACCGTTACCTGATAACGGACCCATCGGGAAAAGAAGTTGGGATATACCACGCGAAAGACCTGCGCCGATAGATAATTAGTCACGTCTTTTTAGTCCGTCCGCATACATTTTCAAAAACGCGCAAGGGTTGTATACTTCCGGCAAAACATAAACATACGTGTCAGTCCGTCCGTCTGTCAATTGTATTTTTCTTTTATTGTTCATCACTTCTTGTTCCGACGCCGAAGACAACCCATGGTACACTGAAAGATCCTTCAGCTCCTGTTTCGCAATCCGCATCGCCTTGGGATCGCGAGAAAATTAGCTGCCCTGTGGTAATCGAGCAGGTAAGGTTCAAACAAACCAGCGTGCAAGAGTTCTATGGAAACCAAACCGAATTTGGCAACATCATTCCTTCGATATGCTTCCATCCGATACATGATGTTGATAGCTTACCCTATTAGAAAAGACGTGAAAATATTGGACTGGCGGTTAGAATACCGTGCATGATCCAGTACAAATTCCGAAACGCCACGCAATACTTATAAGAAGAATCGTGCACATAGATTTGAATTGTAGGAGTACAAACAACGTGGAACGTTTCACGGAAGTATACAGAACACTTGCATGGAATACATTCTGTGTTTGTATGGTGCATATCTGGTGCAAATGAAGTTTTGGGAGTGATATTTTAGAATAAACTTTCAATGAGCATTATTTGCTTATCAAGTGAATACCTACGAAATACATTTACATATTGTTCGCTGATGACAACGCGTGAGAGGATCTCCGGATGGATAGGAATTAATGTGGGTTTAGTAAATCGACCTCGCTGTTGTTAAAATATCGTGCATAACCTAATACAAATTCAGAAACGCCACGCAATACTTGTAAGAATGGTTGTTCGATGTTTATATGCGCGACCGGTGGTTCAGACGTGTACTTTGGTGCCCCGGGAGTCGATGCTGTGGAAAATTTTTGTCGCTGGTTCTGAGCCCGCGGGGCTAGTATTTTGAATGGTTTGCGCTCTTGATGGCATCCTGCTTTGCGAAATTGAACTTTTTTTTGATACGTTTCTGTAATCTGCAGCAACTGGCTAGTAAGCGTCGACCAAAATGTTCCAACCAAGGAATTAATGCAAAGTTTATAATAAATAAAAGTAGTCCCGATTCATATAACGTTTAGTATCTTACACTCCTTCATGTTTTTTTCTTCATGTACATAATTATCGAATCTGAATATCCACGCTGAAGCTAAATAACATAAAAATTTAATAATTGCCATAACAGTCGCAGGCCCTTACCCGCCCCGAACACGAGCGCTCGTAGGAGGAGGACTGGGTAAGTACCCGTTTTTTATCAAATTTTTTGCATGTTTTATTTCGAATTATATACAAATCTAAAATATATGTTTTGAATAATAATAAAAGAAAAAGAAAAAAGGAAAAAAGGGAAAAAGAAAAATTCAAAAATTGTGGAAATAGAGTAGTGTGTCGGAATTTGTCCTAGTAATTACATTCTTACAATGTATTCCAATTCGCACACAATTAACTGATTTGTAATTGTATGAGAAACACATTAATAGTGGAATAAAAGGAAAAATGTGGAATTAAAACAATAACCTCGGTCTTTCTATTTTGTCTTCCCTGACCGGGTATAGGACCCGGTACGATGGTATGCTCTCCACACCACAAATGAGCCAGCCATCGGGCACTAAATAAACTCCTTCTGTTTCAGGTGACGTCGCGGGTTGAGAGGCCCAAGCAGAGTGCCTCTTTATGGCATAGAGTTATGCAATCAAATTGTATAATTCTATGGCATAAAGTGGTCACCGGGGTACTCCCTTTCTGATGGGAAAGTTCATGCAATTCAAGTTGTATGAGTTTTCCGCTCAAAAGAGGGATACCTGGCCACTGCAACACAATATACATGGATTTATTCCGGTTGGGTGGGTGCAAAGGGGCTCCACCATCACCCGTTTGCCCCTCTTTCATTTGTGGGCCATGAACTTCGTCGGGTAATGACTAGGTTACCCCAAGTCCGCCTTTCTTTTCAGGTTCCACTTGTTCTCGTAACAAGCTCTATCTCCCTCTGAGTAGTTATCTATAATTTTTGTGACTTCGGTTGCCCCTGGATCTCCAGCAGTCAAATTCGTAAGTGCCAAATTTTTTTGTAGTGGGTCCTCGTGCTGGGGAAATGAACCCGCCCCACGACACCGCAATGCTAGCCTGCCAGCGCATTCACGCATCTCCAGACGAAGGCATTCTCGGTAGATACCGACACCTTCTTCTGCCGAGGCAGCAGACCATCGCTGCAGTCCTTCACGGACATTTTTGAACATCTCTATTCACTACGCATCTTCTAAATGCTTGAGAGTTCGCAGCGAATGGTCAAAAACAAAAAAAAGTGTGTCAAATATCGATGTGCACTTATTTATCAGAGTACTTAATTACAATTTGGTTTTTTTTTGTGTGACCTTGACCCTGTTAAGTAACATATTGTTATGAAAAAGGTTCAAGTGTTCTTAGTTTTAGAATCTTTTAATTTGATCCGATCGTTTGCAGTTTATAAGTTGACTATTGTTAGCTTCTGCATTTGGCAACATACATCTGATCATATTCACTTAAATTTGAAGTCCATTTGAATCAATATAGATTGATTATTGATGACCCCGACTTCATCTTAGAAATCTTATGTACTAAATAGTTAAATATTCAATATTTCCTTTCTTAATCCATACGATTTGAATCTTAATTATATAGCTCCAATTAATTTTACTTGATTAGAGTATATAGCATTAGTACATTCAGTTGCTGGAATCAAGCAGCGAATACATTTTAAAAGACTTTGGATTTCATCACGTTCGAAAGGAAAAGTCGTTTTGTTCACATTTGATTTTTAGTTGTTAGATTTTTGGTTTTATTCATCTCCATGAAACAACAGCATCGTTTATTACTTAGTTTTGGGTATAGTTGGACAGCAAGGAAAATGTTCGATTCCTGCTTTCCAGATGAGCACATCATCGTTTATTACTTAGTTTTGGGTATAGTCAGTCAGCAAGGATGCTGTGAAATACTTTTATTTGCATTGTGGACATTGAAACTTGAAGTGGTTGTCCTTAATATGTTTTTATAAGGCATTACGGTCAACATTCTCTGAACAAATGTTACATGTCACCGTGGAGTCCTCATGACCGGCCTCATACTCATTGGTTCTCCGGGTAAACGTGCCTTAATCGGGAAATTAGATCGGCACTGAAGCTGGTAAACTGTCATCGGAAGGCGGTAAATTTCCAGTTGAGCAGCGATTATTCATATGACATGCAACACTTTTTGGGTACACTTTTACTTACCCGGGTCAGGATAGGTTAGAAATATTACAACACAACTAGTTGCAAAAAAATATATATAAAATAAAGTGATAACCCAGCCGACGTTACTGTCACCGTACCGAACAGCCACTCACCATGTGGCTCCGTCAAACTCGACTTTGACATCCCCCGACAAAACTGACGTGGAATGTGAAGTCATCACAACTGCAATGTGCATATGTACTAGTGACGTAGGGCCGATTCATTACATGTGTTCCAAGTGTAGTATTTGGCCACCTCGCGATACTGCAACGTTTTCGCGAAATCATTAGATGCACACAATTTGAAAAAGACGGTGAGCGTTGTGTTTGGTGGCTGCTCTGCTCTTCTTTGCGCATTCTGTTCAGTAAAGTAGTCCCGCTGCCCATTTTCCAAGTGGACAGTGAGACTTTGAACAGCTGGATAGCGTTCGTGAATGTTGAGCCAAACTGCTTCATTGCTGCTGATGTAGCGTCCCATCTGGAATAGAGTGATTTCATCAGTTCGATTGGCCAGGCCGCATGCTGTCATGTCACTGCCCTTGTTGAAGTATTTGCAAATGTATTTGATTGACTTCATCGAATTGCAATACTCGACAGTAATATGAGCATCAAACATTTTTGAAAGCAGGGATGAGTACGGTATGTTCTATCTGATGTCGATGTCACCATCTAGATTTCACATTCAGATTGTGGTTGTGTATCCATCGTCATCGGTCTTTCTTCGCCTATACATTGAAATTAAAATATCAGCATGCAGTAGGCCTCTTTTTTAGGGTTTTCTCATTTAATTTTACAAAATTCTACTTAAGTCGTAAACTGTCTGTCCGTCTATCCATCCATCCGTCCGTCCGTGTGTCACAGCATTTTTTCTCGCAAACTATATATGCTAGAAACATCAAATTTCGTATGCAGGTGTAAAGTGATCCCCTCTTCAAAATCCAAGTATAAAAAAATTTTATAAGGTATTTAAGGGGGGTCTCTTCATATAGGTAGTGGCCCCTGAAACAAAAATTTCATCAAAAGTAGGCGATGTAGGTATCAAATGGAAGGTATTGATGAGAACTTTTCTAGTTAGGTCTTCTTTGCTTTGAGAGGTGCACAGGGAGGGGAAATACACGAATTATTTGTATTCCTCCCTTCGCTATTAGACACATGTAATCCGACAAAAATTATGGGACACGTGTTTATGAGTACAACAACAACAAATGCCTTAGAAGTCGAAATTTGCTCAACTTTGTCAGTAATAGTATGATTTTTTATTTGCATATTTTCCCAATAAAATCGTATGGGTACCCTTGAGCTCAACAAAATTCGACATTTAAGTAGTCTTATAAAATATTCTAGTGCTCTGTAAGTATGTTGAAAATCAAATCATATTCACAGAAGTTATAGCCGATTTTGGTATTTTTTGGACTTTCGATCAAATCAGATGCTGCAATTTTGATTTGATCTTCTTAAAATTTTTAGACAAGACCGACAAAATACACATTTTTGAGGATTCATGATTTGAGTGATTTTGCTTTGTATGTAACAAAATGGCGACCATTGAAAATAGAGAAACAATGGATTTTCTTTCAAACGCGCACATTTCTTTGACTGGTTTTTAATTTTATTCGCCGCTGGTGACTGCATTTCTTAAGTTGAGTACAAAACCCTCAGACATGATCGTATGTCTATCTATCCAACTTGTTGCTATTTGACTGAGTACATCCAGCATCGAGTTTCTCCAAAAATATGGCGCTGTATTAATCGAGCAGTTTCTCGAACCAACTGCAAGAAAACGTTCCTATCGTCTACTTGTAATTTTATTTGGCAGATTTAGAAAAGTAATTAATTAATTCCGCTTATAATTGTCATTTGTAAAATAGTTTTCTTTCTCGATAGTATTGTTAAATGCAATTTTTTATCAATTTTCCTTTATATTAAATGTAATTTTATATCAATTTTCCTTTATATTAAATTTAAACGTTTTCCTTTAATTTTATTTTTCAGGAAATTTAATTTTATTAACATTTTTAAAAATTCTATTCATTTTTCATAACTTCGTTCAAATTTAGTTTATTTAGAACAATTTAAATCTGCCAAGTGAAATGTACTGGGTAGGAGCGTTGATCTGGTGCACTTTATCAATGTACTAGATTGGCGAGTGGGATGTAAACGGGGTGAATGATTGTTAAATAAATTTGTGGTTAGGAAGTGAAGTTTTGCTGGCTGTGAATTGTGATATGATAGTTTCCTACCCAATTGTAGAATCTCCCATTGAAGCCACGCTACGCCACCGTAATTTTTTATGTCAGCGTAGGTATTTTCCGAGTATAGTTTGTTCGTTGAAGTAACTCTATTATTCGATCCGAAAATTTAGACTGTGATCGGCTATATTGCGAGATAGTGGATACGCTTAATTTCCAACTTCGGTGGCTACAAAATCTGCGCCCTGTGCAAATTGGATATATTATCGCGGCAAATGAAGACGTACGAAAATTACAACCATTTGTATTGGAAGCGTCTTGAAAGGCTACACAATTTTGGCTACTGATTAAGGCACCTCTCATCTTCGTAATCTCCACGCATCTGCATCAAGCCCAAGTAAGTTATGCTAATTTTACTTATATCTCTCGTTTGATTAGCCTGCATATTCCAGTTAGTATGAAAAGATTCGAATTCGAATTCGGAAGTTTGTCGAGTATCAATTCGTCATCGTACGCCAAGCTGCTAGAGTCGACCGGGTGTGTCCGTGTTAGTTACAGGCAACTGCAAGATGCAGCCTGGACAAAATCAGTCAGAACTTGCGTTGATTGCCTCAGTCCTTTTCTTTAACAGCAACGTCCCGTGGATTCTTCACGTCCGTAACCCAAACTCGCTTCAGGTTCTTGTATTGCGATGAATGGCTCTTCAAATCGGAACTGGTGAGTGATCGTTTTTAATTCAATTTTGCTGTGGAATATCCTTGGGAGAAGTCCCTGGTCGAAGGCGTTCATATCCGGAATCGTCAATCCGAAAGTAAACTGCATTTTGTTTATATCGACGTGATCGGATTGGGGCGCTTGGCAAAAAAAAAATATAAGTCTGTTTCTCGCATTGAGGGGAATGGTTCGTTTTGTAGTCTTGGCTAAGGATAGGGACTTCTCAAGATCAACCACGGCACAGCAACGTATCAAAGTGAACATCCACACATACGCGGAACTTCGACAGCAAACAATACAGTCACTACGATAAATACTCATGATACATCAACTAGTCCTGGAAACACTGCTGGTGCGGGAAGTAGGAAATTCAATAGCAAAAATGGTAATGAATGCAGTAGTGTAACAAACGGTAGTGTTCCACCGAGTTCTGGAAAAAGTCAGTCTGCAACAAGTCATTTGATGTGGAAAACACTAATAACGGATTTGCAAGAGCGCAAAGATGACATCGATATGCTACGCGGAAGAATTTAACGTTTAGAGACGACCTCACTGTAACTCTAGAAAGCGAAAGATATAGGGTTGAACGATTAGAAGAACCAATCAATGACTTAACGGAACTCTACCAAAATGAAATAATTAATTTGAAACAAACTATTGCCGACTTGGAAGAAAAATTCAATACCAAAGTGATGACAGGCTGAGAGATATAAATGAAGTCTTGGAGAACTATCAAACACAAATTACGAAAATAGAAAAATTATCCCAACAGCAGTATGTGACTGTAGAGGGAAAAGAAAACTCAAATGCACGAGCACTTGTTGTAAAGCTTATTAATATAGTTTTAAGCATGGTATAAAGAATAACAAGGTATGCTCGCTCATGAAAAAAGCTTTTTATGTGACGTCACATGGATCGGAGCTTTCAGATAGAATGCATTTGTTAATGAATTTTATATGGATTTCAGGACTTGGTTGAAATAAAATCAGAGATTTCTCATAAAAATCCATTTTCTTGCTTGATTTTTACCTTTGTAATTAATTTTATGCTCATACTAATATAAATAAATCTTCAAGTTCAAGGAATACATATGATAAATGCAATGCTCTGCTTCGGTATAGGTGCGCATTTTTAGTTAATAGTATGTTGAATATATTATTATCTGATCAAATTAAGGTACACTTATAGCAAATAGTTTAAATACATTAACTAGTTTTCTTCTCTGGAATATCAATACATTATCTTTAATTATCCATACATTTCAACAAAGTAAGTGATGCGTACAAATTAAGAAATATGAATTTTTTTCAATTCTTGAATTGGGAGACAAACGTTTCATTCAATGTGACGTTTTTCAGCAAGCATAAACGATTTTCAGGGGATCGTTAGTTTTAAAATTTTATTCAATTCGAATTCAAGGACAATCAACGAGACACGTAACGTTCTCATTGACAAATTCCATCGAATTTTTATCAATTCAAATATTGCAAGCATTAGTTGCAGGCAATTTTATTTTATGCAGGTAGTTCGGTTTTACTACATATTATAAATATCACATTGCTATCATGGAGATGTTTCCGTCACTTTTTTATATTTTCCTTTATATTTAATCTTGCGAATGCATAAATTCAGTTTGAGTCGAGAATATGTTTTACATCTATGAAACACTCCGTTGGATTTACTATTAAGATCAATATCGGTACATTAAGTTATTAAATTCTGAATACAGTGTTTTCCAATAAGAGGTGTTATTTTGAATAGATCTTGTGATTTAACACCTTGCGACTTCTTCCTTTGGGCCACGTGAAAGAAAAGGTCTACGCAAATAGCCCTGCGTCGATTCAAGACCTCAAAGATAGAAGGCTATCGAAGACATAGGGCCGCCACTTTGCGATTTGGTTATGGAAAATTTCATGAAAAGGATATGGTACTGTAAGCGTGTTCGTGGTGGTCATTTGCTTGATGTTATTTTTCATTTGCTTGATGTTATTTTTAACGGCAAACCTTCTTCTTTATAATAAAATAAACATCCGATCATTTATATTAAAAAATGGCATTTTTCTTTTAATATTAAAAATAACACCTATTATTGGATTTCATTATGGAAAATTTCATGAAAAGGATATGATCCTGCAAGCGTGGTCGTGGTGGTTATTTGCCTGATGTTATTTTTTACTATTAACGGCATACTTTTTTCTTTATAATGAAATAAACATCTGATCATTTATATTAAATAACGACATTTTTCTTTTAATATCAAAATAACACCTCTTATTGGATTTGGTTATGGAAAATTTCATGAAAAGGATATGGTCTTCCAAGCGTGGTCGTGGTGGTTATTTGCCTTTTTCTTTATAATGAAATAAACATCCAATCATTTGTATTAAAAAATGGCATTTTCCTTTTAATATTAAAATAACACCTCTTATTGGAAAAGAAATCAACATTTGCCGATCCAACCGATTCGATCCATGTGACGTCACAAAAGCTTTAAATGGCTATCCAGCTTTCGTGAGCGAGCATACCTTGTTATTCTTTATACCATGGTTTTAAGAATATTACGTGTAATACTTTTACTCGTGGCCACGGCTACCGGTATTATCAGGCCTTTCTTAAAGACCAGGGTTCGTGTTTTAACGACTAGTTTCTCTATGTTTGTGGTAATATTTGTGATACGTCCATAGAGGTATATACAGGAGACGGCGAAAGATCAAATTCATGAAGCCACGAGCTTTTGCCTTTGCTATTGTGATAACTCGCACAGGCTCGAAGCTAATTTCGAAATTGGGGTCGAAATTTCGTTCATCATATGATAAGGTGTATCATACTCTTGACGATAAACTTTATGAGAATGCAGCGGTTGAAAATTAATTGTTTACTACAAAAAGAAAGCCAAAAAATTATCATTTGTGCTGATATTATTATTCTGGTAGAATTTTCTTGCAAACGCTTGAGAGGGTGCCACTTTTGACCTACGAAGAAAATTTCATCATTCAAGTATGTGGTTTGCGAGAAAACTTGCTGTGACGCACGGACGGATGGACAGGCGGACGAAAAGACAGATCGCGATTTTAATAGGGGATTGCAAAAATATTTTACAATCCCCTAAAATGGTGTGTTTTATAAATACTTGCAAGTTACGCCATTAAAAATGTTTCCATGAAAAACATTCATTACTTCAGTTGCTACTAAAATAGCGAATTGCGTTTACCTTCTGACCTTTGTGGGCCGCCATTTTGAATGCATGCATTTGATTTTTGATTTTAAAAATATTTCAATCTTAGAGTCTCATCAGTCAATTTGTCCAATCAAAGTCAAATCAGTTTCCCTCTAGACATGGCAAAAGTATTAAATTTTTAATGAAAATGGCAGCGAAAAATATTAGGGTTTTATATTTTCGACTTCTTTATTTTTCATCCGATTTTGATGATTTTTTGTTTAGTACAAGGACTTTGTACAATTATCCATAATCTCAAGTTTCATTCAAATCCATTGGAAAATTCGGTCACTAGAGGGCCACAAAAATCTGAAAAAATCACATAGTTTAATCGCCGCCATTTTGAAACTTGAGCATGTCTGTGCACCGAAATAGCAAAATGTTTAGATCTAATTGTTTTCTATCTTGAAAAAAATTTCATTCACATCGAATCAAAATTGGGTCTTTCAGAAGCCTTTGAAATTTATAGCTTCAACTAGCCGCCATTTTGTTTTTGGAGACCTGACAGTAATTACCAAAGAACCGAATTTTATTAACATCGGTTGAAAAGTTTGGTCACAACTACAACATCCAATGCTTACACGCTTTTCGACGTCTGAGCGGCCACCATTTTGTTTCAAACGGTTCGACTTTGGATTTTTTATTTTGAAATTCATCGCACACCTCAATAAACCTCTGTACCAAATTTCATCCAAATAGGAGCCACGGTTTGGTCAGAAATGAAATCACGAATGTTTGTCTAAAGTGGCCGCCATTTTGTTTCCCCTCGACCGCTTTGGCTGGTTAAACAACTTAACTGAGATATTCACCCAATACGCCTTTCCTAAAAATTTTGTGAAAATTGGAGCGAAATTGTGACCTCTAGCATAGTCACGATTTTCGCTATATCATATATAAATCATATGTATATATATATTTATATATATATATATATATGTATATATATATATATATATATATATATATATATATATATATATATAAATACGCAATAGGTAAATATGAGAAATTCACCTAAAAAAAAAAAAAAAAACCGACTCCAAAGTAAGAAAGATGAATAAATTTTTTTAAAAGCGGTGCTATATTGCATGTTGCTTTAATATCACTTTCATAAAACTTATTTCATCCTTTGTAGGGCACTTTGAAGTCGGTTTTCTTCGTTTTCCGGTAAAAAAACAAATATTTTCAAATTAAACCACCATGCCTTTCGGCATTAATTGGCTCGATTTTCAACAACAATTTCAGTCCCATCACCACAACTCCAGAAACCTAGAAAAACATTTTTAAATTCAACCGACCAGTTTTCGAAATTAATAAAACAGCTCCCATATTGTAGGTGCACTGCACTGGTACGAGATCACGTATTTTAGAAAACCTTCAAAGTTTTTCAATTAAAATATTTACTCCGATACATGAAACTTTTACAAGCACCTTCGCACTAACAAAACGAATTATTTTCAACAATTTAACCTTAACACCATTATGGACAGAGCCAACAAAACTTCAACATTTGCGCGCAACATCTATTTCACATGCAATTTGCTCTTTGACAATTACGAACTTTTACTTAAAAACAGAATTAATTACTTCAACACGAAGCTTTAAGGATAACTTAGGCCCATTTAAATCCGTAGGAATAAAAATCAGAAAAAAAAGCGCGTAAATTCTTAAAATGCAAGCGAATTTCAGTTGCATGTTATCGGAATCCTATGACCGGCGTCAAATCTGTTTCAACCCAGAAAATCTTTAAACTCGCGTCTCCCATATACCGTTTCTAGCAGGCACGATTCACACAACATTCGAAAGTATGTTTTCATTCACGAATCGCACCGAAAACCTGGACGGACACAGAAAACATCACGTAAATCATACCCGGACACATAATTGTTTCCTTCACTGCACTTTACTTACCTAAATAATGAAAAATACTCAATAACGCGCTCACATTTTTGCTCACGTTTACACATTGAACACTTTATTTTCGAAATCACTTATAGAATCCGACCGAAACAAGCATTTTCATTGAAAATTTTTAAAAATTACGATATTTGATGGAATTTTCGCGGGAATTGTCAACTTCCTGTTTTCTATCAGCTGAAATATCATTTCCGAAATCAGGGGTGTCACAGTTGTTGATTTCGATCGAAAACGATTTGAATGTGGCGCACTTCGTAGTTTGTTAGTATATTTTATGGAAAAGAAAGAAGTTTGTTGAACAATATTTGGAGGCATTGTTTACAATTGCAAATGCTGTATGATCATTAAAGAGAAAACTAAAAATAATGAACTTTTTTAGCTATTTCGAAATTAATTTCGAACAATGATAGAATTTGGACAATCATACGTAAGCTCATTCGTGAAAGTCCAAAAGCTTTCGAAAATTAGAGTTTACGGACATGAAATGTTTGTTCGTATTGAGCATGTATTAAGAGACTTCAATATTTTATATGGGAAATGAAAGCTCGCCGTCTCCAGTGTATACCTCTATGGATACGTCAATGGCCTGATCTAAGAGATATCGAAGCTCATCTGATACGACATTTGAAAGAATCGCTAGTAGTCAAGTAAACGATTTAAATGTGGGGGATAAATAGAACGCGAACAATATTGCTGTAGATATTATACTTTGAGTTTTATGTATGTGACAATAACGCGAATTTGCGTAATTCAGTGTTTTAGGAACGGTATGCCATCCAATGTGATCACATTTATCGAAAATTGATTATTTAGGATTTTTCAGCTCGTACGTCATAACAGTTTTACACGAAAGTAGCCGTTTTCTATGGCTAACATATTTCCTTTAAGTACAAGCCTTATCCCAATCAAGTCGCATTTTCAGTTCAGTTTTTCTAACTGCAGAGGGTTTTGGAATTGCCTGTTCGTTTGGCTATACCCTCAATTTCATGACTTTGTCACCAAATATTTCCTTATTCATGTTTATGTGCTCATCCTAAATAACGCAAATACGTATTCCAAAATCAATCATTCAACTGCGTTTATCTTGATCTTGTTTAAATTACATGAACTGATAAACAGCCACTCCTTAGTTCACGTTGTAGTGCATAATTGAACAAGACTTTCACCGCATTCAAACATTACTTATGAAATCTTAATATTAAGTTACTGTAGAGGAATAATTACATAAAAATAGTAGAAATTTCCGATGGTTTTGATTTCTACACTAATTTTTTTGCTTATAAGCAAGGCATATGCAAGAAACCAATATATAAACCCACACACCCATTCATTTTGTCATTTGAGCGATAATGTCACATCACATTATCACCGGAATTTTAAATGTAAAAAAAAAAAATTATTTAACAAGCAATTATACTGTGACCTAATGAAGTTCGTTAGTAAGAGTTGTTTCTATTGATTTTAGGTGAAACTAGATTAAAAATCATTTTTGGGAATATTTAATGCATTATGTATCCCCTTGGAAATTGGTAACTAACCGTGAAATATATATAGGATATAAAAAGAAAATTATGTACTTGATAATTTAAAAGGTTAAAAGAAAAACATGCAGATCAGATTTTGTTGAAAATTTACCGCCGAACGCCGCAAATAATCGAATTGCAGAGAACTTAAAACGCAAAATTGACAAATATTGCAACAGAAAACAAATTGATTTCTTTTTCAAAGATTTTTTTAATACTGGTTGGTTATAAGATTGTACTTTTTTTAAATTTTTAAGATACCGAAAGATGCTAAATTTCTAAGAGTCATTAAATATTGGAATAATTTCAATTGATATTAAAATCGTTAAAAAATGTTGACTAAATGTCTTTCCTAATTTGACTTGTGCTTTGCCTGAAAGACTTTTTTTGAATATGATTCGATCCTGTCCGTTATAGAGAAATTTATTTTTTCCAAAAGAATAATCGTACTGATTAGCAAACAAAAGCTTCGATGCCGATTGTTTTAAAGAAATTAGTGAATATTTGTTTTTAGTGTAAATAATTATTGAGAATAAAGCCTGCATCACGTTAGTTTGCTATGCATATATTTTGTTTCAAACTGAATCAAACACAACTAAACAATGTGGACGGATGGAATGTTGTATTATAAGCCGGACGGCTATCCTATATTGAAAAGAACTGTATTCAGTAATATTCACCTAGTGATTGTATAGCGTCTAGGTAACGCATATAGGTTAGGCGATTGGGCCTGAGTATGACTTTTTCTTAGTTTGAGAAGAAAGGATAACACTCCGGGTTAACGTCTCAAGAAGAAGTGGTTTATTTCCAAATTGACTTACCCTATGTAATGTGACGCCTGCGCCCAGGAATCGAAGTGATTCCGATCCCGAACCCTTGTAACCTGCCAGATGGATATGTCCTCGAAGTGCCAGCGGACTTCATCTGTTGTGCGGATATCGTTGTGCAGAAAATATTTTTTTTTCTGTCCAAATATTTAGATCCGTGGATATAAATATTCGGAATATAGAATTAATCCAACCCCGGCACATTTCGAGACATAGCCATCTGGAAATGCCCCTCCACCGTGGCCATCGAGAAAACTATGCCACTGGCGACATCTGAAGAAGCACATTTCCGCCATATGAAGTGCCATTCCACGCACATATGTCTTGTCCGAGGTGACAACCGGAAATTTTGACAGCACATGGAGGCGCGAAACGTCATCGTAAAGTTCCTCGTGAGAATATCGAAGGTATTACAAAACCAGCTATACGTCGTTTGGCGCGACGTGGTGGAGTGAAACGTATTCCCGGTTTAATCTATGAAGAAACGCGTGGTGTGCGTAAAGAGTTTTTGGAAAACGTTATTCGTGAGGCATTGACATTCACCGGAGCAGAAACATTAGGAAAGAGGTTAGTTTAGTTAATAACTAATTAGAAAAGTTTAGCAATATTTTGTCTGGTCTGCAGCGGAAGGCAGGGCGTTTATCTCATCCAATCAATCCCATCAATCCAAGTTATCGACCGATAAATGAGGGTGTTGCTGAACTGGACGCCTCGCAACATCCCAACAGATGCCTGGTCGAGGAAGGTGACATATTTATGGATAAACATACAGACGGATATTTGGAGGTTAGCAAGTGAGTTTTATGTTGAAATATCGGCAGTGCCCACGTCATTCATTTGACGGAATAAGTTCCGGGCAACCGGAATCGCTGCCATAGTGGAGTTTAGGCGCAGAGTTTCGGATATAACGAAACCTTGTTAATTAAGTATCTGATGCAACATTGCTCACTACGAAAATTTCTCACCTAAATGCATCTCATCAACTCTGAAGGCGAGTAAAGTAGGCAAATTAGTTAGATCGCCGAAAATATGTTTACCCGCGGTTTGTGTTGTATGCAATGCCGAGGTTGAGAGCAGGTGACAAATATTGGGGGTCATAATATGATCAACTCAATTAGTACATGATTGATTTAGAAACATCTCAATAACGAGGAATTAATTGAGTTTATTTGAGAAGAGAATTATTGATTAGTGTTCCCGATGTTTTTGATATCTAAAATTATTTGCAAGAATTTAATTTCTATCGAAATATTCAATGCCTAGTTCAATTTAATAATATAGGTTAGTTTATTATATATTATTTTTAAATGTTAGGTTTTTTTTTGTGTTTTTATATTTCAATAGCAATTAATCCAAACAACATTATTTTGAAGAGCATGTGAAATTATTTGACCTGCGAGGAAATGACATTTAGAATACTTGATTATTTTGAAATATCAAATTATGTTCAGTTCCAAATTTTAAGGACTAATCAATTCACCATCATTACTTTCAAGTAGAAAAATTAAAAGGCCTTTTAAATTTTTCTAAATTAAATCTACACTATTAATTCTGTAATGCGGAAGTCTACAGAAGATTCATCCTCGCTCAATATGAAAATTGTTTTACAGATCTAGCTTCGTGAAGACATTTTGCATATGTCAAAAAACATACGTCTCAGTGAATTTTTGAAAAAAAAATTGAATTTTATATTTGAAACCATATTTTGCATGCTCAGGAGTGTTAAAAAAGAAAATGAAATAGCAACAAAATCCCCCAGAATCAATTTCGTGGTAATTTTAGAGGTGGTAATAATTGGTAATCAAATGTAATTAAAAACAAAGTGAAATTGAAACAAACGAAGGCCGAGTTTTGAAAGAACATAATTATAGAATGTTTTTAAATTGCATTGAAACGAGTAGAAAATTACTACCAAAAAAATGCGATATTTGTGTACAAATGAACTAGTGTGTGGATGCGAGAGTGCACGGTTGAATTTTTAGATAAATACGAGTATAAGTAATGTAAAATCTTTGGGCATAAAATTAATATTTTGTTTGTACAAAGAAAGTTATTATTGAACATAATCGAAGCTTCTATAATTGAATTCGGATGAGATCTCACGAAAAACAAAGTATAATTAACTGTGTGTTTAGTTTAGGAGTGTGAAATGATAATTGAGTTGTTTTCACTATATTCAGAAATGAAGAAAAAAAAAAATGTTTTTAAAAGACGTAACTATGTTCAGAAGTAATTGCTTAGTAATATGTAGTCTTTAAACTGATGCGAGTGTTGATATTGTGTGTAAATAGTATTTGAAATTTTCGTTCCTTCAATGAAGTTTAATCTAAGATTTTAATACATTCATTCATTCTTTATTGATGAACGTTAGTGGAGAGAAAATACTTACGAGCATTGTAAAAAGTTATGAATCCTTAGGGATAAGATGTTATTTCTTCATTTATCCAAGAGCGTGAAAATCCCTCAAATGTTAGAAAGGAAATCACTTGAAACTAATATGCGAATAGTTTTATTGTATTGGAATTACATAGTAAGTCAAGTAATGCAGGGCATTTAGGGATTTTAATTTTAAAATTGACATTCATCTATAAGACTTTGAGTAATCGGAATAAAATTCATACTATTCAAGAGCAAAACCTCTTGTTCACCTTAAAGTTTAAAGTAGCTTCTAATTTCAGATCAAAAAAAAAAACAATGTTTACAAGCAAATATCAATATTTCTCTTTTCCTTATATCGGCTCTTAAATTAAAAGTCTGTTTTTGTTTTGCTTGAACTAAAGCATTCTTCAAACTATTCGTGGTTCATCTAGGAAATCATCTTTTTCACTTGATTTTAAGGTTTAGGGTGCGTGTGAATGGATTTTATTTCCAAAATGTTCATATGAACTTGCGCTCTTTTAAGACTTATAAACAATACACAGCTAGAGTGATAGTTCTAATAACCTGCTTGTTTGCACCAGGAGATATAGGATAGTTCCCCCCAAAATTTCATATAGCATAAAACATATTACTGCATTAGAATTTAGTTCAGTAGAATGCATAAATTGCTGTAATACCCACTAATCAAACATGAACGTATATGACTGGTTATTAAAAATAATCGGGTTCTAGATAGCTTGCTATTTCATTTTTCTTTTGAGGTTTTATTGTTTTCCTTTTAGAAAAAGTTTAATATATATATTCAGTAATACTGCATTCATCATTGTGACGCGATTATTTGCATATTGTATAAAAATGTGCGTTATTCTCTTTTTGTGTGTTGCATTCTAGGGTAAACAGATATATTAAGGATTTCTCTGTATAATTATAACCAACGCAAATTTAAATTGAAAATAAGATGAATTGCTAAAGTAACCCACGACTTTCCTTTTTAGTGACTCTTCTTTTTCAGTGGGAACTGAGAGTGTAGGGTAAGTATGCCGTCGCAAGGGTAGGGTTTCTGCAAATCCGCTGAAGTCGGTTTCGCGTCGCGCGCGGTACGCGGTACCTTTGTTTGTTTCGCCATTTCTTTAGAGTAGTTTTCTTCGGTTTAAGTTCGAGTAGTATATTTTTCGGTACCGCGTCGGTGAATCGGTAACGCGCCTATGGGATTTTGTAGCGTTTTTGATTTGAGATCTGTGGATAGATCACATCCAGAACTAACGTAATGTAGGTTTCTCGTTCTGGATGAGTAATTGTTGACGCGTTTGAAAAACGGGCAATTTCAGGTGACTGAAATATTGTAATTGAGCGTAATCCATTCGGAGACCCGCGACCGAAATCCTCTCCGAACTAGCTGGCCGACAAGCAGTCACCGCATGAATGGGTTACGGTGCACGGATTGGTTGACCTGTTGGTACCATCCGTTGGCACTACTCAGACTTAACGTCTAGAACCGATGAGAGGTCGGTTCCGCGTTCGAGTTGAAGGTAGAAAATCATTACAAATGGCGCCCAACGTGGGGCCCAAACAACATCCTAATGGGGAAAGAACTTCGCGTCTTCTGACGAGTTGGTCCTTTACGGAGGATGTAAGGTACTTTGGTACTCGAGTCCCACTATCAGGAGCAGTGGAATTGTGTGATACACATTAGAGGTCGCTTCACGTGAGTTGTAGCTTCCGCTCTCCTTTGCTTGATTTTGCTTTCGCGACAGAATCCTTCCGATGTGTTGTCCCAGGTTAACCCCTGTAAGGACCTTCTATTTTCTTGATGGAACTGCCAGTCTGATGGGTTTACCTATCAGCATGGACTCTCAAGAAAATAGAAGGCTACCTTGCCTTTATGTCGCGGAAGGATTCTAACTATTTCTTATGCGTGTTAGACGAGTGGTATCGGTTCAACGTTCGATGGCGTATGCTGGAGTTGCGAAGCCCGGAATGCTTCCACGCGTCGGGAATTTTGACCGCGTACAAAGTCGTTACGGTAGCTCTACCACTTGTCTCGTCGAGTCACTTTAACGTAGTTTAGAGACGGTTTTTTTGTAATGTATGTGGGTTATGGGGTAATTTTCGTAAATCGACCGAAGCACCCTTTCTTCGGCAGAATACCACGCACTCTCTTTTCCCGTTGGAGGAGTCGACCACTGAAAAGGAAAGTGTATCAAATAATTTTTTTTTCTCCTATCATTATATTAATAGCTCGCCACTATCGGCCACTCAATTAACATTAAATTCTTTTTTTTTCACTTATATAATAGGAATAAGTATATTTTATATATATTTTTTTTTTTCTTCTTCTCTCGTTTCATACTAGCAACCACCCATAATAAACCCACACAAAATGGCAACGAAGCGGACGCCCGATAAGCGGTGGACCCGGTCCAAAACGGTCCAACCCGCGAACTGTGGAATCTGTTTCGAGGACGTAGTGGAGGGTGTACACAGCGTGCGATTGGATTGTGGACATTTATTCCATCGTGCCTGTGTACAACAGCTCCTCCTCACGTCAGAACTGTGTCCCTTATGCCGGCGACCCATAGATCGGTCTGCCCTAGACGTCCCCATCGGAACGCCCCTACCAATGCGCGGAGCAGTGGCGAAAGGAGCTCCAGAAGCCGAACCGTCACAACCACTCTTAGACCTGCAAGGAGCAGTAGGCGGTGAAGTTCCGGCTGCGAGTGTCGTGTCCGAGGTGACAACCATGCCGTCCGCCCACTCCATTGACACCCTCGTGGCGTTGATGAGGGATATGTCGGAGAGGATTGGCAACCTGGAGGGAAAGATCCAGAATCTCCCGTTGAGCCAACCACCCAGCCGCGTGAGAACTCCGCTTGGCTGGGAGCCAAATCCCAGTGTGGCGATGCCCCACTCCCGACAATCCGAGCAATGGGTCCCACCTCCAAGGAACTCGGGAATGGATCCCAGAGCTCCCGAATACAGACCGCGACACAGTACCGGACCTCCGTTGTTACCTCCAGCCCCCGAGGCAGTTCAGTACAACAGGTCAGTAGAGGATGTGATTCCCCCCGGGAACGCATTGGCACCTTTTCGAGACCCGACGCCTCGTATCATGGAGAGTTGGCGCCTGAACTTTACAGGGTTCAACGATATGATATCGGCGGACCGGTTCCTTTTCCGGATTCAGGCGTTGGTGTCCAGCACCCTGGGAGGGGATTCCTCGGCCTTCCTCCGACATGCACATCTTTTGTTCAGCGGCGACGCTGCCGACTGGTACTGGAGCTTTAAAGAGTCAACGCCACGTCCCACTTGGCACTCTTTCAGTGCAGCCTTCCGCAATCGATTTGAGGATGGCTTCACTGAGAGAGAGCTAAGAGAGCAAATAAAGAAACGGAAACAAGGCGCTCACGAACCGTTCGACCAGTACTACACCAGTATAGTGAGATTGAGCACTCGCCTGCGAAATACCATGCCCGAGGACGAATTGGTAGAAATTATCAGAGAGAACATGCGCTGGGACCTCCAGAACAGCCTGCTACATTTTCCCATCAACACCATACAGGGATTGCGCCTCCATGCGCGTAGACAAGAACACTTGGATGAGCGACGAGGTACCTTCCGTCCACAACCTCGCATAACGGGACCAAATCCCCGAAATCATCACACCGCGGAGTTGATGGCAGCGGACCACCTGCTTGCTGATCCAGTACCAGTACCGAGGAGCGGAGCACCACCGGAGCTTGAGGACCCAGCATTGATCAATCGACCCTCCCTTGAAGCAATTACTAGCCCGACGGTCTGTTGGAACTGCCGACAACCGGGACATCGGTTCTATGCATGTCCAGCGGAGCCGACGCTTTTCTGCTACCGCTGCGGGAAGGCCGACACATACGCACCTGATTGTGCAAATTGCAAAGGGCGAAAAAACTTGTCACCGAGTGCCGCGACCACCCGTCGGCACTCCTAAACCCCGGACGAACCAATCCAGACCCCATCACTAGTCAGGACCCAGCTTCCAACATGACTCCAATTCTGCTGACTCGCACCGCTAACCACAATTCTCCCGAAGTTCCACAACCGACGCCGTCCTTCGCCGATGCCAACGCGCAAGGGAATGATAGCGAGGCGAAAGTTCCTTGGCATGTAAAACCTTTTCATGTCAGGCTGCGGAATTACTTGGCTACTCGACAGCGCATCTTCCATGAGGAATTGGCCACAACTGTCCCACCGCGAAGCAAGCGAGCCACGCGTCGGATGCGGAGCTTCTGGAGAAAAGTCAGGCAGTCGAGGAAAGTGTTGAAGGACATATACTTAGACGAATTATTGAGGGATGATGTTCGGCCATATGCGTCAGTACACCTCCTGCAAAAACGAGTATCAGGCTTAGTCGATACGGGAGCCAGTGTGAATTGCATCTCTGCCGAGTTTGCAGGGGAGGTACTGGCAAAGCACGCGGACCAAATCCGTCATTTCACCTCCTGGTTAAGCACGGCGGACGGAACTCGTCACTCTGTAGTGGGAAAAATTATGACGGATGTCACCTTTAAAGGGGTAACTAAACCTATGGAATTTTTCATCATACCTCAGTTAACCCAGAATCTTTATTTAGGAGTGGATTTCGTTCGAAAATTTAACTTGGCCCCGGCACTATTTTCCAGTTCGACCCTGGAGTCCGTCACCACCGTTCCTGACCAATCTCAACCCACTAACTTACTACGGCATACACTGGATGTAACTCAGCAACTGCGTCTCGACTCGGCTATATCGGCTTTTCCATCGCACGAGAAGGAAGGTCTCGGGCGGACTGCCCTGGTGTTCCACACTATAGATGTGGGGGATGCTAAACCCATAAAACAGAGACATTTCGCCATATCTCCGGCGAAGGAAAAATCGTTATATGCCGAAGTGGATCGAATGCTAGCATTAGGCGTAATCGAAGAATCACAGAGCGCGTGGGCTTCCCCAGTCACCTTAGTTGTCAAGCCGAACAAGGTCCGGTTATGCTTAGATGCCAGACGCTTGAACGCCGTCACAGTCAAGGACGCATATCCTCTACCGTTGATCGAAGGCATTTTGAGTCGATTGCCTAAAGCCCATTTCATCACGAGCTTAGACCTCAAGGACGCCTTCTGGCAAATTCCTTTAGACCCCGGTTCAAAGGAGAAAACAGCCTTCACAGTCCCAGGCCGGCCCTTATATCAATTCGTGACCATGCCATTCGGATTGTGTAATGCCCCCCAAACAATGACGCGCCTTATGGACAAGGTGATACCACCTCATTTGCGGCACCAAGTTTTCGTTTACTTGGACGATCTGTTGCTTATAACCGAGACCTTTGACGAACACATCGACCTGCTTCAGGAGGTGGCTCTACACATCCGGAGGGCAAGATTAACCATCAACATAAGGAAGAGCCAGTTCGTGATGACGGAGGTGAAGTATTTAGGTCACATCATTGGGCATGGGCATATCAAGACCGATCCGGAAAAGACTCAAGCGATTGACGTTTTTCCACTACCCAAGACCACCAAACAGTTACGCCGATTCTTAGGGTTATGCGGATGGTACCAGCGTTTTGTACGTGACTATGCCACCATTACCACTCCTTTGACCGACATGCTGCGTAAGGGACGTAAATTCGTCTGGGAAGAGCCCAGCTTGCGAGCCTTTGAAGAGCTAAAGAAGAGTCTGACTACAGCCCCCGTACTGCACAGCCCGGACTTTGACAAACCGTTCTCAATCCATTGTGACGCGAGTCAACATGGGGTGGGAGCAGTCTTAGTCCAGGTTGCACAAGACGGCGAGGAGAGACCTATAGCCTTCATGTCTCACAAGCTGAACCCAGCCCAGCGAAATTACACGGTCTCCGAGCAAGAATGTTTAGCCGCGGTGTTGGCAGTGAAACGCTTCCGAGCCTATGTGGAGGGACACACCTTTGAAATCGTTACGGATCACGCTTCTCTGAAATGGCTAATGAGCCAGACTGATCTCAACGGTAGATTGGCCAGGTGGGCACTGAAACTCCAGGCATTTGACTTCACAATTCGCCACCGAAAAGGAAGCCAGCATGTAGTCCCCGACACCCTATCCAGAATGTTCGCCCCTGAAGGAGCCGAGTTGGTCCAAGAGGACGACAGCCCCCAATTGATCGATTTGGACCATCCTGCCTTCAAGTCAGCCAGCTACACCCAACTGATTCACACTATCCAGGATCAACTGTCCCAGCTTCCTGAACTGCGGTTGACGGATGGATTCATTTACAAACGGATGGGACACGCATCCGGAGACCCCATACAAGAAGAAGAACAGTGGAAGTTGTGGGTGCCCGAAGAATTAACCACTGATCTTATCAGACGGGCTCATGACCACCCATCAAGTGCGCACGGCGGATACGGTCGTACACTTAGGCGGTTGAAAACCTGTTTCTTTTGGCCTAAGATGGCACAACAGATAAAAGCGTACGTAGCCTCCTGTGAGCTATGCAAATGCACTAAGGCGCCCAACACCATTCTTCGGCCACCCATGGGTAAGGTTGAGGTCCCTGAACGCGTGTTCCAGCGCTTGTACATTGATCTTATCGGTCCTTACCCTCGATCTGCTTCTGGTCACACGGGAGCTGTCGTGGTCCTGGACCAGCTCTCCAAATTCCCTATCATAGAGCCACTACGTAACATGCACACTGGACCAATAACCAGCTTTTTGGAGAACCGAGTCTTTCACATGTTTGGAGTTCCGGAGAAACTTGTCTCCGACAATGGGGTCCAGTTCACCTCCAGCAAGTTCCGAGACCTAATGTCCAAATACGGCATCATCCACCAACGAACTGCCGTCTATTCACCACAAGCCAACGCATCCGAACGACTGAATCGTACGCTCATAGCGGCCATTCGCGCCTATGTCCACCCGAATCAGAGGGACTGGGATCGCAAATTGTCCGCCATCACTAGTGCACTGCGCTCGTCGTACCACGCCACGACCGGCATTTCGCCGTATTTTGCAGTGTTCGGCCAGTATATGATCTGTCATGGGAGCGCTTACCGGCTATTGCGGCAGCTGAAATCGCTAGAGGACCCAATCGTGGTTCTAGAACCGCACGAAAAGCTCCAACTTCTGCGAGATCAACTGCGGGAGAAGATTGAAGAAAGTAGACGGATGGGAGAGGAGCGGTACAACTTGCGATCTCATCCTTCTGGCTTTAAGGCCGGCGACGAAATATATCGTCGAAACTTCCGACAGAGCGATGCCACCCGCCATTACAATGCCAAACTAGACAAGAAATTCGTGAAGTGTCGAGTCATGCAAGTCATAAGCCCCACCCGATACCTCATCGCGGACATGACTGGTAAGACCCTGGGAATTTACCACGCAAAAGACCTTAGACGATGAAGTGCAACTAATTCCCACGAGAACCCTTGGCTTATCCCAAATCTCTGCCTAGACGAAGGCCTCCGAATAACACCTGACTTCCTACTATATAGTCACTGCCGAGTCTTCACGAACAGGGTTGTAGCCTATCCTTCGAAACGGATCTTCGACCCGCCACGTCCCTAACCAAGACCTGTTACCAAGGAGACGGGATCGTAATTACTTCGATTTTGGGGGGGGGAATGTGTAATGTGACGCCTGCGCCCAGGAATCGAAGTGATTCCGATCCCGAACCCTTGTAACCTGCCAGATGGATATGTCCTCGAAGTGCCAGCGGACTTCATCTGTTGTGCGGATATCGTTGTGCAGAAAATATTTTTTTTTCTGTCCAAATATTTAGATCCGTGGATATAAATATTCGGAATATAGAATTAATCCAACCCCGGCACATTTCGAGACATAGCCATCTGGAAATGCCCCTCCACCGTGGCCATCGAGAAAACTATGCCACTGGCGACATCTGAAGAAGCACATTTCCGCCATATGAAGTGCCATTCCACGCACATATGTCTTGTCCGAGGTGACAACCGGAAATTTTGACAGCACATGGAGGCGCGAAACGTCATCGTAAAGTTCCTCGTGAGAATATCGAAGGTATTACAAAACCAGCTATACGTCGTTTGGCGCGACGTGGTGGAGTGAAACGTATTCCCGGTTTAATCTATGAAGAAACGCGTGGTGTGCGTAAAGAGTTTTTGGAAAACGTTATTCGTGAGGCATTGACATTCACCGGAGCAGAAACATTAGGAAAGAGGTTAGTTTAGTTAATAACTAATTAGAAAAGTTTAGCAATATTTTGTCTGGTCTGCAGCGGAAGGCAGGGCGTTTATCTCATCCAATCAATCCCATCAATCCAAGTTATCGACCGATAAATGAGGGTGTTGCTGAACTGGACGCCTCGCAACATCCCAACAGATGCCTGGTCGAGGAAGGTGACATATTTATGGATAAACATACAGACGGATATTTGGAGGTTAGCAAGTGAGTTTTATGTTGAAATATCGGCAGTGCCCACGTCATTCATTTGACGGAATAAGTTCCGGGCAACCGGAATCGCTGCCATAGTGGAGTTTAGGCGCAGAGCTTCGGATATAACGAAACCTTGTTAATTAAGTATCTGATGCAACATTGCTCACTACGAAAATTTCTCACCTAAATGCATCTCATCAACTCTGAAGGCGAGTAAAGTAGGCAAATTAGTTAGATCGCCGAAAATATGTTTACCCGCGGTTTGTGTTGTATGCAATGCCGAGGTTGAGAGCAGGTGACAAATATTGGGGGTCATAATATGATCAACTCAATTAGTACATGATTGATTTAGAAACATCTCAATAACGAGGAATTAATTGAGTTTATTTGAGAAGAGAATTATTGATTAGTGTTCCCGATGTTTTTGATATCTAAAATTATTTGCAAGAATTTAATTTCTATCGAAATATTCAATGCCTAGTTCAATTTAATAATATAGGTTAGTTTATTATATATTATTTTTAAATGTTAGGTTTTTTTTTGTGTTTTTATATTTCAATAGCAATTAATCCAAACAACATTATTTTGAAGAGCATGTGAAATTATTTGACCTGCGAGGAAATGACATTTAGAATACTTGATTATTTTGAAATATCAAATTATGTTCAGTTCCAAATTTTAAGGACTAATCAATTCACCATCATTACTTTCAAGTAGAAAAATTAAAAGGCCTTTTAAATTTTTCTAAATTAAATCTACACTATTAATTCTGTAATGCGGAAGTCTACAGAAGATTCATCCTCGCTCAATATGAAAATTGTTTTACAGATCTAGCTTCGTGAAGACATTTTGCATATGTCAAAAAACATACGTCTCAGTGAATTTTTGAAAAAAAAATTGAATTTTATATTTGAAACCATATTTTGCATGCTCAGGAGTGTTAAAAAAGAAAATGAAATAGCAACAAAATCCCCCAGAATCAATTTCGTGGTAATTTTAGAGGTGGTAATAATTGGTAATCAAATGTAATTAAAAACAAAGTGAAATTGAAACAAACGAAGGCCGAGTTTTGAAAGAACATAATTATAGAATGTTTTTAAATTGCATTGAAACGAGTAGAAAATTACTACCAAAAAAATGCGATATTTGTGTACAAATGAACTAGTGTGTGGATGCGAGAGTGCACGGTTGAATTTTTAGATAAATACGAGTATAAGTAATGTAAAATCTTTGGGCATAAAATTAATATTTTGTTTGTACAAAGAAAGTTATTATTGAACATAATCGAAGCTTCTATAATTGAATTCGGATGAGATCTCACGAAAAACAAAGTATAATTAACTGTGTGTTTAGTTTAGGAGTGTGAAATGATAATTGAGTTGTTTTCACTATATTCAGAAATGAAGAAAAAAAAAAATGTTTTTAAAAGACGTAACTATGTTCAGAAGTAATTGCTTAGTAATATGTAGTCTTTAAACTGATGCGAGTGTTGATATTGTGTGTAAATAGTATTTGAAATTTTCGTTCCTTCAATGAAGTTTAATCTAAGATTTTAATACATTCATTCATTCTTTATTGATGAACGTTAGTGGAGAGAAAATACTTACGAGCATTGTAAAAAGTTATGAATCCTTAGGGATAAGATGTTATTTCTTCATTTATCCAAGAGCGTGAAAATCCCTCAAATGTTAGAAAGGAAATCACTTGAAACTAATATGCGAATAGTTTTATTGTATTGGAATTACATAGTAAGTCAAGTAATGCAGGGCATTTAGGGATTTTAATTTTAAAATTGACATTCATCTATAAGACTTTGAGTAATCGGAATAAAATTCATACTATTCAAGAGCAAAACCTCTTGTTCACCTTAAAGTTTAAAGTAGCTTCTAATTTCAGATCAAAAAAAAAAACAATGTTTACAAGCAAATATCAATATTTCTCTTTTCCTTATATCGGCTCTTAAATTAAAAGTCTGTTTTTGTTTTGCTTGAACTAAAGCATTCTTCAAACTATTCGTGGTTCATCTAGGAAATCATCTTTTTCACTTGATTTTAAGGTTTAGGGTGCGTGTGAATGGATTTTATTTCCAAAATGTTCATATGAACTTGCGCTCTTTTAAGACTTATAAACAATACACAGCTAGAGTGATAGTTCTAATAACCTGCTTGTTTGCACCAGGAGATATAGGATAGTTCCCCCCAAAATTTCATATAGCATAAAACATATTACTGCATTAGAATTTAGTTCAGTAGAATGCATAAATTGCTGTAATACCCACTAATCAAACATGAACGTATATGACTGGTTATTAAAAATAATCGGGTTCTAGATAGCTTGCTATTTCATTTTTCTTTTGAGGTTTTATTGTTTTCCTTTTAGAAAAAGTTTAATATATATATTCAGTAATACTGCATTCATCATTGTGACGCGATTATTTGCATATTGTATAAAAATGTGCGTTATTCTCTTTTTGTGTGTTGCATTCTAGGGTAAACAGATATATTAAGGATTTCTCTGTATAATTATAACCAACGCAAATTTAAATTGAAAATAAGATGAATTGCTAAAGTAACCCACGACTTTCCTTTTTAGTGACTCTTCTTTTTCAGTGGGAACTGAGAGTGTAGGGTAAGTATGCCGTCGCAAGGGTAGGGTTTCTGCAAATCCGCTGAAGTCGGTTTCGCGTCGCGCGCGGTACGCGGTACCTTTGTTTGTTTCGCCATTTCTTTAGAGTAGTTTTCTTCGGTTTAAGTTCGAGTAGTATATTTTTCGGTACCGCGTCGGTGAATCGGTAACGCGCCTATGGGATTTTGTAGCGTTTTTGATTTGAGATCTGTGGATAGATCACATCCAGAACTAACGTAATGTAGGTTTCTCGTTCTGGATGAGTAATTGTTGACGCGTTTGAAAAACGGGCAATTTCAGGTGACTGAAATATTGTAATTGAGCGTAATCCATTCGGAGACCCGCGACCGAAATCCTCTCCGAACTAGCTGGCCGACAAGCAGTCACCGCATGAATGGGTTACGGTGCACGGATTGGTTGACCTGTTGGTACCATCCGTTGGCACTACTCAGACTTAACGTCTAGAACCGATGAGAGGTCGGTTCCGCGTTCGAGTTGAAGGTAGAAAATCATTACACCTATTTATACAAATTTCTCAAAGTCTTACTTACAAATACATATTCGATTTTTTAGCATACTTCAAACATATTTTGTTTACTCTAGCAAAAATATTTTCACATACAATTTCTTATTATTATTCTATATCAAAAATCTATGCAAAAAAAATCCACATTCTCAATACAAATTCTATGCGTTGCATTTCCCGTAATGAATGCATTATTCCCAAAAAAAAAACATTAACTCTAAATGCATTCATTTTCTATACGTTAATTTCCTATAAGAAAAAAAAAGGAAACAAGACATTGCATTCATATGAGAAGTTCCGCATATGAGCAATGTCAAGTACATAGACGAAAGAGTTCAAGGTAATTTGTTATTGTTTATCATGTGGCGCATGCCTTTACACTTTCACGTAATATGATACACGATTGTCTTCACCCGTTGTATGTTTAAATGTTGTACATATGAAACCATGTGTGTGCGGAATTGTCTGTACGTAAGAACATGGGTTCATATGGGTTTAACGGCGAAGATGCACATTAGTTGGGAATTGTTTTGAATTTTATGTTTAAAGTGTGAAATGCAAGAAAATCATTGTGATTATGTTTTCTATGCTTTTTTGTATTTATAAATGCATTTAGGTTTAAAGTGGGAAATGCGAGTAAATCATTGTGGTAATGTATTCAATATTTTTTTGTATTTATAAATGCATTACACCTCGGTCCTATAGGAAAAAAAAAATTTTTTTTTGTAAAAAAAAATTTTTTTTTTTTTTTTTGTTTGCTGATATTACAAAATATTTATAAACGTTATTCTTAGGGTGTGTATGTTAATATATTTACATTTTCTATTTTGTTTTTCTTATATTTGGGTAAAATATATGTTGTTTTTTTTTTTTTTTGTTTATGGGCTTATATCTGTTGGTTGTGGTTTCTTTTTAATCTATTATTATGGACTAATATATTCTTGTTATTTTTGTTTATACGGGTATTTACTCCTTGGTTTTCAATTACTTGAAATGGTCCTTCGTATGGACTGTCTAATTTGTTTGTTTTCTGTGTTTTGAGATATACCCAGTCACCAGGTATTATATTTAATGGGTTTATTTTAATGCTATTTGATTTGGCTCTTTTTGATTTTGATTCAATCAAGGTTTTATATGCGGTTTGTTGTGCATGATATAGTCGTGCTTTAAGTTCAGTTAGGTAGTTGTCATAATCGTAAACGGGTTTTGAACTGTAGTCACTCGTCAAACTAGCTAATCTTCCGAAGACTAGTTCAAAAGGTGAATAATTTGTTTCGCTATGGGGTGTAGTGTTGTATGCGAAGGTGTGAAAGGGAATGTGGTTGTGCCATTCGTTGTCCTCACAGAAAGTTAGTAGGTATTCGTTTAATACTCTATGATTTCGTTCTAGTGAACCTAATGTTTCATGGTGGTATGGGGTTGATGTTTTATGTTCTATGTTCAAAGTTTTGCAAATGCTTTTGAATAGCTCGTTTACGTATTCAGTCCCTCTGTCGGTTTTAACTGTTTTAAAGTGACCGTATCTCAGGATTATGTTCTCGACTATTGTTTTTGCTACTACGTTGGCTTCTTTGGTAGGGATAGGTATGGCTTCTACAAATTTGGTTAGTTCGCATTGTGCTGTAAGTATATATCTGAACCCGTTAGAAATTCGCAATGGTCCGACTGTGTCAATGGCTATGATTTCGAATGGTGTAGATGGTGTATCGGTTATTGTTAGTTTTTCTTTAGTATGTAGTGTTATTTTGTTTTTATTGCAAGTGTTACATTGTTGTATTATAGTTTTAACCATTTTGTTCATATTTTTCCAGATGTACTTTTGTTTTAATTTTGCAATTGTCCTTTTTATGCCCGTGTGACCTCCGCACCTTGACTCGTGATATTCGCTGATCAATTTTATTTGATCGGCTTTTTGTTCAACGTGTCTCGGGGGATTATATAATATTATTTGTATTTTCGTTTGCCTATTTTTTATTATTTTTGCATGCTTTTTATTATACATATCGATTAGTTCGTTTTTATTTATATATTTGAAAATTTCATCATTTTTAGATAGCGCTATCTTCGTGATACTATTTATTGATAGTTCTTGTATCAGTTTCTCCAAAACCTGACCTAAGTCTAAGGATGGATTATCACTGTACTTCACGATTATCATATTTTTATATTTTATTATCGTTGTAGTTGGCAAACTGTTATTATTATCATTTTTATTGAGCTCAAATTTTAGTATTGGCAAATTTCTGATGTCCGAAATTGAAGTACCTTCCCACATATTGAGTTGATCAGGCTCGATGTTGGAGGTAGTTGTTGCCTTGTGTGTGGTCACAGGGTTTGTTGGTTTATTAGTTTTGCTACGAGTTATAACGTTTATTGTTGTAGGTATCATTTCTTTTAAGTTATTAGAATTTATTTTTATACACGAAAGTGCATCTGCATTAGTATTTATTTTGCCTTGTTTATACACGATATCGAAATCATAGTCCATTAGGTCTAAGCGAATTCTGGTTAATTTAGGGGAGGGGTTGCGATTTACAAATAAGGATACTAAGGGTCGGTGGTCTGTGACGACTGTAAATTTCTTTCCATACAGGTAGGGGCGAAAATGGTTTATTCCCCAATATATTGCAAGGAGTTCTTTTTCTACTACTGATTTATTGAGTTCATGTTTTGTTAGAGATCTGCTGGCGTAGGATATCGGTAGATCTTCTCCGATGGTGCCTTGTGATAGAACGGCTCCTAGGGCGTAATGAGATGCATCTGTTGTTAGTATAAATTCTTTCTCTAGGTCGGGGTATTGTAGAATTGGTGGGGAGGTTATGGCGTTTTTTAGGGATTGGAAAGCTAGTTGGCATTTTTCGTTCCAGTCAAACTTTTTGTTCTTCTTGAGCAGGTCATTGAGAGGTTTTGCAATGGCTGCGAAATTTTGGACGAATCGTCTGTAGTAATTGCAGAAGGCGACAAAACGTCTTACATCATCTGCGTTTTGTGGAGTTGGATAGTTGTTGACAGCTGCGCATTTCGTGGGATTGGCTATTACGCCTTTGCTGGTGATTAGGTGTCCTAAGAAAACGACTTCGGATTGTACGAAATTACATTTTGAAGGGTTTAATTTGAGATTGTACCTACGGAGTCGTTCGAAAGTTCTTACGAGGTTTTGGTTGTGATGTTTTAAGGAACAACCAAAGAATATGATGTCGTCGACATATAGGAACGCGTTTGCATCTAATCCTGATAAAGCTATGGTTAACATGCGCTGAAAACTATTTAAGGATATTTTTAATCCGAAAGGCAATCTTTTGAATTGGTAATGTCCGTTGCTAGACGAAAATGCTGTCATGGACCGTGATTCGTGGTCGAGTTCTATTTGATGGAATGAGCTCGTCATGTCGAGTGTAGAGAAGTATTTGGCTCTTCCTATGCGATCTAGTACATCGTCAAGACGAGTAAGGGGAAATTTGTCATTGACTAATTTTTTATTTAGTTGACGATAATCGACTTCTAATCGCCATTTTTTTGTATCATCACTGGAATGTTTGGGGACTACTAACATTGGTGAATTGTATGGACTTGTAGATGGTTCTATCACATCTTTGTCAATCAGGTCTTTGACTTGGTTATTAATTTCGATAGTATGTGCATGAGGCATTCGATAATTTTTTATGTACACTGGAGTATTATCAATTGTATTCAGATGTTGCGTGTAAAAATTATTGCAGGTTAATTTTTCACCTTCTAAATGGAATATATCATGGTATTCTCTGCATATATTTTCTATTGTGGTTTTGGCCACCTCGTCTTTGGAGTTTATGTGTAGCAATTCTTTTAATTTGGGCCAACGATGATTTGCTTTTTTTTTGTTGCAGTGTAATACGTGGTACTTTGTTAGTGGTTTGATTTCTAATTGCAGGTTTTGTATAGTTTCTTCTTTGTCGGAAGTGTTGAGAATTCTAACGTGTTTGATGCCGTGTGCCGGGATAAGGGTGTTACTTATAAAAATGTTCTCAGAAATGTGTTTCCCACCGATAAGGCTGTCTTCCTTGTTATCGATGTTTATTGGGTGGATTATTTCCGAGCGGGGTGGTATCCTTATATTGTATATCTTAGTCTCTAGAGGTAGTGAAATTAGATTGTTATCATATTTGAAAGAAAATAGCAAAGTTTCGTAGTCTATATTTGTATAATACTTATATAGGAAATCTCTTCCTATTATACCACTTGTTCGGAGGGGAAAGCTTTTTCTACTATTTGGAATTTGTGTAGAATTTTGGTTTCGGGTAGGTTTATTTGTACGTTTGCGATGCCAAGTGTTTGAATGCTCTGTTCGGTTATTCCCGACAACCGACAGGATTCATGATTATTGATGCTTATATAGTCGAATAAATTTTTGCAAATAGAAATATCTGCACCTGTGTCCACCAAGAATGTGAGTTTTTGATTATGAATTTGTAGGACTATATGGTTTGATATGTCTTCATTGTAATTGGTTAGATTTATTTTGTATGTTTTGTTAGTATTCTCATTCCCCGATTGACCGGTTTTATTTACTGGTTGGTGTCTGGGGAGTTTTCGTTTCCCTGGTAATCCGCCAAGTATATTCTAGCATTGTTTCTTTGTCTTTCATTGTATTCTCTTGCTTGTCCGAAGTTTCGGTTGTCCCTGCTGTTCGTTGGCTTGTTGTTATCATTGTTGTTATATCTGTTATTACGTTGGTTATTGTTATATCTATGGTTTAATTGCCTATTGTTACATTGATAGCTATTTCTATTTCTAGATTCGTTATAATTATTCCCGTAGTTCATATTATGATTATTCCTATTGTAGTTTGTTCTGTTGTAATGAAGAATTTGGTTGTCTTTTGCTGTAGTTTCAGCTTGTTCAGCGATTTCTGTTGCCTCTCTGAATGTGCGTACTCTGCTTGCTTCAACTGTTTGTACAATGTTTCTATTAGTAATTCCGTTCTTGAAAATATTGAATGCAAGGGTGTCATTTGTTTGTTTCAGTATATCTCTATGTTGTTCGCCTACTTGTTCAATTTGTACTAATGTTAGTTCTGCAATAAGGTTTTCTATCGTTTCTGCGAATTGGGATATGGAGTGCTGGTTTTGGGTGCAACTAGATAATTTTTGTACTATATTGCTAGAGCTATGTTTGGATTTATAAATGGAAGTAAGTTTAGCTTCAAGATCGGTTATAGTTTTTGGTGGTTCAATGGAGTTTAGTTTATTTCTGGCCGTTGATGATAGTTTCGTGTTTAGTACAAGTTGTAGAAAATCAGATTTCTGTTCAGCTGGAATTGATTTTTCGATGATTTTCACTACGGTTAGGAACCTGTGTAAATCACTAGGTTTGTCTAGAAACTCAGTTATGGACTTTAAGCCACTGAAAATGTCCGTAGTTGCCATTGTTTCTTTTGTCTCTATGTTCTCTCGTTTGTCGGATATGAGTTTAATAATATTTTGATAATAAGTCTTGAATTTTTCTTAGGTTCTAGTTTGTCTTGTTCACTTAAATGTTAGATTTCCATTTCAAAAAGAGTTTTTAATGTATCTAATTTCAGAAGAGTATTCAGCAGATAAGTTTCGCTGTAAGATCGGTTAGGGTTCTTTATGAGATTTTCGAAAATTTTTATTAATGTGGACAACTGGGTACTCTTAAACATTGTTTGTTTTGTTAACCTCTTTTACTATGGTTTTCTTAATGAATCGTTTGGCCAACAGATATAGCCCAAAAAGCAAAAACATGACAATTATGACAATAATAATGTGTGTAGCAAGTTGGTTTGCAGAGTACTGATTCGATGCGTTTGAAGCTTGATTTGCAAGGTCTATAGTCTCTTGTATGTTGGAATCTGCGATACCCATTATATCAAGTTAAAATTCGAATTTGTACAAGGAAATGATTTTAATGTTTTGTAAGTTTTCGAGACTGAATGTGTTTTTATTATTGTAGGATTTGAAATTACGTTATATTTTGTTGAATTTGGAAATTACATTATTGTGGAATATGGAAATTACAAGAAATTTTTATGTTTTCCTAAGTGTTTTGATCTGCTTCCTTATTTGTGCTTTTTCTGTCTTGTTGCCAGTGGTGTGGTATTGTACGTATAATTCAGCAATTGCTTTGCGTCGTTTGAATGCTTTTCCGCCGCGTTTCTTCTTTGGTTTTTCTTCGATGTGTTGCACTGGTTCTCGTGTAAGTTTGCCTTGCCGTTGCCAGTATTTCTCGATAGATAATGGTTGTGGTCCTGGTTTTATCAGTTTTTCTGTTGGAACTTTTGTGTTGCTAGTATCGCAAGTATTTTTACTTTTGGCCGCACTTGGGTGGTATGCTGGTATATTCGTCTGCACAGGTCCAGGAACGTATTCCTCTTCTTTGGCTCTGGTCGGGCTAAAAGCTTCCAATATCGTTAAAAATCCGTCGAAGTCCATTTGTATCTGTTGCACTAGAAGAAAGTGGCAGGATCGCCATGTTGTATTATAAGCCGGACGGCTATCCTATATTGAAAAGAACTGTATTCAGTAATATTCACCTAGTGATTGTATAGCGTCTAGGTAACGCATATAGGTTAGGCGATTGGGCCTGAGTATGACTTTTTCTTAATTTGAGAAGAAAGGAGAACACTCCGGATTAACGTCTCAAGAAGAAGTGGTTTATTTCCAAATTGACTTATCCTATTTATACAAATTTCTCAAAGTCTTACTTACAAATACATATTCGATTTTTTAGCACAAGCAATGTCAAGTACATAGACGAAAGAGTTCAAGGTAATTTGTTATTGTTTATCATGTGGCGCATGCCTTTACACTTTCACGTAATATGATACACGATTGTCTTCGCCCGTTGTATGTTTATATGTTGTACATATGAAACCATGTGTGTGCAGAATTGTCTGTACGTAAGAACATGGGTTCATATGGGTTTAACGGCGAAGATGCACATTAGTTGGGAATTGTTTTGAATTTTATGTTTAAAGTGTGAAATGCAAGAAAATCATTGTGATTATGTTTTCTATGCTTTTTTGTATTTCGAAGACCCTATCGTTTCCAAAATATTGAAAAAGTCGAATTCAAAAGCTTTGAATCTCTTGAAGTGTCCGTTATCAAAATTTCACTGCCAGGTGGGGATAACCTCTTCGTTATCTCTGCCTATGCAACTGGTGGAACTGTTCTCAGGCTCAAGGAGGGACTCAATTCCTTGTTTGAAATACTCGAATTGAACAGGCTTCATAATTATTATATTCTTGCTGGTGACCTGAACGCCAAGCATACATCATGGCTGAACGCCACCAATAATCCAAGAGGTGTATTCCTGAAATCGTGGATAACAGAGAACCAGATTGAATACAGGTGCAATCTATATGGGTCGGAGTTCCCAACATACCCTAGGACAAATTCATATTTGGACCTCTGCATTGCTGACGCAAGACTCGAATTCAACTTTAAAAGTCCTCAACGGAAACTGCAGGTGCTTCCTTATGATAGCGACCATAACGCAATCGTAATGGAAATCAATCATCAAAGGGATGATTTCTTCCTCATTCCAGTTCAACACGAAAATCATCGGTTGAACTTCAAAAAAACAGACTGGGGAAAGTTTCAAAAGAAGTTTAATCGGGAGTACCAGAAGCAATGTCCCCCTTCTGACGGTGGCAACTCTTGCTCAATGTTTCCGAATGACAGGAATCTAACTAACGATAAAATAGATGTCTATTTGTCGAAGTTAGAGAAGCTGACGTTGGAAACGATTGAGAAAGAAGTTCCCAAGATAAAACATCGAAACAATATGGAAGGATATGAAACACCAACCATCGCAAGGTTGAAAAGATTGAAAAGCCTTCTTCTCACACGCGTCAACAATATTTATCGACGATTTTTGGATTACAACCATCCCTCGTTGGCTTTGTTGAAATTACATCTGAAGAATGTCCGGAACTTAATCCGGTCATACTTCAGGAGTGAGGTCAGCAATCAATGGGCGGAAAAATTGAGGGGTATTAGCCCACAGGACCCAGATGGCGTGTTTGCGAAAGTGAATAGCATATTCCACAAGGAGTCTCGAGTGAAGGTATCGAATCTTGAAGTCACTAGTGATGAGATAAATCTTCTCGATAGGGCTGGTATCGAAATTGATAGTACGACTCCGGATAGAAATGGAAACAGGATCATTTGTGAAGGATTAGATAAACTTGCCCTGATTGGAACACATTTTGAATTGGTTCATCTACCAAACCCTGAGAGAGGGAATGAAATAGTTTCAGAGATCGTTGAAGCAAAAGTTTCCGACTTCAAGTCAAGCCTGAACGGCCAATCAATTCTTCATTTCAATGAAACATTAATATCTGACCTCATACCGAACTTGAATCTTATTGATTATTTTGTCAGCAATGAAGACTTGTGTTTCATATTTCGCAGAACAAACAACAAGAAATCATGCGGTACTGATGGTATTCCAAATGTAGTTCTCCGACATTTGCCTGAGGTTGCTATTAGGAACTATTGCATATTGTTCAACAACATGTTGAGCAATTCATATTTCCCAAATGAGTGGAAAAAGGCTAAGGTATTTCCGATCTTGAAGAAAGGAAAAGAATCTTCGTGCCCCAAAAGCTATCGCCCAATCAGCTTGCTGCCTAACATCAGCAAGGTGTTTGAAGTGATACTCAATAGAGCATTAAACGCCCACATTGAGGAAAATGAGTTTATGCCGAATTGCCAATTTGGTTTTCGTGCCAGGCATTCGACCACACATGCAATAACGAAAGTAACCTCAGACATCTGTTGGAAACTAAATGATAAACAATGTGTTGGAGCATGTCTCATTGATATGGAGAAAGCCTTTGATACGGTATGGTTAGATGGACTAATTTTTAAACTCCTTCAGGACAAGTTCCCCAGACACCTTGTCGCCATGATGTGTAATATGTTATACGGGAAATCATTTGTTGTAACTGATGGAAATCTGACAACAATGCGCGAGTTCAAGGTCTTGAATGGTCTACAGCAGGGAACAGTTACTGCGCCTCTGCTCTTCTCAATCTTCATTCGCAAGCTATTGAACGGCTTTGATTTTAACGTCTTGCCAACGCGATCATTGGTAGCGTTTGCTGATGATCTGATCATCTATACGGCAGAACGAAAAGCTACAATAGTTCAGAGCGATCTCCAAAAAATGTTCAATGATGTACAGCTGTACACTGACAATTGGCGAATGAAAATCAATGCGCAAAAGTGTGAAACAATCTTGTTTCGGACAACGCTGCAGGGGGTCAGTCAAGACCTGAAACGTAATTGGAAAGATTTCCACATCATGGCTGGTGAGGGTAGTCTTGAACGGGTTCCACATAAATCCTGTGTTCGATACCTCGGTGTTTATCTCGATCAGTATCTGTACTATACTGAACATGTGAAAATCATGCTCAGTAAGGCACTTAAAGTAGTCATGGCCCTTCGAAAGCTCTTTCATTCCAGATACATTGATCAAAAGGTCAAAATCATCTGTTACAAGACACTGGTTAGACCAGTTTTGACATATGGATGTCAGATCTGGTACAACCAGAGTGCTAGTACTATGGAAAAATTAAGAGTTTTCGAAAGGAAATGTCTTCGTGCATGTACTGGTTTGTACAGAAAGCCTGAGGCGGATTGGAAACATTATATATCGAATAGAAGAATTTATCAAACTGCTGAAGTGACTAGAGTCGATATTTTCATATTGAAACTTCTTCGGAATCATATCGCAAGATCTGTGACTGTGAGTGAAAACCCTTGGATTTCACAGCCGTTCCACCCTACAGACGGGTATATAGTGACTTGCCTCGCTACTGGCTTCATTCCTCCAGAAGCATTCGTGTATTTGGACATGAATCGATATGTTTTTGATTCTGACGGCGTCCCAGTCATATATCACATATATCGACGGGCCACCGATAAGAAGATAAAATATCCTCCGAACTTGAGTTCACGAGACCAAGAATTCCAATGGAGATACTCATTTGCTAGATTCGTTGAGGCTGATCGAGTTGGGACGGGGCAATCTAGGTATTGGTGGCTGAATGACAACGTCTAAATTATTCGTGTTTATTTTCAGTTTTGGTGTTTTTCGTTATTTAGTTTTTGAGTTTCAGCTCATTATTGCTACATTTAGTGTTATTGTTTATTTTTGTTAAAAATTAGGGATAGGTTAGGTTTATATTATGTTTATTATATTAGGTTAGAGATAAGGTAAAACGATTAGGTTAAGAACATAGTTATAGATTTTTTTAGTATAAGATAAAGTTTTTGATTGCATTTATTAGAATTAAGTTAAAACATATTAGGTGTAGGATCAAAGTTCACTGTAGTGTTAAGATGATAAATAATTTTAGGATAGTGTTGGTTGGTTTTTTCTCCTTTTTCCAATTGAATTTTAAAAATATGTAACAATCTTCATTGATTTGAATTCGCTAGAGTTTTTTTTTTTTTTTTAAATGTGTAATGATAACGTACAAATTTAGAGAGCCATTTGGGCCATTAAGTTTTTTTATTGTTATTGTTTGGATTTTGCTTTATATTCTTTTAAAATTTATAACGATAAGTATTAAATAAAGCGCTTTTGACTTTGACTTTGACTTTATGCGTTGCATTTTCCGTAATGAATGCATTATTCCCAAAAAAAAAACATTAACTCTAAATGCATTCATTTTCTATACGTTAATTTCCTATAAGAAAAAAAAAGGAAACAAGACATTGCATTCATATGAGAAGTTCCGCATATGAGCAATGTCAAGTACATAGACGAAAGAGTTCAAGGTAATTTGTTATTGTTTATCATGTGGCGCATGCCTTTACACTTTCACGTAATATGATACACGATTGTCTTCGCCCGGAAGTATGTTTATATGTTGTACATATGAAACCATGCGTGTGCGGAATTGTCTGTACGTAAGAACATGGGTTCATATGGGTTTAACGGCGAAGATGCACATAAGTTGGGAATTGTTTTGAATTTTATGTTTAAAGTGTGAAATGCAAGAAAATCATTGTGATTATGTTTTCTATGCTTTTTTGTATTTATAAATGCATTTAGGTTTAAAGTGGGAAATGCGAGTAAATCATTGTGGTAATGTATTCAATATGTTTTTGTATTTATAAATGCATTACAGAACCATTAATATGAGAGGTAATTTGCTTTAGATTACAATCCAAATATGTAATAATTGCATGTCAATATTGTCCATCCTATTTACATGTCAGGTTAGATCACGTGTCGAAAACCTCGAAAATCTCTTCTTTATATTAATTATTATTGATCGCGAAAAGAAAAGGATTAAAAATGAATTGCTAGACTTTAAAAAAAATCGGTATTTCCATTCGGTCAACCTGACTGGATGTAGGACCCGCAACGATGGCAGGCTTTTCGTCTAATATGGGCTAGCCATCGGGTGCACTCCACCGTTTCTGTCGCTTAACAGGGGCTCTTGCCGGGTAAAGTGGCCTTCCGCTCGCATGCCCTTTTATGAATTAGGGTTATGTGATTTCATTGCATAACTCTATAGCATAAATTGGTTACGTTTGTGCTTCTCATTTGAGGGAAGGAGTCATACGAAGTGCTTTTGTATGAGTTTTTCTCTCAAATGGGAAATACATGGCCACGTCTACGTTTGGATCTTGATCCAGTTGGGAGGGTGCGAAGGGGCACCACCTACACCTGGATGCCCCACTCTTATTTGTGGGCCATAAGAGTTGCTGGGTAACGGTGAGGTACCCTTAAGTCCATCTGTCTTCCCCAAGTCCAGTTTGTCCTTTTTCTTTTGCAATTTCCAACATTAAGCTGGTTACCTCCTTTTTTTGACTTCGGTTGACTTTTTCTGTGACCCAAGAATTCGTGAATGTAAAATTGTTTTGTAGTGGGTCCTTGTACTGGGGGAATGAACTCACCCTAGGACACCGCAACGCTAGCCTACAAGCGCATTCACGCGTCCCCAGACAAGACCAATCTCGACGGATCCCAACATCCTCTTCCGCTGGGGTAGCAGACCATCGCTGCAGCCCTTTACGGACATTCAATATACCTATTTAACTACAGCTCTTGCTGATGACATGAATGAGTCCGATTTGCTTTTTTTTGAAAATGTGAGTGCGAAGATTAAGGCCTGTGCGATGAGCTTTGGCCAGTGGAAAGCAGATGTGTAATTTCACATCACATTGGATTGTATGTGAAGGTGATGAACAGATCTGGGCGCCCATACTTTCGAATATACGTCATGGCATCTGGGGCGTATTCGTGCATGTAATCGTTGCTGGCAAGATCACCGTTTGTCCAATGTTAGCAGGGTTCCCACAATCGGCAATGGCATCACGCAAGTGGACGTATTCTTCAACGGGCAACTTCTGTTGATTTAACCAAATGAAGATAATATATTCACTTTCAATTTTCGCGTTCATGTCCATAATGAACTGATGATATAGTTCTTTTTCTCTGGAAGTTTAGCCTCTGGCACATTTCTTAAAGGCGAGATCCACGTTACTCTTCAGTTCCACTGGTTCTGGAAGTGAAAGCTCAGTCACGCATTTGCTGAAGGTGTGATCTACGTTGCTCGTCAGTTTCAGTGACTCTGGAAGTGCAGCTCTGTCGCATTTTTTCTGAAGGTGAAGCCCACGTTACTTTTCACTTTCAGTGGCTCCTTTTTTCCTTATAATCTTCGCATCGGATAACTTTCTGCCAAACGATGTATTTTTGTTGGCATTGTTTGAAAACTGAAGAAATATTGAATCTTTATTGAACTGGTGAATGTAAAGAAAATTGTGATTGTGGAAGGAACACTTGCAATCGACTGAAAATCAATAAAATAGAAGGTATGTTCAAAGCAATTCATACATATTACGGGGCGAATGTCATTTATGTGCGACAAAAACAACAGCAATTGATTAAAAATGAGCAAATTAGAAGAAAATTCGCTACAAATGCCATTTACGCGCAAAAAGAACAGTTGCAATTTATGGAAAGCAAATGTCGTTCAAACGCAAATACTGTTAACTGTGTTATTTCAATTATCACAGAATATATTTACCAACCATGTTTGTTTAAAAATATGTTTTCGTTAAATTTACAGCCAAGGATTTAGTCCCCGATTGCGTTCCTAGCTTCTCCTTGGAAAATACGATGAATGACTTTGACGGGGAGAGCACAATATGGTTTGATATCAGTTCGAAGAAATGAATGATGTCACGCAGCTTAAACCTAGATATTCAATGTGTAACAATATTGTCAAAAACAAAACGCTCCTTTCCAAAATAGTGAAAAAAATATAATTTTTCACAATAATTAAACGACTAAACATGACTTCGAATGGTTTGATTTGCTTTATTTGCACTGGAATTACAACGAATGACTTTGATTTGTGCGCAACATGTATTCACCAATAGATATTTTTGCTTTCGAAATATTCGTCGTTAATAATTGCAAAAAAATAATTATTTATTTACTTTGAAATAAAGTCGTTATAAAATTGATGAAAAAGCTAAATACATTATAAAAAAATTTAAAAAAATTGCCAAAACCTGAAATTTTTTTTTCTTCGACTCGATCAGCCCCAAATGTTTTCAGAAAATATCCCTGGACTAAACTATATTTGCCGGGAAAATTTCATAAAAATCGGTGGGTACCTTATATAATTATAAAAATAAATGTGTGTTCAAACAAACTCACATTCGCGTTGATTTAATAATATAATTTTCAGTTTGATGAAGATTCAAAAAAAAACGCTCAATTAATGAAAAAAGGCTGGAAGGCGAACGTATCGTCGAGTGGGCGGGGTTTGATGTAATCCACGAATAAGTGATTAAATGCTTTCGGTTTGGTTGCACGTTGTCATAGTTTGTATTTTGGCAATTCTATTTAACGGCGAATGTTTTTGTTGGGATTAGGCTAGCTGATGCCTGGCACTTCATTGGTACGCAGATTGGGAACGGGCAAGGTTGAAGCTGTTCTCGTTGATTGGTCGGAAGTCCTGAAAAGGAACGGTAACGTAGAGCAAAATTTCTAAATTTCCTTTTGCAGAAATTTTATAATGCGTTTTAAGCGGGTAGTTTGAATCAGAGACTGAAGAATGGCATTAGAGTGCAGTTTACTCACTCAACACTTATGAAGTCATCATTACAACTTTTAATAAATTTATAAAGGAATACAGAGCCAACATAATAGTATTTGACTATAATATTGCTTTGGGACATCAAATGCCGAGAAATGCTAACAACTGTTAATACATCAACCGCTCTGCTACTAAATCCTACTTACACCTCCTTCGTGGGGACGTAAGAAGGTGAAAGTGAATCTTCCGCGCCTGACAACGGAATCAACGTAATAACCATGCCATCGGAATGGAGCTTAGGTGAAGGGCTAACTCCCCGTCCCTGGGAAACCCTAAAATGTTTCGAAATCTGGAATTCTGGAATCTCAGGTCACTCAATAACCCTGGTGCTGTGGAGGACCTTTTACAACAGACCAGTCAATATCAATTAAAATTACTGGCAATCCAGGAAACGAACTGGACTGAAAATGATATTCAAGACATGAGATCGCAGACAATATTCAAATGTGGGAAGCCTACTAGAAAACGAGAATTCGTAGTTGGCTTCATTGTGGATAGGAAGTTCAAATCGCACGTTATTGATTTCAAGGCGATAACCGAACGTTTATGTGCAATCCGTATAAAAGCGAAATTCGTCAAAATCTGGCTGAAGAATGTTCACGCCCCGACCGAAGGAGAGGACGAAGCAACGAAGAAAAAGTTCTACAATCACCTGGAAAGACTTATCGAATGATTGCCTACAAACGACACCAAAATAGTTCTGGGTGGTTTCAACGCTAAGGTTGGTAATGAGCTATCTCATCTGAGAACGACTGGAGGATATAGCCTCCACGATGAAACAAATGACAACGGCCAGTGCCTGATCAACTTTGCTTATTGTAGAAATCTAGTCATACGGTGGACTTGCTTCCCACATCGACGTTTTCATAAAACGACCTGGGTATCACCGGGTGGCAACAAGCAAAACCAGATTGATCAAGCTCTGATCCGATAACGTTGGGCCTCGAGCATACTTGACGTCCGTACACACCGAGGAGCCAATTGTAACTCAGATCATTAATTGATCAAATTATCCTATCGATGTCGTATGTCGAAGGCATATTTGGCGAAGATCAGCCCGCTACAAAAATTTGGCATCGAAAGGCTCCAAACGGTGCCTGTGGCCAAAAATTTCACAAAGACCCTCGACAACCAGCTGACTCTCATCTTATTAGACGCATCGTTAAAGACAAGCAACGAGCTCTGGACGTAAGTGAAGACGGCTATTAAGACCGTGGCAGAATACACAATCGGGCATCAAGCCCAGCGCAAGAGAAATGATTGGTTCGATGATGAGTGCCAGAATGCGTTAGATAAAAAGAATCAGGGGTGCAAAGAATACGTAGGCAGGAAAACCAGGACGAAGAGAGAACACTATGAAAATCTCAGAAGAGTACCGAATAAGATAATTAGGATTCAGAAAAGAAAATACTATGATAACCGATTGAGAAGTATAGATGTAAGTCTAGCGAGCAACAACACAAGAAAAACATACAAAGTTGTAAAAAGCCTGAAACATGGCAATCAGCCCAAAACCACGCTCTATCGTGATGACATCGACAATATCATCACTGATGAAACCAAGGTTAAGGAAAGATGGGCATCATATTTCAAGAACCTCCCTAATCCTTCGCACAGCTCCAGGATATCAGAGTCTACAGATGTTTGCGGAGATCCTCCATTGGCCCCATGGAACATGTAGCTAACAGGAACGGCCCAATGCAAATGGAACACGGCTTCTTCTTGTGATCAATTCTCTCTGCTGATTAGGAGGATTATTTTTA